>VCAZ01000003.1:10699526-11242953 GCA_005784505.1 Bagarius yarrelli
ACTTAATCAGTGGTTACACACAAAGCAGCAGTGCTTATATAAATATTCTACTACCAGGTTATTGTTTGATCATGTTGCCTTTTGCTTCCCTAGCTTATGTGCCGTATGTAAACAATTATGAAATGATTGAAGTTTTTTGTCTATCCTGTTATTATTGGTTTTCTGGGTGTTATTATTACTTTTTGTGTTTTGTAATATGTTGTGATATTACCATTGTTTGCCTCTGTCTTTTTTTAACGACAAGCCTTTCTTGGACTTAGTCATTCGGAAGCCCTAACCACTTTCAGGCATGGGCGCAGCGGCACATCGTTACTTTCCGGGGCCGGGTGAGTACAGTAGTACAGTATCCGGTGGAAGAGAGGCTGCTGCAGCTGCTGTGGGAGCAGCACTGACGGTTGGATATTGGTAGAGTTCATGTGAAAGAAGAGACTTTTGGAGATTTTGCCACATTCTTTTTTGTTATTCATTTTTTCATCCATTCTTTCATCTTCTATGTCATCTTATTCCCTAATTCGGGGTCACAGGTCACAGGGATCTGCTGGAGTCTATGAGAGGGCAAAAGGCAGGAGGGGTACCCCCTGGACAGGTCGCTAGTCCATCACAGGGCCACACACACTCACACTCCTATGGGTAATTTAGAATCACCAATTAATCTAACATACATGTTTTTGGACTGTGGGAGGAAACTGGAGTACCCAAAGGAAACCCACGCAAGCACAGGGAGAACATGCAAACTCCACATAGAAAGGCCCCTGCCTGGGAATCGAACCCAGGCCTTTTTGCTGTTAGGCAACAGTGCTTCTAAGCCACCGTGTTGCCGTTTCCTTTTTCCACCCTATTTTTGGCCCTGCTGGGGGAGCTGCGTTTTGTTATATAGTTACTTTCCCTAAAGGTCTTTACACGTAATAATTAATAAAACCTAACGTTGTGTTAATCATACTTAAACACTGCCTCTGAAATGTTTGCATCTTGAGAGGTGTTTTGACAATTTAGAGCCACCGAACCGGCAAAAGCCAAAATCCAGAATGGTGAACAAGCTGTAAACTTTTGTTTAACTGCCTGGCACGCAATTTTCTAATCCTGCAGTTTGGTGTGTGTATCATGTATGAATATATATATATATATAGTTTGAATATAATTTTTAAATGTCATTAAAATGTTTAAGGTAACAGATACGACAAAACGCATACGTAAAACGTAGACTTTGGTGTGTAAAGACCTTAACTCCGGCCACTGAGCTGCTGAAAGTGCATAACTACTGGAATGTTTCTCTGATCCATTATTCGAAGTGAGGCACATTCACGCTGATGTAATAACAACTTAAATGTTATATATGGTTATTACATGTATATTACATGGAAGGTTTTACTGAAGCTACTTGTGTTTGTATGTTAATGGTGTTGTGTGTGCATTTTTTAGTAATACATGTACAGTGAAACTGCAGTAAAACCCAAAGTTTCCAGAACATGATATTTCAGTCAAAAGTTCGCCTGTGCTTTTGCAGGTGAAGTAAGACATCGAAATGTACTGCTTCTTAAAAAAACTTTGTGTACTCTCTGATTTTTCTTTTGTCTCTTTGTCCCTCATTAGTCTATATAGTCAAATGCTAAATTTAACTTTGCTCTACACCAAAATAAGCTAATTAACTGGATAGGCTATGCAGCGATATTATTATTGATGGTCCCTTACCTCTGATGTCAGTTTGTCTCCTGCGATTCAGTCGTGATGGTGCCCCATATACACTTTTCAATAAAATCTAGAGCAAAGCTACTGAACAAAAGTTTTAGTACAGCACTAATGGCACTACCAGCTTACCACTAGCTCAAGGCTTTAAACGGGATAAGACAATCCAGAGCAGAAAGATTTTATTTTATTTTATTTTTTTACTGGCATTTCGGTATTTTGACAGCACCAAAGATTCTCCGTCTCTTTGTCTAGAAAGATCATCATTTACATTTCTGGCATTTGGTTGAAAGCCATATCCAGAGAGACTTTATTTTTCTTATTTATCTAACTGAGCAGTAGATGGTTAATGGCCTAAGACCAGCAGTGGCAGATTGGTGGTGCTGGGAATGAAACTCATGATCTTTAGGTCAGCAGGCCGACACCTTAAAGGTACAGTGCGTGATTGTCTTCAAAAACATTTTATGTCCTGCTGGTTGAAAGTCTCTTCACATCCCAATAGCAATCATTAAGATATGCATTCTAAATGTATTCATATTTTTTGTGGAAGGTTTGGGACCAAGAAGAATCGTGTTTCCAGGCTGGAGGCAAGTCTGGTATTTTAGTCCTGTTACTAACTGTACTATACGGTTTTCTCACTGGTAACCGACACAATGTATTTTAGTAATGTTGTCTCTGGTTGTATAGTCTGTGCACATTCATGCCTTTAGGATTGGAGGACTTTGGACATGGATGTCCTACTGCACCTTTAATCACTAAGCTTCAACTTCACTAATAATCTGTCTAACAGGAGAGTCTAACTAGCATTAACAACATCTGAACTTCTCTGTCTTTTAGAACTGTCCTACACTACATCTAACCCTGAAGTTATTCTTTTGCTTGATGAACAGTCTTCACTATAATCATTTGTATACAGTAAATGGTGTCTATTGGTCCGAGTCATTACTTCTACATTACTTCTAGCATTTTTATAGCTTGAATTCATAAATTCATGGTTATAGGCTTGATACCTGCACTTTTGTCTGCAGTGTTGAAGTATGTTCTCCATGTGCTTCCTCCCTCACTGGTCCTAAGACTATGGTGTGTGAATGAGTGTGGTGGTCTGGCACCCTGTCCAGGGTTCTCCTGCAGTCTGAAAGGAGTGGAGTTACAGTTATGATCCAGTGTGATTAGATTATTGTCATGCTGGTACTAATATGTAGGTTAAGGTTTAAAATAACAGTGTTTGATTTTTCCACTCTTAAAATCAGCTTTTGGCCTTAAGATTTTAAAGCAAATGTTATTTTTTTAGACTTTGGTAGTTTAGCAAAACAAAAGGAACACAAGTCTATCAGATGCTTCTCTATTCAAATAGCATCTAATGCCCTCTAACGTTCTTTTTCCAATTGCATATAAAACCATTTGATTTTTAGTACTAACTTTTAAGTGACAAAACATTTTTAAAATTGTACATCATCAGTATAAACAGTATACTTGTATATTAGTTAAACTATTCGAACACTATGGACTATTATATATTAAACGGATAAAGCCCAAAATATTTTATTAATGATCCTGCATTAATTTGTTAACATTTTTTTCCCGCTTAACCTAAACTTGAAAAAAATTAAATCAAGCCCCAAATGTTGACACTTAAAGAGGTGTTTTCTGGGAGTGTTGTTCTACCTACAGCACATACACACTTGTTGCTGTTGTATACTCTATATATACACAATTTTATAGCTAACTAAAACTCAAAAAGAAAGAAAGATTCTGTCCTGAACTTCCGGTTACGTATAATTGCATCATTTTCATTATTTCGAATTCAAATGAGAGAGATTAATGTGCAGCAATGAGCTATTCATGAGTGCAAGCTTTTGTCAATGCAGAGGGCAGATGCCATTTTTATTAGTTCAGAATCCATTTATTAAACAATGTCATCATTTGAACTCATTTCCCTTTTCATTTACTAAGTGCTTAAACACCAAAAGCCTTCTGTAACAGAGTTATGGAGAATCGGATGTTTGGCTAGGACAGAATAAAAGAGTGTTGAAGGATCTAAATGCTGGCAGGAATATGAGACACTTAAATATTATAGCTATGCTTCTGCGGTTGTTGGAAGAACTTGTACATATAAAGTTTTTGTGTTCATGCTCTTCAGGGACGTCTCTGTGAATTCTGGAAAAAAAAAAGCAAATAGAAGAACAGAAGATTAGGATGGCAATGCGATATGGATCTAAAACAAGCAGCTGTTTTAAGTAACTGTTATTGTTTGTAAAATATCAGACACTCAGAGCCTGCCAGCTACAGGTTACTCAAAAACAACATTCCTATTCAGCAATGTTCCCTAAAGTCTAAGTGATGATCCAGGGTAGATCTGTTTCTCTGAACATGACAGAAGTTTTGGAAACACAGGACACAGGAAACAAAGACTGAATATACATGTTAATAAAAACTCAAATTAAAGCATTAAAGTGAACACCATGTCCATCTACTAATGTATCAGTAATAATAAGTAGATTCACAACAAATAATAGTCTAAAAGCAGTGTGTTTAAGAACTTAATAAAAGCTTCTTAGTAAGTCCTCTTCATGGCCCTGGCTGAAAAAAAACTTATTTGTTAAAAATGTACATCTCTTTTTTTACAATTCCATGCTATAATATTAACTTAATGTCTTCATCGTTATTATTTCATAGAGGAAAATAAAAAACTCATCCTATTAACAGGATGAGACGTGTCCAAAATTCATCTTGCTGCACGAATCAATTCTGATGTTTATTTTCACCTTCATACTTTCAGATTACCCAACTTTTACCCAAAGGGGTAAGTCCAAATCACATAGGACAGAAATAAAAGAAAAGCAATAGTATACTACAAATATAAAACTCTCTCTCAGAGCTGTACAATATATTGTTTCAACATCTTCATCGCAATGTCATTTACATATTTGTTCTCTTGTATTTATCAATGCTTTTACTGTAATTGTGTATTATTTTTTAGGCAGATTTAAATCACCACAATCTATCTTAAATAAAAAAAAAATCATTCTTTACAAATTCTATTTAAGTCATTCGGGGAAATTTTTCATATTGCAAAATATATATAGCAGAAAAACACAAATATTGCAATGTCAGTTTTTTCAATATCGTGCAGCCCTAATATTGGAAAACTGCATGTGCTTCTTTTCGGTTCATGGAACTTGAAAACACACCGAAATGCCATCTCTGGAACTAAGAGGTTCAAACACCGTTCCAGCATGACAATACAAAAGCTCTGAAACATTAGCATCTGGCCTGACTGATAAGATCAGCCACAGCCATGTTTTAAGATGAGAAATTATTACAACAAAATAAGGAGGATAAAGCTGAAATAAGATGTTTGAACTCTCAGATGATGAACAGATGGTATCAATAGTTTTGTGTTATTTTGCAGATAGTATGTAACACTAAAAACTAATAAAGAAATAAAATATCACAGCACATCAGTGCAGGTGAGTCTGGGCTGCTGGAGCAGTGAGTGTTGTTTACTGTCTTACAGGAGGTAATTGAGTAGTCAGCGATGCTGCTCGTGGGAAATAGAAAAGCCGGGGTGATTAACAGGGGAACGTATTAGCTGCAGAGCCACCTGCACACCAATCCCGGTGTATAGTCAGACGTAATCTATCACTTATTTGTACATCTTTAGTAAATGCTTCATCCTGGTCAGAGTCAGGGGTTTAAATTACTATTGTAATTATGCAGTTCACATAACAAATGTGGACATGGAAAGAAATGTAACTGCAGCTGGGGGCAAGATTGGGCCGAATTCCTCTGGGCGTAAGAAGGAGGATAGTTAAAAAAATATGGATAAATAAAATAAGAGGCCAAAGCACAACGGATTCAGAAACTTTTTATTGTTAAAACAGCTTTAAAGGTGTCAAAAGGCTTATTAAGACAGTTGTAACCTTCTCATTGTCTTTTTCTCTGATTACTTGGACAGTTTCTAACCTTCTCATTGTCTTTTTCTCTGATTACTTGGACAGTTTCTAACCTTCTCATTGTTTTTTTTTGTTATTTAATTAGTTAGACAGTTTTTCATCTTCTTATTGTCTTCGACAGTTTTTAAACTTTTTTATTGCCTATTTTGTCTGTCCAACCGTGTTGGGGACAAACACATGTTTTTTGTTTTTTTTTCGCCAAACAATATATATACACGATACATAAACAAATATATTTGCTATTTTGCTAGAAGCCGATTTTTTCTAGAGCATCTGAAACATCAGGCATTATGAAGGCAGACATCATCTTGAAAAGAAGTAGAAGAAGGGTGAGAGTATGAGCAGGCACAGTCAGCTAGCTTAACTGGCTGAAAAAAAGCGATGCAGGGATGTGACCCACTTTCAACGCACAGGAAAATAAACATTTACTTCATCATTACCTGGCGGACCGGGACAGAGAGCTGACTATCAGAGCACTAAGACACCGATTGAATTAGGGGAGGGAGGGAATTAAAAGAGACTTTTTAAATACTTTGTTATGGTATAGTACTTTTGATTTAGATCTAAGGGGACAAAAATTTAAGAATCTGCTGTCTAAAACTAAGAAATACATCAGGACAAAAATAATTTACTGCTTAAATAATGTACAAAAGTAAAATAAGTAATAACGTGAATAGAGAGGGAAGTGGAGAGGGAAGTTTGACACGTTTTGACACGTTAAACAAAAAAAAACACCCGAATGTACTTAGCAAATACCTCACTAGACTGGCCACGTAATTAGGAGGCATCCTAAATCTCATCACATACACCCAGACACACCCAGGAGACCCACTGTAATTCAGAGGATTATGCAGAAAATCCCTCAGAACTGTTGGAAAGCAGAAGCCGTTATGCTCACTCAGCTCTTCTGTGTTCTGAAAATCATCAGCACACACTAAAGCCCTCAAGGTCACATACTGCTTGCCTTAAGTTCTGCACAGTGCAATTTCAGACGCAGCACTTCATTTATTTAAATCAATATGTTTAGATTTAATAATATTTTCACCATAAACAATTAAATCAACATGAGCGTCAAGATTCTTAACAATAACTACTTCTGAGACCAGACATTCTATTATACCGGGCACTGGATCAGAGGATGAATTGGTTTGATTGTTGTAAGTTTTGTTGGATATAACCTTTATACTACTACTGATGATGATAATTAATAATTATAATAAGTATTTTCAGCTTTACTACTAGTGTTTGTTCAGTCAAATACCATTGTAGGCTGGACTGTTGCAGGTACTGTAGCTGAGTACGTCTTAGTGCAGCAACAGAAGACAAAGAACATAAAAACCATGTTGAGGTTTGTCAGGTATGTAAAATTTCAAATAAAATTGTATTAAATGTAAATGTTTTATCTGTTTTACCATTTAAACACATAGGGGACGTAGCTATGTTGTTAATTTATTTTGGAGTCTGGCTGTGTCAGTCTGTTGCGTTTTCTTTCTGTAGTATTGCTTCATTTCAGTCAGTTAGGCCGACTCACATTTCTATTTTAAGGCAAGCATGTGGAAGAACTGCAATTTAAAAGCCTCAACTGGATCTTAGTATTTACATTTCTGGCATTTGGCAGACATTCTTATCCAGAGCAACTTACATTCACCCCATTCTATATCCAACTGAGCAGTTAGGGGGTTAAGGGCCTTTCTTAGAAGTCCAGCAGTGGCAGTTTGGTGGCACTGGCAATTTATCCCACAATCTTTAAATCAGCAGTCTAACACTTGCACTGTTGCAGTCCTAACCAACGCATTATCACTTTATTGGCCCTACAGGACTGAAACATAAAATGCACTACAGTTCATCCCGGTTGTTTACATACCAAGGAAACCACTGGATTAGCTGTAAGTTTGAACACTGTAATTTTTTTTTTGTTTGTTTTTTTTGCAATATAACAGCAGAACGAGCATTTTATGCATAATAGTAACCAGTAAACACTGCATGTTTAAACAATGTTATTAGGGTAATGATCACAAACCAGCGATAATTAACTTCCCTTTATTTAGTTTAAATTTCGCTTTGTTATCAGATGTCACTGAATAACATACGTCATTTTAAGAATAGAAGTTATACTTGTTAACGTTATGACTCCTAAATCTGCAGATTGATGACGAGGAGGAAGAAAGTGTTCCCCTGAAGTTGAAGCCAAATGGAAAGTTGGAAAACTCCGAGCTGTCATTGTTCAGGTTTGTGATTTATGTTTATGATTGGATGGTTGTGGATAATTTCCACTTTAGCATGGTGATTTGTCATTTTGTCACTATTCAATTTCTTCTGCAGAGTAACACCATCTAAACTCATACAGCTTGCATTCGCAAAGCACTTTGTGCATCTACATAAAAAGAACCACCATACATGCAGATTATAACACCTCCTCCAAAAAACACATCAAGATACAATACAATATGATACAGAGACTATTCAGTGTAAATTAATGCACAAGATATGTATTTCAACAGTTTAATAAACTAAACTGAGTAGCCTGGTAATACACGCTATAGAATCTGTGATTTCATGTGACTAAATGTACCTTTAAATCCGGTGTGAGGTTTTTCCTGTCCGATTTACTGTTGTGGAACGTTAAGGCACCGACAATTGATATCGAATTTCCAAATTTTTCTGGATGTCTTATTAAGTTACATTTTTAACAGCTCCATCTTTTTTGTGCTTTAGACACACGCACACTGAAAATGCTGAGCGGGACATGGCTAATACAGTCATTACAGAGATCGTTAAAGGAATTAAAGTACTTCAGGAGCTTGGACATGTCACCAAGGCTCGTGCTCTGCGTCTGGGTGTCATATACAGCTTGAATCTGAGCTTCCCAGTGGATCTGAAGTACATCTTCAACATTTTATTCCAGATGATGTTACTGGGAACTGATTCAAAGAAAATTTTATACAAAACACAAAGTACAGGTTCCTAAAAACTGAACTGAGTATTGAATGCATCGTTTTTACTGCTATTTATTTTCTTTTATTATATTTTTTTTCTAAAGACATTGTTGTGTTTATTGGCAAATTTATCAATATTATTTGACAAATTCATTAATGGCACCAAAATTGAAATTCTTGAAAACATTTTGCTGTTCATTTTGCTGTCTATCTTGAACAGACATTTATTTTTGGGGGTAAAAGAAAAAAATTTTTGCAGTTGCACAAAGTAGGACGGCGTGAAGAATGTTTTCTGTTGAACACAATGATTTGATTTATTGTTTTTCAGGGAGCTGTGAATTGTGTTTTACAATTACTTAAAAGCACTATTAGACATCATAAATACTCTAAATGTAATTATAATAAATAAACATTTGTTTACATACTGAAAGTTTCGTATTTATATATAGAACTGTTAAATTACATTTATTTTGTGTTCACAACTAAATAAATTAATGGTAGAAACTACTCAACATTACCACTTACAGCATTTGGTAGATGTCCAGAGCGACATACATTTATCTCTTTTATACTACTGAGCAAATGGGGGTTAAGGGCCTTGCTCAGGGGCCCAACAGTAATAACTTGGTGGTGCTGGTGGTTGATCCTTTAATTAGCAGTCCAATACCGTAACCACTGCGCTACCACTTCCCATGCATTCGTTTTATTTTTCCAAAATCCAACACTTTTGAAATGTATTAGAGAGAAATATTCTGATGTGTGTTTCTGCAAGGCAATTTTGTTCATAGATGTTCGTTTTTATTCTTTTCTATAATTAAGCTGACTGCTTGTACAAAACAACAGTTTTGTACAATTACAATACAATATGTACTGATAAAGCTTGATGGCTTAGTAAAAGGATTAAAAACTGAAAGAACAAAAACACACCTAATGGGTATTTGCTGTTCCCAATTCGATAGAAATAGAATGTTTAAAACTTGTTTTATTTTGCAGTTAATTAAGAAAAGGTACACCTCCATCTTGCTCCAACTAAAATGACTTTGTATAGTAATTATGACATAAAATCAGACTTCCAAGAAGAAAATCAAATGACAGTTTCCACACGATAAAGAGGCAGAATAATTATAATGCTGACAGAGAACAGGGAACTTTTTTAGACTTGTTTTATAGGTGTGTATATAGTTCCTTGTGTACTATATTCAGCCCCCAGACACACCTTTAGACTCACCTGGATTACATAAGACACGTATTAGACTAGAAGCTATTTTTTTGGAATAAATTGTGCTTCACAAATGCCATTCTTATTGTATGTATTGTAAAGCTGTTTCTGCAATGACACAATGACTAGAGCAATGAGTAGAAAGATTATCTATAATCTAAATTAGTCTTATGAAAGTATTTTTTTCAAGATTTGTATAAAAAAACTGTAGATTTTTTTATCTACAATAAATATTTTTTAAACAGCCCAATTCATTAAAATAATTAAACAGCTTACTCTCTAAGCTGAAAGGAACAAATAAATTAGTTAATTGTTGTCTTTAGTTTTGCACTAAAGTGTTGAGGTAAACAGTGATGTCCATCGTAGGTGGAGGTGGCTCACCAGATGAACGCATGCTGACCAGAAAGTCATGTGTTTATATCCCAGCACTCCAAGCTGATTGTGCTAGACCCTTGAGCAAGGCCCTTAACCATTAAACGCTTAGTTGTAAAACACCATCGGAGCGTTGTGTGCTTCCAATCTGTTGCTACTAATTCGGAGACACACTGTTTCTCTGACTTTCATTAAGACATGGTGTGTGCTGGATGAAGTGAAAGAACTTAAGTGTTCTGCAGAGAGCCCTGACATCAATTCTCGCCTACAATTCAGACCTCTTCAACTGACATTAGTGCCTGATCTCAGCAACATTTTGCAGCTTATTGAATACAAAGGCCCATAACCACAATCCAAAATATACAGCAAAAAGGGGAATAAAACTGGATTTGATTGGTGATTAAAAATCACATATGATAGTGATGGTTAGGTGTCCACAAACCATATAAGCCATTTATTTATTTATTTAAAATTTCTATTTTGCCCGGATTTCTTTTAGTAAAAAGCAAATAAAACTAGAACTACTGGAACCTCTACAACACATAGAATGATGAAATCCGGCTTTGAGAGGCCAAGACTCCAGGACAGAATAAATAGTTACTGTTCAGCGATATAATTGTTAATTTCTGTAAAAAAAAAAAAAGCAGATTCTTTCTTTCAACAAAGTTCTGAAGGTGTTCTGTGACATGTACGCAGTGGGTCTATAATATATAAAAGTTTGTTACTGCAGACGAATAACCTACTAGGTTAACCAGAAGGGGTTAAAAGAAAACCCAAATAACTTGAATTTAAAGGCTTTATAAATGAATGCATCACTATTTGTCTTTCGGGAGGAATACTGGAGGAAAAGGGAAGATTAAAACATCCTGTTAATACAACCACAACTCACCGGCAGTTTTAGGAGACAATTAATACACATATTTATAATAAACTAAAATACCTTCAAAAGCGAATCTAACAGAAGGAAAGACTGAATTATCCTTTTTTTCATTAAAAAAAAACTGGCAGTCGATCAGGTAATGGTTTTACCTGAAGAAGTAATCAGAACACCAGTTTTCATATTACAATGTGAGCCTGATGTGTGTGCTTCTAGTTATAATGATTATACAACAGGAAATTACCATAAAATTACCCAATGTCTACTAAATTCATACAGCTGTAGAGAATATTTTCCCTTAGCTTGGTTGTTAGTGATTAATATAAAATGAAAATGAAATTATAGAATGTTCTAGTACTGTAGATAATTCAATTTTGTATGTATTTTTATTCCATACAGAGAATCCACTACACCATGGCGCCGGCCCGGACTGATTTATCTTAGTAAAACAAACAGACCAGAAAAGCTGCACGTACTGAAGATACAAGGCTGAGGGGTCCGATTCCTACAGTATCATCTGTACTCACTGGCCCTTGAGACATCATTTTTATTTGTAAACACGAATAAAAAAAAGGTCAGTATTAGCAGAGTTTACTAGTCTATGTAGTCTATGTGCAAATTCTCCTCTGTCCGGATTAGGTCAGCCTGTACCCACTGTAACCTCAGCTGTGGTAGAAAAACTGATTCTTTTCTGATCAGGGGTAGGTAGCTATCTTCTCTGTGCAGTGACTGGTTCAGGGTTACTGATTAAACGGTTGGGGGTTAAGACCCTGCACACCAAGCTACCAATGTTGAGTCCCTGAGAAAGATCCTTAACCAGCTACATGATCGCCATATCATGGCTGACTGTAACGTCAGCATTTTAAATAGCTTGGATATTAACTGAAGTTCCTGACACATGCTTTCTGCCACATAACTGTCTAATTAAACAACTGCTTAAAGAAGCAGATCCAAACGTATTCATATCAAGGTGTCTGGTAAGCGTTTAGCATATTTTCGATGTACAGTAACGCTCTCCTCTGTACTGACTGAACATACTGTGCACCTTCATTGTTTAGACCTTAGACAAGTGCTGAATGAGAAACATTAACACCAACGTTCACACGTCTGATCTGGAAAGATGTTTCTTTGTGTGCAAAAAGGCTTCAGAAATTCCGTAGTTGCTAGTTGGATTAGTACATCATTAGGCTTGATGCAAAAACCGACATCCTTTTTTTTTTTTTTTAAATTTCAACCACTTAAAGCATGGAAAAGTACCTTATCGCCCACAACACATCTATTCTTTTTATTCGCAGAAAGTTTTGTTCTTTGGGTTGTTTAGAGAACAAAAACTTCCAGTACCTTCTTTAAGATCTTCATCCATATACAGCCTGAGTTTCCTTCCTCTGAGACCGAACACTTTAGCAGTTTCAGGGATCAGGGCCGCGGGATGGAGGCTATTTTGACCCACAGGATTAGCCAGCAGCAACGTGCCGACATCGCCCCTCTGACACTCTGTGTGAGAATAAAGTTCTTAATATTAAACGATTAGACACAAAATACTTGAAAATCCATTGTACAGTAATACATTTTTGAAAATTGTGCATTCTAAATTTGGTAGCAGAGCTTGGTGATAAAAGAAACGTTTAATGGTAAAGCTATTTTATTTATATTGCTAGAATATGACTACATTTTTGCGAACAATAAATGCAATATTAATACGATAAAACAAAAATACATTTACAGCATTTTGCAGGCACTCTTGTCCAGAGCCACTTTTTTCATTTATACAACTGAGCAATTGGGGGTTGAGGGCCTTGCTGCGGGGCCCAACGGTGGTGGCTTGGTGGAGCTGGGAATCAAACCCACAACCTCCAGGTTGGTAATCCAACCCCTTAACCATAAGCCACCACTGCCCCAAAATAAAATCACATTAGCACAGTGTGTCAGATAGAAAAAACCTCCCAACAAAATAAATTATGTTTTTCTTTATGCACAAAAAGTTTTACAGAAGTAGTAACAGTAATAAAAAATAAAAAAAATCACAAAAGCTTACACTGCTCTTATTGCTCTACTTTCTAATCAATGAATTTCAATGGTGCTGTAAATTATTTATAGTATTATTTTATTATTTATAACATGAGTTTCATGTTTAACATTGTTTTTGTTTTTTTACTTTGGGATTTGTATAAAGGGACAGAATGTAAATTAGGACTGTACCTTTAGCCTTCTTTAAATATTTAAAAACCTGTGGAGTTTCAGCTCGATGTGTTAGCTTATAGTCCTACAGTTACAGCACAATCTCAAGTGCTACAAATGTCTTTCGATGTCTTACTGCCACAATCACATACAGTATACCAAGTACAGTGAGGGGAAAATTATTTAATCCCCTGCTGATTTTGGACGCTTGCCCACTGACAAAGAAATTATTGGTAGGTTTATTCTAATAGTGTGAGACCAAAAAAAAAGAGAACAATGTTATAAATTGATTTGCACAGCTCCCTTCACAGATTTTCTATAAAATTAAGGTCTGGTAACTGGCTAGGCCACTCCAGGACCTTAACGTGCTTCTTCTTTAGCCACTTCTCTTTTGTTGCTTTGGCTGTGTGTTTTAGCTCACTGTGATGTTGGAAAACCCATCTATGGCCCATGTTCAATGCCTTCGCTGAGGAAAGGAGGTTCTTACTCAAGATTTGACGGTACATGGCTCCATCCATTGTCCCTTTGATGCAGTGAAGTTGTCCACTTAGTAGCAACCACAATGTTTCTACCATCATATTTGACGGCGTGGATGGTGTTCTTGGGGTAATGAGCTGCATTCCCCCTCCTCCAAACATGGTAAGTTGAGTTGGTGCCCAAGAGCTAGATTTTGGTCACATCTAACCACAACACTTTTACCCTGTTCTCCTCTGATACCATTCAGATGTTTAGACAGACCCGTACATGTGCTTTCTTGTTCAGGGGACCCTGCGGGTGCTGCAGGATTCAAGTCCTTCACAGTGTAGTGTGTTACTAATTGTTTTCTCTGTGACTTTGGTCCCAGCTGCCTTAAGATTATTGACAAGATGTAGTTCTGGACTTATTCCTCAACGTTCTCATGAACAGTGTAACTCTACGAGGTGAGATCTTACATGAAGCACCAGACTGAGGGCGATATAACAGAGTTTTTTTTGTGTTTGTTCTATTTGCAAATAAACACACCAACTGTTTTCACCTTCTCATCAAGCTGCTTGCCGATAGTTTGGTAGCCCATTGCAGAATTGAGTGGGTCTACAATCTTGCCCCTGACATTCTTGGACAGCTCTTTGGTCTTGCCATGATGCAGACGGATAGAGGGCTGCAGACTATTAGGGGATCAAGTACTTATATCACTCGCTAAAATGTAAATCAAATCAATTTATACATTTTTTAAAATGCATGGATGTTTTTGATGTTACTGTCTCCCAATATTAGAATAAACCCACTTTTTAAATTACAGACTGATCATTTATTTATTTTTTAAATGGTCAGTGGGCAGCGAAGATTTTTGTCCTCCTTCACTGTAGAACAGTTTTTCTGGAATAGATGTTGAAATCTCACTAAATGTAAAAAAAAAATGTGGACATTTAACATGGGTAAAAATACAGTTATATTAATTAATTATTGTACTATAATACAAAGCATCTCAGAATGTTACCACATCAAACTTTTATATCAGCCTGATTTAAGAAACTGAGACTATTATTAAGACAGACTCACTCATACTGTATAGCTAAAGACTGGGAATAGCACGTGTTTTTAATCCAAATCTTTGGATATCTAGTTAAAGGCTGTGACCGTGACAGATGCAGCTTTCTGTTTCTGGCTTACAGTAGTCAAACCCACAGAACTGTCAAAAACTCAGTGTTTGTTCTTTATACCATTTTGTGTAAACTCTAAGATTGCTGAATGTGAAAATTCAAGAGGATCAATAGTTCCTAAAAGCCGGGCCATCTGGCATCACCAGCAATGTCTCTGCTAAAGTCACAGAGATAAGACTTTCCCCATGGTGAAGGTAGTCAGCACAGAAGCTGTCATCCAGAATTTTATGCTTTGCGTCATGTAACTGGCTGTTGTTCCTATTACAGTGATTATTAAGAAATACACACTTGTTATTCTGATGTAGAAATAAGTTACTACTAAGGAAACTTTCCATGGGCATTAACAGGAATATACAGGAACTAAAAAGTAATTACTGGAAATAAACTGGAAAAATTGCAAAAGTGCAGGTTAGCCCATAACAGAAAATTTAGCTGTAGCTAAAAAAAAGTTGCTGCCTAATCTTAGTTGAAACATCCAGATTTAATGCAGGTCTTGTTACCCTTCATACTCATTAAATCACAAGTACCGCAGAGATAGTGAAGCCACACCTCCGCATTCTCTGTGCATTTTTCCATAACATGCATCCATAATGTCATTTAAAATTTAATTATATCGAAATTTGGAAAAAACTATATAATATATATATATATGAAATGATATTATATAATTTTTCAAATTTCGATATAATTGAAATAAACTCCCATAAAAGTTACCATACCACCACTTGGGAATATTTCCCATGATGAAATTCCTGCTAACTTTTCAAGATTCCCCCTTATTTACTACAGATATTAGCACATAATAGTTTTTAAACCAGCAGGAACGGTGTGAAATGTATGTGAAAGGGTTATGATGTAAAGGAATCTGGGAATCCGTGTCCACTGTAGTTTAATACAATATAGTGGTATTAAAATTTATCCTCAATACATTGCACTAGTTCGCTCCCAGCCAAATTTAAATGCTGTCTTTATCCACATGATAAAAACACCTTTAGATCTCTTATCTTGCCCACCATGGCAGTTTATTTATTAGGTCTATTTTCCCATAGCTTTATTATGTAACTGCAGTGTCGAGATTTGTCCTTGTAGCTATGATCTGCCTGAGCAGTAACATGAATAATCACAGAGAAGAATAAGATAAAAAAAGGAGCTGTACCCGCAGGACGTGTGTTGACGAGCTGTAGGTTGATGTAAGGACACAGCAGTGGGTCGGAGACGCTTTTATCGGCAGGGCGAGCTCCTGACGTCACAAACAGAGTCTTCCCACTCAGAGCCAGGAGATCACTGCTGTTCTTCATCTCTGTAAACAAACACCATCACAGAGAACTAGAGTAATTTGCATCGCAATTGCTTTTTAATGAGACCTGCCATCATTCACTCATCTCCACCTGTAAATTTCTCTCGCTTTCTCCCTCTCTCCCTCCCCCTGTCTTGTCTTTCTCTGTCTCTCTCTCTCGCTCTCTCTCCCCTTTTCTCTCTACATATTAGTTGTTTATTGCTTCATTTAGTTGGTCATTGCTTTTTATCAAAGAATGACTAGACAGTTAAGAGTTGAGGGGCCAAAAGCAATGTCCTCTATCAGGTCTAGTGACCCTTCAGTTGCTAGGTTGGGGTCAGGTTTGCCCCATTTCTCTCAGAGCAAGACAAACACCCCCAGTCAATTAGAATCCCTCTACTACCCCTCTATGCCCCAGCCCACATCCAATGCACACAAAAGGGACGTTTTCTGTCTCCATTATTTAACCAGACCCCCATTTGTTACAAGTGACTGTTGTTACATTATTAAAATTTTTAAAAAAAAGTACAGAAACAATTGTTACGAACAAATAAATCAAACTTGGCAGCAGATTAACATAAAATATTAAACAAATATCATACAAGTCTTCAGTTTGTAATCAAATTGTGTCTGTTGATTTGCTGATATTTGTCATAGATGGTAATAATGATGGAAACCCTTTCCGGTGTGGGGGTTGTCACTATTTAGACAAATATACAGTAGGTTATATATAGACAATATTTGACTCTGACTCCTCTAAATAGATTTTGGAGTGTGGCAGTGCAAATTTGCTCATTTGTTAACAAAATGATTAGTGAGTACAAACAATGTTGGGTGAGGGGGGTGAGGGATGCAGTTGACGTTTCAGTTTATCCCAAGGGTGTCTAAGTGGGGTTAGGGTCAGGGCTCTGTGCTGAACAGAGTTCTTCCACAACAAGAACCCAATATGTCGCCGTAGATTACTAACCGAGAGTATTGTCATGCTGAAACAGGGTTTGAGCCTCTTCTAAATGTTACAGCAGAGACATTCTAGACAACTATATGCTTTCAACTATGTTCCAAAATATTTGGGAAGACACGGTCTGCAAACTGTATAGTGTATCTGAAAATTGACTTTGTTTGTATTGGCATGAGATATCAGCAAATGTTAATGTCTAATATTCCTAACAGTTATGACTTTTATTTTAAAGTTTACAAAATCATGTATATACAATTTTAACAAACTTTTAAATTCTCAATCCCAATCAGATTTTAGCTCCCGTCCCTAAACACTATCATACTGTAAGTAGCAAGACCAGAGTAACTTCTCAAGGAGTACTGTGGATCCCTTCAACATCACTAAAGGATCTATAGCTTTGGTGCAAAGCCAAACCACTTTTCTTAAATTCATAGCCCAATACAACAGAATACAATTGCCACAAAAATCACACACAGAAACTGCAACTGTTATCGTTCAAATTGTTTTTTTTGGAAAAATAAAACACAGCTTCATTTCTGGTTTAATGCAATACACTTTTGATGGGATAATTCGCAAAAAAGAACATCATGTACATACTCTTGCATTTAATATCCCTGTTTACACTCCGATTGAACGATCCGGGTTTACGATAGATGTTAGCTAATAAGATTTGGTGTTTACGTGTCCCGAACGCCGTTAGTTGGAGTTACTTTGTGACATACGTACACAGCATGTCGGCCACTGTATGAATCTTATTATTACCCACATTTAATCCTGTAAGGAGGGAAAGGTCAACTGAGGTAATTCATTAGGACAAGCAAAAGGACATGCTCTTAAAATAATCCGAATAAACAAATTGAGCAATTTTAGTCTGATTAAAGTGTTTACATGGAGACTTTAATCGGAATAAAATGCTTTATGTAAATATACCTGTAGTCATAGTCAGTTACTAATAAACTGATCTCACAACTTGGAATATTTTCAACACATTGTCCATGGTATGTCATTTAGCTGATTATTGCTACAGCTCTACTAATTACTTAATAGAATTTCATTGAGCTCATAAACAGAAGTTTCTTTCCTCATCTTCCACTCTTTTCATTAGTGCCTCGCTGTGTCACCATCATCATAGTCTTCCATCTGCTGTGCTGGCAGCAGGAGTTCTGCTTCCTTTTAATCAAGTTTTTTTTTTTTTTGCCTTTTATAAACAAATTAACATCAGGCCAGGAAAACACGGTGCTGCTAAAAAAAAAAACAAAATTCGGGGCGGTTACAGAAGCCTGCACTATGATTAACATCTGCCTTTAGTGCTTGTCAATGGCTCAACCATCAGTGAATGATTTATTACGCATATGGCAATGGGACATTTGATTTACTACTAAACACTAAAAGCAAACGGTCTCGGTCACAGTTTAATACTTAATGTTTAATCATGGAAATGGACACGTATTATGGCTTAAATTTTGGAACGGTGCATATGTCATATTACAACAATTGTCTGATTATAACAGTTCATTTTATCCTGAGTGACATTCACTGTCCCCTTTTGTAAAAACACCAGGTCATATGAGCATTTTTGCAGTTATTTAACCAGCTAATTATGTAGCAGCAGCAGTGATGGGAATAACGGCATTAACGAGTAACGAGTAATTAACCGGATTACTAGTTTTGTTACAATTACTGTAACATGCAACATTACTCCAAATTCAGCCCAGCCATAGGACCTGCAAGGTTTCTTTGGTGTGTTTAGGGTGGGGTGGAACCCACAACCGATGATGGTTGGCGTGTGTGTAAAAACCACATAACTAATGACGATTGGCTTAGGTCAATTTTAAATTGCATGCACTGTTACCGTTACTAAAGTATTTGCTAGATTTGAGAAAGTTCAGACTTCTCGACCGCTATAAAATGACATTCTATATAGTGAGGTTACAGGTAGTAGGAATAAATAGCACTAATGAATTAATGAATGTTTATTTGTAAGGAACAGGAAATGAAGCTCTTGACCTGCATCCGTATGACTTACAGAATTGCTTTAATTACTCATGACTGGCTGATTGGAAAACTGCATAAATAATTTATGCCAGAGTCCCAGTGTTCCTATTAAAGTGGATGGTGTGTACATTTTAACAAAACTACAATAGAAAATCACTGAATAAGCGACTTTGTGTTGACTTAATTTAAAAACCAATTAGATTTGAAATTTGCCTAACAGGACCAGCTAGCTGGTCTACAATAAGATCAGCATTTTCCGTCCTCTGATTAGCTGATCAGAGCAAAACTGTTACAGATAAGTTTGACTAGCAAAACACGTCTGTAACCTGCACGCAATGATACAGTTGAATTAGAGTTTTTACGGCCACAAAGGCTGAAAAAGAAGAAAAAATTGACTTGGTCTCGGACAAACCTAGAAATCTGTTTTCAAGGCAGGCTTTTCCAGAAACGCTAGACATTGTGAGGGGAGGTCGGCTAACCCTGAAGCTAGTTTTTGTGGCTTGCCTTAGCACAGGAATGGGTTTGTTCTCCACTTCCAGACCAGTGCCTACGAGTGTTAACACTGGCTTACAGCCTCTAAGGAGTCCCCACTGAGGGTCAAAATGCACAGCCCGTCACTGCCGTTCACATTGCTTGTTTAATCGGCCACAGGGAGTTACACGCTGCATGACTTTACAATAGGAAGAATCACCAATAACTCTTGTTCACAAACTACATTTCACAATTAAACTTAAGATTACAGCAGAAAGATTACGTTAGATCAAATTTCTTGCCCAAGACTTGAAATGTTATTAAAATGGTAGCCTTAATTTTGTCTAAATTTGCAATACAAATGGTCTGTGCGCTGATTTGCTGTAATTAGTTTGCCAGGTGATCTTAGACAAAAGATAACCTACTTAAAAAGATTGTTCCACATTATTAGGCAAGCCTCAGCTCCCATGCAATATAAGGAAAAAAAATAGAAAGAACTATCTGAAGATGAAAAGCACGAAATGTCTTGCAAAAGGCATGAAAACGATACATAATGAAAACAGAGATCATGAAACTGATTTGTGAGTGATTCACAGCACAGAAGAGTTCAATCAGATAACAACTTAAGATTTAGGTTAAACCTTAAACATATTAGGTTAAACCTTAAACATAAGGTTTCTGTCCGACAAATGAATGTTATTAAAATGGCAGCTATAAAATAACCACTGATGTGCAGCAAACAGGTATTTAAAGCTGCTGGCGTCCCAAAAACCTCTCGACTCAGAAGCTGGCATTTGTGCATAAATTATACAGGGTGGTTGGTGAATGGCCACCCTATTCTAATAAAACTGAGACGAGTAATACTTTGGGCTGGAATATTGGGAAAGTAAGATGATAGGTCCCTTTACGGTTCCTGGCAATGTCAAAAGACCTGTGCAAGATATGTGGTGTTTTCTAACAGACCATTTTTCTGCTATGGTATAGAAAAGGCTTGTGCATTCCGAAATAAAATTATTTGAATTCCGGATAACGTACCATCCCATGCTCCAAAAACACAAGTGATTTCTTGATTGCTATGGGCCTAAAAAAGATAAAAAACATGATGTGTCCACCATCATCCCCTAATCTCAATCCTATTGCGAACCTGTAAAGCATCCTTAAAATGAAAATCTATCAGGGTGGGCAGCAGGATACCTCCAAACGACAGATCTGGAGGGCAATACTGGCATTCTTGAATGCAGTAGAGCCAGAAACTATACATGGGCTTACAAGTTCAATGAACGAAAGAGTTGTTAAAATCAGCTTCAAGAACTTGTACTGTAAATTGTGCTTTTGTACATTTTTGGAAAAATAATCTGTCCATGCAGTACATATGACATATGCACAGTTTAATAATAATAATCTTTCACATGTAATATAATTTTCATTGTGAAATAAGAATTTTAGCTAAAATTAATCACTAAACATACCGTCTAGTTTGGAAATACAGACCAAAATGGCATGTGCAGAACAAATCGATGTAGTGAGACTTTTCACTACAATGTGTGTGTGTCTTGAATGTGAGATACAAAACTATTAGGGAGATCAGGCAAGAACGTCGGGTAAGGAGGTCGGTGGTGCAGTCAGTGTTCTAATTCATCCCAAAGGTGGACAGTGGGGTTAAGTTAAGGCCTTTTTTTCACTCTAATCATAACACACCGTGTCTTAACTGATGTTTGTGCACAGAGAAACTACTTATGGATCTGACGGTCAGGTTCTCTCAACAGTTTGGCAGTAAAGTGTAAAGATATTCACGTTGATTATTAAGGATTATATTGTTTTACAATATGCAGTATAGCTTATTAAAAAAAAAATTGAAATCCAGACGGTTATTTAAGGTTAAATTTAGCTTGTACTTAATAAAATTGCACTTGAAAATATTTTGCTCTATTTGCTATTATGGGTTGGAATGAAAAAAAACACAAAATGATTATAAAGCTGCTGTTAAATAGAGAACACTGTATTCCAGAAGCTTATTTTATTTATCGACTTATTTATATGTACTTTTGTCCTTTTACTGAATGTGATGTCCCAGATAAAAGCACAGAGGACAACCTAGCTGGTGTGTGGAAGACTAAGTCAGCACATGTGCATGAGTGTCACAACCTGCATCAATAATGTGCAAATCTTTACATAAAAAAAAACAATTATATTCCTTTTTAAAACATTTGTTTTCACAACTTTTTTTTGCCTTCATTTCTTTCCACTATTTTCCCTTTTTTTTTTTTGTTATTTCTCTCTTTTTCCCCGTACAATTCACATGATTACATTCTGAATACAAATTCCTTTTTCTTTTAATCTGGTTATTGTCTTGTTCCTTTCCTTCTTTCTTGATTAGCCACGTAGCATTTTCTCATTATTTTCTTTTGTTGGTAATTCTGTTTATTATCAGTCTTTTCCGAGTATTGAAATGATTGTCGGTAATGATGTGGAATGAATCTGTGACTGGCACTGGGACAGGAATTTCCTAATTACATACACTGAGAAACACTCAATTAAAAAGTGTTTTAAATATTTAACAATGAAACAAATATTCCAAGAAAAAAACAACATTATTATTATTTTTCATCATGTCAAAAGCACTCACTGCTTAAAACAGCATCTTCAATCAAAACCGACGCTAAAGGACTGTTTTAAATGAAACTAAAATTAATACCCAAAAGAAAATAACAGCATGCAATATGCTACATTCATGCATCATGCTTCAATACACTAGTCACACTTTCCCAATAAACCAAATATAAATAAATAACAATGTTGTGCTGCATTAAACAACCCCGCCGATCTTACCAGCGGTCTCGTGGAAAACAGCTAAAGGAGTGCTGCTGAGTTTAAAGATGCTTCGGCACACTGTCTTAAGCTTTTCTACGTCCATTTTGTTGTCTCCCTTGGGATTTTCCAAGAGAATCATTCCCTCTAAAGGAGACAGGTAAGAAACAAACAAGTTAGCCTAACCCTAGATGTATGGGAACAAAAATTTAGATAATGACAAATTATCAGAAGTAGAGCTCTTAGTAAGAGAAAACAAAAAACAAGGATATTTTTAAATATTTTAGATGAGCAGAGATGATCATTGGTGTGAACATGGAATAGAATAACTACACACTGCTAAATCATTTATCACCCAAACTTTTATGCTTGTTTTCTTTATAGCAGGTACCTTGTTGCTTATTGTTGAGATTGACTCGAAGGTTGACGTAAGCGCATGCAGGTCCAGTGAGGGGCGCTCTGGAGACCACAGCTCCCTTAATGATGGTCAAATCCAGGTCAGAACCCTTCAACTACGCCCACAACACAAGAAACACTTAATAACCTCATTAAACAAAATTAAATGTAGCATTAGTAATTTATCTTCACTGGTGGTAACAGTCTTAAACATGTTGTATTGTCACAATTCCCCTGTGCACAAAGTAAAGCCAATACAGACGTCGTTTACCAAGGATGGATTGAAAAATTTCTAGTGTCCTGCACAGGTTCCTGACCTCAGGCCCAATAAACACCTTTAAAGAGGAACTGGAACTCTGATATCACTTTTCTACCTGGCTAGTCCCAAAGGCAGTGCCTTTACACTAAGAACTGACCAGTTCCTGGCTCTAAACCAGCCTCAAAACTTACGTTAGCTAGTTTTAAGTAAAAACCGATGATGTCTAAAGCTTCCATAAAAAAGCACAGTTTGAGAGGTCAGTCAGATTACATGTTGGTAACGTAATAGGTTCTGCTCCCTGCCAGTGCAAACACGAGTCGATTCAGAAGCCTGGCACTGGTCCTGGTAGAAAAGCGGTATTTCTGATCCCATTCGCACTAAATCAGTCCCCGACCAGAATAAAGCTCTTATGACGGAATGAACTAGAATCCTCTCAGCTGTACTTTAAGAAGAGGGGAGGTCAATATAATAGCGAAGAGGAAATAAACCCGGAATGGCATGTTTAACAAACACATATGGTTGTGGGGGTTAGGTGTCCACAAACCTTTGGCCTTGCGGTTTATTTATTAACATGGTGGATAACGGAATGTCAGAAAGCTCACCTGAGTTTTCTCCTGGACTATCACGCTGGCGGTTTTGGGAACAGGGTACGGCTTCAGCGGAGCCTTCGTAGTGGCAAAAATGAAGTCGGAATGAGCCTGGATCACTTTGTCTAGGTAATCACCTGCAGGATCTGAGCTATAGTACACAGTTATCTCATCGGAGGGGACCAGATGACCCTTGAGAGAGACAGAGGAAACATCACTTGACCCATAGCTCCACCTTATCGGCTTCATTATAAAAATATTTATTTATCTAACAAATGAAATAGATTATGGAGAAAACAATAAAACTAGTGCTTACATACAAAAACATTGTATGTCCCTAATTTTTTTCAGGAGTGGGGACAAGTAGGTTAGCTATGGTTTTCTGGAAGAGGTATGCTTTTAACCAGTTTTCTAAAGATAGTTCCGAAGTCTGCTGTCCAGATTAAAAATAAACTTTCATTACACTCAACAACCAAACTATGGCCTTCTGTGTATCACTACATTTCTGGTATGGGTTCAATTCTTAGTACCACCAATCTTCCACTGTTAGCCTTTTAGCAAGGGCTTCAACCCTCAACTGCTTAGTCGAACAAATAAAAAAAATGAGATTGATGCAAGTCTCTCTGGATAAGGGACGCTGCCAAATGCCGGAAATGTAAATATAAAACCCTCATTTGGTAAGTCAACAAACTAAAAGTTATATGAATGACTAAAGTACTCTGGTTTAGCCCTTGAAAGTATATTTACACAATGCTTTTTATACTTCACTTTAAATTAGTTTTACTTTAGTTAAAATAACTAAATCGCATTACTCTGTACAAGGACACTTGGAAAACTACATTTGGCTAAAACAGCACAAACACCAAGTAGTTTTTTCTCTTCAAACAATCTACAAGACTCAAACAACACCCCCCCCCCCCCCCGCCTTCTTTAAGGAAATTATAACAAAAGCTCTAATTCCCTCTCATGGAAAATTCCTCCTGTTTTTCAGAGTTTCAATAAGAGAAGAATTCTGGCTTGGCCCGTTGCCAGAGACCCCCTTCCCCTTTACATGTACAGAACATACATGGCACGCACTAGGCATCAGATTTAGATGGAAAAAAAGTTTGTTTATTAAGGAAGGGGGTCAAAAAGGTGGGTAGAAGGAAATCTGTCTTACTTTCCTGACACTTCAAAAAGCAGCATATGTCTAATTAAGTCTAGTAAAGCTGCTCTGCTACATGCACATGTAATTCTGGAGTGGAAAAAGTGTTTTTTTCTTTTTTTTTTTTTTTTTTTTTTTTTAATAGCAATGCTTTGAGCCTGGGAAAGGCAAATGAGCCAGACCCCAAGAGGAACGAGAAAGGCAAACAAACATTGGGTGAAGTGATGCCAGAGAAATGAAGATAACTGCAACAAGTCTCTTATGACATCAGAACTGTTACTCAGAAGCTCTGAGTAAATACAGTGTTCTGTTGTTAAATGCTGATAGATGTCATGCTGTGGTCATGTGATTTTACCTTCTTGCGCAGTTTCTGAATGCGGTTGATGACTTCTCGAGCCACGCCTTCATCCAACATCGACTGATCAGGAGTGATGTCTAGGAGCACCAGGAGCTAGAGAAAGAAAAAAAGTAGTGAAAACAAGTCAAATTTAACAGCTCGTTGGATTCTACCTGCCACCAGAAATTTACTCTCTGCTAACTCTGACCGTCCGCTTAAAGTGAGAGTAGAAAATGTGTGTGTTCTGATATAGACTAACTTAGATAACATCATCTTAATTTAGTCTGAGATGATGTTATGTGCTACAAACAAACATTTTTCCATTAAACCAAATCTTTAAAATATTAGCTGGTTTAAGAACTCATTAAAAAGTTTATTGTAATCAAACTGACACCAATCGCCGTAATTAACTTCCATTTTGTTTTGTTTTTTTTCTGCCAACTTCAATTAAATAGAATAATATTTTGGAAGATGTTAAAATTCGCACAATGCACACACCAATTTAAAAAAAAGACACGCATAAGATAATTTTTTTCTCTGTTTTGTAGTTAACAATTTAGATTTTTTTTCCCGGTGCATTAGTCTTGGCCTGGTAGCCCTCTTCTTCCACTGGATAAACTGCATGTGTTAGGTGTGCATCACCAATAAATAAATCATCTGGGTGCTGCAAGTGCAGTTTTCAGAATAAACACAATATTTAGTATAAATACTATAAAGTTTTACTGCACGATTTTCAGCCATACAAATCAGTGTTTGTTTACGCCAGTGACAATCAAGCAGTGTGAAATATCAAAGACGCCACCAGAGAGAACCACTGATGAGTCGCCAAGGCCTTTAAAAAATTTGGCATGACAAATTGATGGACTTTTTAGCGATTTAAAATCCCTGCTGTGCATAAAGAGTTCTGACTGAAAAATGGTTCGGATGATGACCTACAGCCGGTGAGAGAGCAAGATACAGAGCAGTAAAGAGTTCAGGAAGGAGTTGGCTTTAATTTAAAAAGGATTTTGCTTAGTTTTGTATATTAACTTCTTGCGGGCTTCGATTTTAATAACATTTACAGTCTCCAACCAAACACATGCGAAAAGTGATAAAAAATTATTATTTTTTTTTTAAAATCGAGAACTCTGACCTCATGCGTAATCTTGCGTTATTTACTTCTCGCAGGTGTTCGGTTGTAAAACGTAATTAGCCTCAGAGTTGACATTGATTCTTTCTATTGTAAAGTCATGCAATGCGTTACCACAGATAGTTGTGCAGCGTGAAAACAACGGTGATGTGAACTTGGCATAAAACATCGATAGCATGTCCTTGTTAATATTAGTGTGTTTTGATTTGCATTCACTGTTCGTACGTTCCTACTAGACTTTCCGCAATAGAAACCTGCATCGGCGTCTGCTGCTGTTACAACTTTGCGGAAAAAAAGCTACTGCGGCCAACTGTTAATTAACTCCCTAAAGTCAATGTTCTCACTTATTACACATTTACACATTAAATCTCCAGACTGCACCACACAATCTTTTTGGATGAAGCTCAATCTCTGAATTAAATGTTTGAGAGTTAAAGAGAAAAACATGTAAATTCTAAAATCCTTCCTAGTAGCTTTAATAGACTCTACAGAATTCATTTTCATTAAATGTACATTTCGGACATTTTGGCAGACACCCTTATCCAGTGCAATTCACTTTTATCTCATTTTTTATTTAACTGAGAGGTTCAAGGGCTTCACGCATTGGCAGCTTGATGGTGTTGGGAATTAAACCCACGATTAACCGGTCAGCAGGCCATCGCTTTCAGCACTGAGCTCCCACTTCCCAGGTTGAATTTAAATGTATACTCCAGTAAATTAGTAGATAAATGAGGAGTAATGTTTAGTTTAAGTAGAGTGCTCTAGGTGGTTAGAGGTCAGGGAGTTATTTAGCAAGTTACCTGTCCGTCTGAGTGTGCTTCATACTGCACGGCCGTATCTGATTTTTGATCGAAGGTATACATCAGCCGCAAATCTTCCTCGAGCAGCTCGTGTCCGTCCACTACGATAGAGCCTGCGAGACGAGAAGACATGTTTTGATACATGTGTAACCCTGGGTGTGGGTGAGCAAAACATTTAAATTAAATATAATAAAAAAAACCCAAATCAAATTCTTTCATTATATACATACACATTATATATTTATATATACACACACACACACATATATATATATATATATATATTCAACTTCATTGTCCAAGGTAGATGTACAGAGCCAATGAAATGCATTTTTTTCGCATATCCCATCTTAGTAAGTTGGGGTCAGAGCGCAGGGTCAGCTATGATACAGCGCCCCTGGAGCACCCTGCCCCTGCCCCACACACACACACACATACGTACATATATACATATATATATATATGTACGTATGTATGTAATATATGTATGTATGTAATTATATATATATGTAATTATATATATATATATATATATATATATATATATATATATATATATATATATATATATATATATATATATACACACACACACACACACATACATACATACATATACACACACATATATGTATCTTTGTTACATAATAATCTTTTGATTAAGCCACATTACAGATGCTCCTCAACCACTGCAGAAGTTGACATTTTTCCGGATTATAACCAGGCTTGAATCCACACAATAAGTCAACTACAGTTCTTTATTCTTAATCGATGCACTCATCCTGCTCTGACTCGTTTGTGTCACATTTTATAGCCTTGTGCCACATTGAGTCTGATTAAAGTGCTGATGTTGTGTGGAAGAGGTGTGAAAGTGCTTTTGAAGCAGGCATGCTGAAACACTGCAGTCAGATCCTCATGGTAATCAGAGATCTCTACACCTGGGTTTGCTCTTTTCTGCTCTGGCGCTTGGGGCCAGAGAAAGCCGAATGGCAGGTAACGTACGGCTTATTAAAAACTACCGCCTACTTTACAGAGGCATTGTGATAGCTTTCAGCTTGAAGCCATGAAAACAGCTTCCTACTTGAAATAATAAACTCACAAACTGATGCGATTCCCATCTGACCCTTGAGTGCAAAGCTTCCTCTTAGGCAAAATTGTTACAAGCCAAAAGGCCTAAAAAGGAAAAGCTTTTGCTTTACTATCACTGGTGTGCTATTTTTAACAGATACTTCCCTGTATCAGTTGATGGTTGTACTCTATGGTTATGGTTATGATGTTGCCTGAGAACTGAGCTCAGCCGCAGAAATCACGCTCTGTTCTCCACTAACCGTTGGCTAAATGTCTGAAGCACATACAGCACACAAAATGTTTTCAGAATTCTAAAGAAGTCATTTTGGGTGGATTTAACCAGATTTTTAGGGAGACAAGCATGTGGCATTCTATCCTACACTTCTAAAGCTTTTCACTAAAGGCTGGTGCCGTTAGCCAATCGGGAACTGGGCTTTTTATCTTAAAAAATCCTGGGTTTGTGCCCCAAACTGATTCCAAAACCTTGCCCCTCTCGCGTAACAGTGACAAATTAAAAATAAGTAATTTAACATGTCAGTTCAGCAGTGGTCAACAGAAAAGACCAACACTTCCCTTGCCATCTGCTCCGATAGGAAAATCTAGAAAAGTGCGTTTATAAGATAGCAGGGGAAACTGATTCACCCACCAAACGGTTATCAAAAGTGATAGCGTTTCCAATCACATGTTGCTTACATAGCGGGTTCCCCTTCCTGCCAGTGTAAACCTTGTATGAGCTAAATAAACATTAGCACACATAAGCATGTTTGAGGAAACACACTGTAATTGGCTGTTTTACTTGTCAGTCAGACTCTCTCATATAATCAAGCTATATGAAAGCAATAGCTTTGAAATGAAACAAATATTGTTTGGAACGGCTTCGTATCACAGAAATTTATGCTCTACTGGCTATATGCTGTAAAAGCCCCAAAATTATACAAAAAAACTTCACTTAATCAGTTGGTCCCAAACTGGGGGGGCAGAAAGGCTAGTGAGAAGTCAGCAGATTTTTATAATGATGTACTACAATTTTAAAAGAGAAAAATGGCCAAATTATAAGCCGAAAATAAATACCAGTCTGTCATTTAGACAAGAGAAAATAATCCATTTATTACACCTTCTTTATTCCACAAGCCTCTTAATGACTACTGATGTGTGCTGGAAAAAAAAATTCTCATGAGCTTTTTCCTCAGTATAATAATCGGACATGGTGGTAACTCATGGCCTTCACTAGAAACAAGTCAGCACCAGCTTCCATTCTACATTTTAGGATGCAGAATTTCTTCAAACTATTATTAGTGGTGATGCACCTCCTCAAATTTCTCAAAACAGTAAATAATCTGATGTGTGATGTCGAACCATACAGGATTTTACCGATACATTAAACCCATTTATAATCATGATCCTGATTATTCTGCAGAATGATACACATGCATCAATTTTCTCTTCTGACCTTTGCACAAAAAAAACATCTGCAGATAACTTAAATGTACTGTGCTGCACTGTTATTGTACATTATACTGTCCCTCATTTTGAAGACAATGTTGACGGAATATGGAAAAAACATTTTCTGTCAAACATTCTTTTATTCAACTTGTTTATCATGGAATACGATGGTTTGTTTGCATCAATTACCTCGTAGCTTCTGTAAAAAACAAAAAAATTGAAGGCTCAATGACTTCTAGCGTTAACAAACGGCTAAAAGCTCAATTGATCCTATGGTAGGATTACTACCCATAATCCTACCATTGAGAGAACCTACTTTTTACAGTCAGAAAGTATGGCCTAATCCTAATATAGTGCCTATTTAAATAGTACGTGATTTCAGACACAGCACTTGGCTCTATTATGTTGTGTGTTTGCTTGCATGGCTGCCAGATAAAGTCTATAATACAGCAGGTTTTTCCTTCACCCACGTTCACAGAACACGTGGGCTCGCTGATGATGCTAAAAAATATATATAAAAAAATTTCAAGAAACCAAATAAATCCAAAGTCTTTACAGAAAGCAAAGATTTTAGACTGTTATGTAAAACAGCAAGTTATGTTACACTCACCAAAGCAACAATTGGGAAAATACCAGGGAAAATATCAGTGATTGTTCTTTGGGATTAACGTAAAGGTGTACTGAAACTCTGCTAAAGACTTACATCACCAACTCATGTAGATGTTTGCAGATCAGAAATGACACGGTGTGATTACAGCACCGAGGATGCACAGGTTAATATCAGCACTTGTACACACCAGTTTTTTGGAAGACCTCCAGCTGTTCGCTCTTCAGTTCCTTGATGGCGGCTGTGACTGACTTGAATGCTCCTTTGAGTCTTTTCCCAAGCACCATATGGTCCGGCTCGGCCCGCAGCCGGATGCCGTATTTATCCTTATCCGTGGAGAGGGTGAGCTGGCGGACGTTCAGCTCCTGCACACAGAGCAAGCGCTCATTAGAAGGATGACTCAGTGAACTCATCTACAGCAGGTGAAGTGAGAGTGCGGAGGCAGCAGGATAAGTTTGTAGGTACTGCGTTGCGGTATACAGCCTTTTTACTTATTGATCGCCATAGAACAAAACGTCAAACAAATAAATGCGCAGACTGCGTTTGCTGATGCAGTGAATTGAGCACATGCGTTAAAGCGCTTACATGTTAAAACGTTTGCACTTAAAGTACATCGATATCACTCAGAACAAGGAGGCCTTACAAATGCGGAGCTACATTAAATTAGGTAAGTGGAGAGCTACCGGGAAGAGGGAGGAATTAGAAAAATGGCACGATGTTCTTTGCACATAATTTGGATAACAAACGTCATAATTCAATCAATTTAAGAGATTAATTTAGGTGGCCCACACTTTAATGTTACACAATTTAACACTATTCTGTGTTAGTAATAGTAAGTGTAAAGTAATATCAGCTTTAGTCATTCTAACATAGAACCTGAGAATAAAGGTTTTATTTATAATGACTATGCGCTACTGGACTGTTGTCTGTTCCTGTGTTTTGCGGAGACACCAAAAAAAGCATCATTTAGCAACTGTATGAAGTGCAAAACCGTGGAAAAGACACACTCAATATGATTACCATGGATGAAAACATGTTAAAATAATTTCTAGTCGAGTCCCTTTTGTTTATAGAGCACTTTTAACAATGAAGAGTGTGTAAAAGCTTTACAGAATTTAACATTAGAATAGTGTGTTAATACAAGAACAATACTAAACACACTAAACTAAACAGCATTTTAACTAGTATATGACAATTGTTGACAACAGCAAAGAAAAAAAATGGAAACCAGCTCAGTTGCAGGGCCAGTTCTGACCAGATATACCAGCATAATTGTTTCATGCTGCAGCAAAGATTAGTTTGTGCAGATTCAGCTTCCTATAGTTATGTCCGTATGGCCGTCTAGATTAGCGGTTGCCAACAGGGGGCCTCAGTGAGCTCGATGGGGGTCACGGCATATTGGCCGCTTTTACACTTCATTTATTAAATGACCCAATTCCGATAAGTAAGTGGCACCGTAGTTTACTTACTCTTTAAAAAAAAAAAAAAAAAACTGCCCGGCGCACTGTCACCTGTAAATGAGTTAAATTATATTACGACGAGCAGCCATCTTATTCTTCCTCGTGTCTGGCCCATTCCATTTAACAATGCAAAGGCCAAGCATACCAAACTCAGTGATTTTATTTCTTTTTCACCATTTCCAGGACAAGCATCACATCCTCAGATTCAGTAGGCAGCACTGTACTGTACGTTGCCCTTTTGCGGTCACGGAGTATTCTTTTATGAGGACTTGAGCGTTGAGCTCTTAAGTCTCAACCCTATGGGAAGGGAGGCAGATTTGGTCTGTTTTTACCCAGCAAGACTCATGCAGAATCATTATTAATAAGAACATGTGGTCTTTACTACGAACGCTACGAATACTGTGACTAATCACGTCGGCTTTTAGCTCACTAGTTGAAACCTCAAACCACCTTTTGTATTATTTCTCAAATAATCCAGACTCTAATCAAACTTTTTTTAGTAACCGGAAAGCAATGAATGATCCAAACTTTTTGCTCTACATTATATACCTCTGAATTTCCTTCAGACCCAACGGATATTAAAAGTTTCTTAAATAATTCAGCTGTTTCTACTTTAAAGTCAGATAAGATGAAAGATTTTGAACAGGACCTTTATATTAAAGAACATAGTAGGGCCATTATTGCAATGAGAAGTAATAAGTCCCCTGGCCTTGAGCGGAATCCTATTGATATTTAATATGAAATTTAAGTAAAAACTTGTACCAATTCTTTTTGAACTCTATGAAGAATCCTTACAAGCGGATTCTCTGCTTCCCACTTTTTCCACAAGCATCTATTTTACTTCCTCCTACAAAGGATAAGGATGCTACCCAGTGTGTATCGAACTGCCCTTTACCTCTCAAACACTGATTCAAATTTTAGCTAAAGTGTTTTGATAAAACAGGGTCTATCAAAGATCCACAACCCTTCTAACATTTCCATAGACTTGCCAACATACTAAGATCGTTCTCTGCCCCTGGAGCCTGAAAGAAGTTAGTTGGTTTTGTGAGTGATTTCATTTCTTAGGTTAAATTAATAGATCAATCCCCTTCAGCATCCATTTGGAACAATTACTCTAGATTAGACTTTTTCTTAATTAACACAAGGGACTTGTCATGGATGTCCTTTGTCCACTCTGTCCTCCTTTTGGCTATTGTTATTAAGCCTCTATCATTTACATTTACGGCATTTGGCTTTACATTTTAATGTACATTTTAGACAATTTATTCAACTGAGCAATAAGGGGTTAAGGGCCTTGCTCAGGAGTCCAGCAGTGGCAACTTGGTGGTAATTAGCAGTCTAACACATTAACCACTGCTCTACCACTTTCCCGAAGTTTAAAAATAGCAATAAAAAAAAACTATTTTTATTTAGCCAATTGTGGAACATTTTGCTTTAAATTTTAACTCCATATAATTAACTCCAGTAATAAATACTGCTAATTTGCTTTAATTCAGAATTCCAGACTTCTTTCACTCTTACTGTTGGCCTTCTGTACACACCTGCAAGGTCTCGATACATTAGACTATTATCTCTTGGTTCCTGTGAGAATGGTGCATTAGATAATTTTACTCTTATGTAAAATAGCCAAATATTTCAATCATAAGGGTTTCCGTTGGAATGACATGTGCAGGCAAACATGGCTACTGTTTAATCCATTTTTATAATATTTACACTACATGACTAATGCTAGCTGTAATGGACATTAGATAACCTTCTAAAAGGATTTTACATTTACTTGTAACACTAGACACTTTGGTAACTTAAAAAAAATCTTTCACAATTTCTCTGAGGGAATCTAGCATATGTTAGAATATTTTATATAAACATATTATCGCAGGCAGGCAGTTAGCATGATTTACAGCATTTCTCAAAGAAATTTTGAGTTACGCTTTTAAAAATGTCCCATAATGTCACATTTAAGACCTTTTCAGTTAAAGTATTAGCCAGCCAGCTACCATAAGCTAGCCTGACAGGATTTGTGAGAGGGCTTTTAAATAATCGTTTATAAAGTTTTATAACCTATTATATTCGTAATGCATGTCGGTCAGGTCCCTTGGACTGCTAGCTAGTTAGCTCATATAAGCAAAGGAGACACAGCAGCCGAAATGTTTTTTTAATCTAATCCTTTCCAAATATTTAGTGAACAGTCTGTATACAGGAAGTTATGTTGGATCAAAAAAAAAAGGAGTATCACTATAACAAATAAATAAACATAGCGTATGTCCAGACATAACAGTTAAACTCTGTACACTGTATGAAAGTTTGATTATATTTCTGAGTGTGGGTCTCTATTTATGAGTTTCTCTAAGAGTCCAAAGAAAAGACACATCTACGTAACTCTGCTACTGGGAAGCTAGTGGCATCAATAACCTCTGGCAGCTCTACATGCTGGCTTACTGTCCACATTCATGCTGATGCGAACAACTGGGTTGAACTGACTCTAAATATCAGTCATTCTTAGAGAAAGAGTTGGACATGTTCAGCCTCAACAGACAGCTGTTCTTATGCCTCCTTCTGAATTGTAGCACAAAACCCTGCAGGGAACCTGAAAACTGATGATATTTCATAGTGGCCATGACAGCAACATCCTGCATATTCAATATCTCATTTTTTTAATACCCTTTAAACAATAGCCATGGAGAAAGTATTGAATTCTGTATGCATAGCAGGTGTTCCTTACCATCTTAGTGTGTCATGTGATATCAGGCTGCCATTTTATGACCCCCTTGACCTCTTGGCGTCCATTTGCTTTGTGAAGAATTGAGTACTTTATTAAGATTCGTATCCTCTTTTTAAACTAATAGTTATCTGTCCTCACACACATCATTGGACAGATAACACATTTGTTTTCAATGTAGCAGCACCGCAGATCCTCCCGGTCGTGCTGACTCAAAGCTGTTCGCTAACTAGTTATAACTAAGACGTTCACCTGGGCAGCTAACGATAAAAAAATCAGTAAGCTTATATAAAGATGGTGAAAATTTTGGAGGTGAAGGATGTCGGAAATGGAGCTGCCAGGCAGGAGTTCAACAGTTGCTCAGTTTTGTTTATTTTCAATGAGAACTACATTTGGCATCAAAAATGGGTGACTCAGACAGCTTCATTGCCAAAATCTAAAAATCACTAATGATTGTTAATATTTTGAATAAAATATCATTAATTATCTTTTTCCTTGTTTGGCCATGTCCACATTCTACAGTGAAAATAGAGTTTGTCCCATATATGGAAACTGAAGAAGGAAATCATGTGACCGAAAGGCTAGGATGCTGGAACACCTTTGATGCAGATCAGAAATGTAACCTGATTTCTAAAACAATATTTTTCTAAAACCCTCCAAAAGTCCCTTAAACAATGCTGGGATGACACTTTACTAGTGAAACTGCAAATTACTAAAAGTTTCATGGTGTTGTTGCTTTTTAATTTACTAAAAAGAACTAGAATTAACATTTGTAATGTATCTATAGCAACAAACATGTAAGACACGACTACTGCATGCTGAAAGGCTGTGTGGATTATACATAAACACACTGAGGTTTGGGAGCAAATCAATAGCAGGCGTGTGGCAATGTGACAGTGCAGCTATTCTGGGCTCTGGAGTCCCACCTTCGCTATCGTTCTTGCCGTTTGTGCTTGGAGATGATGGACAGCAGGTTTTGTGTGTTTGCTCAATCATGCTGACCAATTGATAAACTCTATTCTGTCATCCATAAAACCACAAAACACAGGAAGAAAACACACTGGGTACAACTCAAAGACTTGAAAACTAACAAGTCAAATCAGCTAGACACGGGTTCTGATCTCACATCCTTTCCTACTCGAGAGAACACATTTAGATGTGTATATATTTAATAATATTTATTATCATAGTGTTTTATTGTGAATTTAGACCCAAATTAATTTACCACTATACAAATTCACTGTCCGGTTTGTTTTGAAATTTAGCCCATTTAATTTGGGGGCCTTTTTGTGAAATTAAAAATAAAGTTTACACTACAATCACAAAAGTTATGCATGTTTTTGGAGTGGAATGTTTGTGGAAAGAGATTACTCTCAATAATAATTCATGCAAAAGACAGGATGCACACATGCGGCATGAAACCTCATTCAGGTGCACTTACATATAGTGTTTCTGCAAATATGGGCATTTTTCACTGTCCAAATCACCATTTAATAAAGGTCAACAAAATTGCACAGGGTCATTAGGAATCTAAACTAGAACATGTTTACTTTTTATTTGTATTAACTATTTTTACAAAGTTACTTTACACTCTTAGCATTTTAATATATATGAATTAAAGAGTAATATTTATTTATTTTTAAACTGTAGTTCTGAGTACAGAATTACTAAACTCTATGCTAAGGACACCCAATAAATACTGACACAGAAAAGTGGCCCAATCTGTCAGCAATGTGCTCAGGTGCTAATCTTAGTTTCTATTTAAACTAGATTTGTTTTTCTTTTATCAAACGTCATAAAAAAAAGTCTTTTTATTATTGTGATCAGGACAAAAAAATAAGAAGAATCAGTAAGTGATAGAAAAAAAATAGATGCTGTAAAGTTTTATGTACATTAAACATTTGAAATAAAGTCATTTGTGTAATTCGTTAATGTATTAATGTATCTCAACGTTTTGACCGGATTTGTAGGACTTTAAACTATAAATGCACCATAATTTTATATTAAAACAACTTAAACATTAATTATATTTTTCGGTAAAGTGTGTAATGTAAACCATCCTTTGACACATTTTAATATAAATTTACTGCTTGCCTCAAAAGTGCCCCTAGCTGCAGAAACGTTATATATATATATATATACATACACATATATATATTAAATGTTCAAAATTTACGAGCTTAGTGTGACTGTGAATGTCCAAACTGTCATTGTGTTTTTGAGAGTTTTTTCGGCACTTGTAATGTCATCTCAAAACTGGGTACAGATGTACCCACATATGCACGTTATAGTACTGTTGGTATTGAACCTAAAAGCAACACCGCAGTGATGAGTAGAAAACAAGGTTGAATAAAAACCCCAGGCAACCCACCATAAAGGGTATGATTGAATAAAGTTTCACTGATTTCCATTTAAAAAAAAAAGGTTTCTGCTAGCTCGCATCTAAGTTGCTAAAGATACTAAGCCACTAAACAGGTCTAAAATCAGAACCACAAACTTACAAATAGCCTAAAATCATATATGTTTATGTGCAGTATGAATGTAAGCAGTTCAGAAATGGAAAGACACATCATCTGTGTGATGTGTAGACCAAATTACCTCCAGAATGTATTTCTGTAGGGACTGAATATCTCCAAGAGCCTCGGGGTCCTGATGGATGACCACCACCTCCCTGAGGGGATACTAAAAATACACAATATCTCATCAGAACGTCTCAGAATCTGAGCTTGTGTGATACAGGATGGAAAAATACGACGAGCTTTAGGACTAAAGTGAATTAGACAGGATTCTGGTTTAAAAGTTGCATTATATAAAAAGGAAGCAGCAATTAATAGGGACACACCTTGACAGGGAGCGTTTTTCTGTCTCGGATCACTCGGCCAAGCTCGATGACGGACTGCATTTGGGAAACGGCACTCTCGATGCGCTTGTCGATCAGAGACTCTCTGGAAGTTAGGATAAAAGGTTTGATTCTCAATGAGCCACAGGAAAATAAATTGAAAGAAATTTACTTCATCTTGTGTGGGGATATAATGGGTATAGCACAAAAAAACAACAACAAGAAAGTGGTAAGAAAGGGGTAACGCAGTAGTTTTGTACTGCTGATTGGAAAGTTTCTAAGTAGCAGCACAACGGTTAAGGTGTTGGACTGCAAATTGAAAGACCGGGGTTCGATTCACAGCACCACCAAGTTGCCACTGTTGGGGCCTTGACCAAGGCGCTTAACCTCAAATTGCTCAGTTGTATAAAGAAGATAAATAGAAGCTCTGGATAAATAAAAGCGTCTGCCAAACACCAGAAATGTAAATGTTCACTGCCAGGCTGCCACTGCTGGGCCCTTCAGCAAGGCACTTCACATTCCCTGAAGCATGAGGAAAACTCACCACCCATTTTATTTAGAATGATGTGAACTGTGAACTTCATTCCTACCGCAAAAACGCCACTTTTTCTCTTACTATTAGAATTTGTATTCATTTCATATTATTTTACTGCATTTAACTCATTTTTTTTATATTGTGTGATAAATTTTGAATACATTAAAACCTATAAATACATTTACAATGAATTTTTAAATACATATACAATGAATAAAAATACACTGGATAAATAAATTAATTCATTCAATAAATTTAAGTAAAAATAAAAAATATATTTTATATCAAACCTTTAACCCCAAAATGTTAGGCTAACGTGATAAATATTAAGCTAACGTGCCCTACAAACCCCTAAACAAACTTTACTGAAAAGAGTAGAAAAGCTAAAATTGCTTCAGGCAAATAAAGGCAGTTATTCTATAATGACTGCCGAGGGATCATCACTTCAGCACAGTTTCCTGGTAAAGTCTTTGAAGTTACAAGTCACGGGTACGAAAGAGAGAAATTAAAACCTATAAATACATATACAATAAATTTTACCGAATGAACAAATTTTATGGACAAAAGTACTGACTAGCAATCTTTTTCAGATTATATTCCTGTTCAGTTGCATTAGTACCAATGAATTAATATTTAATAAAAACGCTTGAGACAAGACGACAGAGGACGATTAAAATGTTCTTGATTTTATTGGTGTGTACTAATTGTGGTTCACCACTACAAAACTTAATTATTGATTATTGTCAATAGGGGAAAAGTCCAACTTTAACATGTGCCACAGGGGTTTTAAAGCTCTTACGGAATTACACTCAGGTGCACAAACTGGCATCCATTGAAAGCATTAAAGTAAATGCACGTATGGACGGATGGAAGTACATTTGGAAGCGCCCCAAAGATGTTCAAGGACAATCTAATCTTTCATAGGAAAAGTTTATTTCCTAAGAGCATCGCTGCTTCTGGATCTGAATGCTAATCGTCCGCTTCGTTTTGACCTTAAAGTACTTGCGAAGACTAATCGAGAGACATTTCGTACAATGTCACAGTGGCAGATCCAATTTCAGCTAAAGTTATACAAGACTTTTTTTAATCATAAAAGATGACACAAAATGCTGACACTGCTTCAGGCAGATAAAGGCAGTTATTCAGTGGCCTGTTCTATAATGACTGTCTGACTTGTTTCCTGATAAAGTCTTTGAATTCACAAGTCACGGGTGCAAAAGAGAGAATTGTCGAGAAAAAGGGCCGTCATTCCATCCCTTAACAATTACCTCTCCCTTTACCTGACCGAAAGAGAATCAGTGCATATATATTCGTCTTATCCGTCATAATTCAGTGTCACTCCAGAAAAAGGAAACAACCTGACCAGTTTTACACATACCTGCGGATCAGTGTCTGCCAGCTAGCACATAAAAACTAGAGACAAAGACAGTCTGGCAGATAGATAGACAGGCGGACAGGTAGACAGACAGACGGACAGGTAGAGAGATAATGTAAGTAAACAGACAGACAGATAGACAAAAAGACATAGATAGACAGACAGTCAGGTAGACAGACAGAGAGATAGACAGATAGACAGACAGAGACAAATACACAGATAGATGAATAGATAGACAGACAAACAGAGGCACATAGACAGACAGGCAGACAGACTGATAGAATAGACAGACATAGACAAAGAGAAACAGACAGACAGAGATAGAAAGATAGACAGATAGAGATGGAAAGACAAACAGATAGACAGATTTACAGGCAGACAAATAGACATGCAGACAAACAGATGGGCAGATAAATAGACAGACAGATAGACAGACAGTCACAGATAAGCAGACAGACGAATGCACAGATACACGAACAGATAAACAGACAGGCCGAGGTACCTAGACAGATAGATAGACAGACAAGCAGACAGATGAATACAGTGATTGACAGATAGATAGAGTTAGGCAGAAAAAGAGGCTGTTTAGATAAACAGGATAGGAGTAACGGTCAGGTGTCCACATACATTTGGTCAGGTAATGTGAGTGGACACACACAGTTCTAGATATCAGGGTAAACAGTGTACCTGACTTGAGGGAGCATCAGGTAGTGAATGCTGGCTGCATCTTTCTCCTCTACTGACGCGGGGTCAATCAGGTGACGCAGGTTCTGATACATCAGCTCAGTGATGAATGGAGTGAAGGGAGCCTAAGGAGGGCACAGACATCCACACTACTACACACCGATTCAGACCACTTATTCCTTTTTTTTTTTTTTTTTTTTTTTTTTTATATAAGTCGCCTCGTAAGGTGGTGTGAAGCTAAATTAAGACTGGGCTGTGCACACGCAGACATATACTCACCATCAGTCTGCACATGGAGAACAGCACACTAAAGAGCGTCTCCAGAGCCGAGACACAGTCGTCTGTTCCACTCTCACCCTGACACAAAATTGAGAGAATGTTAATTATTCAAAAGTCATGATAATCTAACAGTGCTCACAGCTCCGCTCTGCTCATGAGAAACCTTTTACCTTCCATTTATTTCTAAACCACAGAAAGAACCTTACAATTCTGAAATCCTGTCTTTTATCAGACTGAAAAAAATATAACTACAGACATACTTAAATGACTGCAATAAAGAATTATGTTGGAAGCTACAAAAAAAGAAAACAGTTTTTCTTAGTCATTATTCTTTGTTTTATATTTTAACACCTCAAAAATAAAAAAAATACACAAATAAAACCAGTCACAAACTAAGGCGCAGGATGGTATATTGTATATAAGGGTGAAATCTATTGCTGAGGAAAGACTTCTCTTAGAGGTGTTGCATAACAGCGAGCACTCAAATCAAACAGAGTGGGTAGAAATAGCTGGCTGTGGAGTGAGAGTCACACTTCAGCCTACCTTCAGACGCCTGCGGTTTGTCCTCACGTACCAATTAGTCAGCATGTCCACGAATTTCACCAGCTTCGGCACAACAGTATACAACCTGTAGGCTGAGACAGAACAACAAGCATAACAGGGACTTTACTGACAGGAAGGTCCACCATTTTTAGCATAAATTAGCAGGGAACATTCATGCGAATGAGTATATTAAAAGGCGCCTTGTGTATCCAATAATTCCCGTAAGTTTTAAGGTAAAGACCTCCAGGGGTTGAACCTTTCCTTTGGCCAATCATTTACATCTCTGGCATATGGCAGATGGGGCCCAGCTGTGGCAACTCTGCAATGCTGGGCATTAAACTGATTAGCAATCCAACACTTTATGCGCCAGGCTACCCTTATATAGAGATTGAGATTTAGGAATTTTAAAACCAAGCCAACATCATGAACTTTCTGATGTTCCTCAAATAAAAATAAAGTGATGTTTACATTTACAGCATTTAGCAGACACCCTTATCCAGAGCGACTTACATTTATCTCATTTATACAAGTGAGCAATTGGGGGTTAAGGGCCTTGCTCAGGCCCTGCAGTGGTAGCTTGGTAGGAGCTGGGAATCGAACCCACAATCTTCGGTGGTAATCCAACACCTTAACTATGAGCCACCACTTCCCCATTTCCCCTTGGGTGTTTATCCTGGTGAAAGCAGCCACTATAAATAGGAAATACTGTTGGCATGGAGGGGTGGACTTGGTCTGCAATAATGCCTAGGTAGGTGCTACATATCAAACATCTACATTAAAGCCGGAAATCAATGTTTCCCAGCAAAACATTATTCAGAGTGCCACACTGCCTTCTATATCGTATACAGGTCCCATCGTTTTCCCAAATGATGTCACAGACAATGTGATGTATCATTCCATTGTCCATGTTGGATGCTCACATGCTCAATTGTAGACACCTTAAGCACAGGGGTCAGTATGGACATACCAACTGGTTTGTAGCTCAATACATTATAAACTGTAATGCACTGTGTGTAAAACGCATTATCATTATAAATATTTGTCAGCAGTTTGTGCTACAAAAGCCCGTTAAGGGGTCTGGACAAGACCGTTAACCTTTACTCCTCACAACATTCACCAAATTTTACTGGTTCACCAGTTTTCCTTCCTTTTACCACTTACAGTAGATACTAACCACTACATAGCAAAAGCTCTGACCCAGTCGCCTAGCCAACCTGACAGGAGCCAAGTGGGTTAACTGGTGTCCGTGGGTTTAATTCCCAGTATCACTAAGCCACCACTGCAAGGCCCTTGACCCTAAACTATTCAGTTAGTAAAAAAGGAAGAGATAAATGTAAGACGCTCTGGATAAGGGGGTCTGCCAGATGCCAGAAATGTAAAGGCAGTGTTAGGACTGCTCAATGTACATAATGAGAATTCAGGCCTAAATCATTCTATACATCAAAAAGGATGTGCCAAATAACAGTCACACTTGATGTATACTAGCATTTATTAACTTTTCAGCTGGGCAGAAAGTGGTTTGGTACCCATTCCAAAACCCAGTAATATTTTAAACTCTATCGTTTTTATTGTGTAAAGTCGTCTGATTAAAAGATGCGTAACAACGTATGAAATCTGGCTAATAATTGTATGCAAGCTACAAAAAAAAAAGCCTTAAAAAGACTTATAACAATTTACAAATGCTAAACTATTCTTACTTAATGTAAGTGGAGTTTAAAATTACTGGGCAAATTAGTGGGCTATGTAAATGTGCTAGCTGAAACAGCCGTGAGAGAGATAGCTGTGAAAATAACACACACCAAGAAAAAGCAAGATACTTATTATTTACTCAGTATTACCCAGAAGTGGACAAGTCAAACATTCTAACTTGTCTAGGACACAAAGGGCTAAAGCGAGAAATGTTTGTATTCTTTTTTAATGTTTAAGACTAGCATCTGCCTCTCTCTACCTCCCTCCCTCTCCAATTTAGTCACATGCTATCTGTTCTGATTAGCTGTGGCGTCTTTTAGTCCCTGTATAGCTGGACTTCTTTCCAAGTACAAAACAGAACTGCCAAATCAAATCAGACGCATTGAACACTGAATGGAGATTCGATACAAGCCAAATAACAGCAGCTTCCTTTAAAAAAAACACCCAATTCCTGCAAACCATCTTAAAGCTTCCCTATTTTTGGTATAAAACAGACAAACTAAAAAAAAGTCAACCCTGAAAGCGACCTGTCATATAATTAATACTGAAGGGCTTAAAGAACGAACGCTTTGTCATGCTAATGGTTTAAACGAGTACATGGAAAAGAACAGAGCATGATCTCTCGAGTGAGAGGGAAGATGTTGATCTTCTGACGTTTCCTCACCGTCCATCTCGGCTTTAAAGAACTTAATAAGCGACTGCGTGAAGGACTGGATCCATTTGTCCATGATGTTGTCGCTTATCTTGGCTGTGTTCTCATTATACAGGAACTTGATGTCCTCTTCCTGAAGAGCAAAGACAAAAACAACAGGACAGACTGTGTCTTCTCCTGTCCCTCTACAGTGTTATTAAATTCATTAAAAAAATAAATAAATAAATAAATAAATAAACAAACAAAAAAAATGCATGGTCACTGAAATGTCTTCGATCAGATACACTACTGCTTCTAAACAGGGTGATAGCGCCACTCAGTGGCCGTTTAAGTAACGTCAGGGCGCGTTGGAAACCTGGTGGTGTCTGGGGGGGTTGTGGTGGACGCTAAATAATCAGGTGTTAAAAGCAGTTCTATGGGAAAGTTCTACAAAACATTAATAGCATAACTTGAAAAAAAATGCTCTTTAGTACAGCTTTATTCCCTTTACCTTTATTACCATCTATAAAAATAGCAGCAACTCAACATACACAGATCTCTCACTAATTTGCTTACAAACTGAAGACTGTTCATTATTTTAAATCATTTTTGCTAATCTGACACCAAGCTTGTTACTTTCTTATCTCTTAAAGAAGAACTCCTATTCCTTTTTTATTTTCATCACACAACTGTAATAATAAACACAATTGCTCTCCAACTGTCTCTCCACATGATGCAGTGCTGTAAAAGGTGGACTTGTGTGCACTTTATTTTTAAAATGGCCACAAGAATAAAATACATTGGTGGATTCAATAAATAAAATGATATCGATAGGTGAGCGATGTAAAAATGGCGAAGCTGAAAGGAATAAAGCTCTAAAGCTACTGAGGTTTGAATAACTGTGTTTGTGTTTGTTTTGTTTACAGTCCTGTATATCTGTAATATAACATTAATCATGTTAACAGGCTGAGAGAGGAACGCTATGTTCACAGCTGTGTGCGAGTACACCACTCTGATCCGAACCTGCTTGTTTGCACAGCTAGATACTCTTGCGTACTGTGTGCTAATTGCCCTTCATCAGCATCAGTTGCTGACCAAATGATGGCGGTTTAAGGTCCGCTTTTCATCAGGATCAAAAAAATTCTGCACAATAATTCTACCTTCTGTAGCCTCAGGACGTTTTGCACCAGGAAGCGGTAAGCGTTGTACCAGGGCAGGAAAACGTCTTTGAGCACATCCCTTACTCCCTCCTCTTTAAAGCGCAGGTTTTCTGCTCGGACTACCGGAGAGTTGATAAGGTACAGCCTAAAAAAGAAGAAGAGAGAGTTTCAATTGATATAAAATATTTAATTAAGAAATATTTCCTTCTACGGTGCATTTCTTCGTAAGTGGTTTCATATGACGAGGCACGAGTTATGTTGTGCTACATGTTTTATGTTATACGTTACATTATGTTTCATTTTATACGTTCTATGGGGTGTCCAGGAACTATAGCAGTTTCGGGGGCCATTCACATATCTCGTTATTTGTGACTTTTCATAGTGTGCACGAATAGAGAGCGAGGCGGACCCAATGTGACATTCTCAGGGGTTTTTTACATGCATTTGAGCCGCAGCAAAAAGAAAACATTTCAACATTTCCTAATGCTGTAAGCGCACCGTGGGTCATGTGACAAGAACCCACTAATCAACTTCCTTACCTTTTCTGTTACTCATCATTGAGTATAGCTCATTATTGCATTTCAGGGATTTCCTGAACATTTAAAATATAACCAAACTTTGAGTTAACCAAACTGGTCTTCATCCACTCTGAAATATGCTTTGATTCTCCTGTTATTCAGGCGGGGCTCCGGGTCAGTCCTAGTGGTAGCGCAGTGGTTAAGGTGTTTGACTGCTAATTAGAAGGTCAGGGTTTAATTTCCAGCACCAACAAGTTATTACTGCTGGACCCCTGAGCAATGCCCTTAACCCCCATTTGCTCAGTTGTACATAAGAGATAAATGTAAATCGCTCTGAATAAGGGCGTCTGCCAAATGCCAAAAATGTAAATGTAACATCCTGGATTGAAGAATAGGTGCACCACTGCAGTGGGGTTTTTTTTCTTTTCTTTAAAAATATTTTTTGTAGCAGAATTACAGTAAGGGTTCGTCTGTGTTATAAATCCATTGCTGAAATTTCCTTCTTGTAATGGAGAGTACAGCTAATAGTTGCTTAACAATGACGAGTCCAGGTGAGAAAAGGACAAAGCAGGTTGCAATACCTGTCCAATAGCAGTTTTAAAAATGGCCACACCTCTTTGACTGGAGTTACAGCACAGGGGCCACACCTACTTCACAGGCGTTAGAACAGAGGCCACACCTCTCTAAATAGGTTTATTTACCGACACATCAGATGTATATATATTTCTGCAAGGTATAATTTCTGTTCGGTATTTTCAGCCCTCTTCCAAATGGCACTGTATTAGTTCCTGGAAAACATCTAATGATTTATGATAGAAAAAAATCAGTAAATATTGATTGAAGGAAACGGTATAACATCAAACCCAGGAAAAGGGAACCATTCCTATGAACTACGATGTCATTTCCCCCCTACACTAATCATAGCAGTGAATTCAGCAGCGCTGCAAGGGCGCTTCATCTTTCTTGGCTGTGCATCAGCTATCAAAGAGACATGTGCGTTCCTGGAAATGCTGGTTATGCCCTGAGGAAAGGCGTGCTGGGGCTGATGGAGAAGAAGGAGACGTGTCCTTGAGCAATTTATCAGCATAAAAGTTTATAAAGAAAAACTGCTATTATTAATCTGAGGAATCACACGCCAATGGACTGTTGATCATCGCTGGAGATTTCCACCATGCAAATATCAAATCAGTGCTCTCTAAATTCCACCAATTTGTGGACTTTAAGACAAGCGTGAAAACACGCTGCATCATATTTACACAAACATCCCTGGCGCGTACCGAGTGAAGCCCCTCCTGGAATTTCAAGCAGAGTTAACCCACGGATGTCTGCTGGACCAGACAACATACCTGGCAGAGTGCTCAAGGACTGTGCAGAAGAACTAGCAAATGTTTTTACTGACATCTTGAACACTTCCCTGTGCACCGCTGTTGTTCCTATGTGCCTCAAAACTGCTACCGTGCCAAAGAACAGTCAACAGTCTCCTGCCTCAATGACTACAGTCCCATTGCACTCACAGCCATCGTAATGAAGTACTTTAAAAGGCTTGCCATGATGCACATCAAGACCCTGCTGCCACCCACACTGGACCTAATACAGTTTTCATATTGTCCAAAACGCTCCACAGACGATGCCATTGCAACAACTCTTCATTATTGTCCATACACCTGGTAAATAGTTCAACTTCATTGTCATTGTGCAAGGTACGTGTACAGAGCCAATGAAATGCAGTGTTTTTTGCATATCCCATCTTAGTAAGTTGGGGTCAAAGTGCAGGGTCAGCTATGATACAGCGCCCCTGGAGCAGGAAGTTAAGGGTCTTGCTCAAGAACCCAACAGTTGGTTGGCTTGCCGGTGGTGGGGCTTGACCCCAGGTCTTTCTGATCTTCAGATCAGCAATTCAGCACCTTAACCATTTGTGCCACCACTGCCCCTTCAATAAAGACACATACATACGAATGCTGTTCATAGACTTTAATTCAGCATTCAATACAATCATCTCCCGGAACCTGATCGAGAAGCTGAGCCTGGTGGGCCTGAACACCTCTCTTTGCAACTGGATCTTGGACTTTTAGAGTGGAGGACCTCAGTCAGTCCGGATTGAAAGCAGCATCTTGGCAAGGCTGTGTGCTCAGCCCAGTGATGTTTAGGCTGCTGACTCATGACTGTGTAGCAATGCACAGCTCAAATCACATCATTAAGTTTGCCGATGTCATGACTGTGGTGGGTCTTATCAGCAAGAACGACGAGTTCTTGGCATACAGAGAGGAGGTGCAGCACCTAACAGCCTGGTGTAAGGCCAAAAACTTGTCTCTGAATGTCGACAAGACTAAGGAGATCGTTGTTGACTTTAGAATAGCAAGAAGCAACCATTCTCCACTGAACATTACCAGATCCTCTGTTGAGATCGTCAAGAGCACCAAATTCCTTTACCTGGCAGAGAACCTCACCTGGTCACTCAACACTTATCTCCCCATCATCAAAAAAGCCCAGCAGCACCTCTGCTTCCTGGGAAGGCTTAGGAAAAAAAATTAATTTCCCAGCATTCAGGCCTTTACAACCTAAATGTGTAACAGTTTTTTCTCTTCACACTCAACATAAATCGATGTTTACAGCACTACGGAAACACGAAAAAAACATTCTGTTAAGCAGTCACTGTAAATGCATTTTCCACATTTCTTGCACATCTTTTAAAACTGGTGGGCGCTATTGAATGTACTGTGCAGCGGGTTTTTGTTTCTGTATTGTCTGTTTTTGCACTGTCTAGAGTAACGTTGTATGGTTTATTTGACTGTCTGTCTTGCACTGTTTGCACCAGTTTGCACACATGCAGTTTATGCTGCTAGAACACTTTAGTCTTAAGCACCGTGTTGTTCTTCGGTTAAGTAGCTCTTTGTTGTTATATGTAATTCTGTAATTGTTATGCGTAATTCTGTGTAGTTTTGTGTAGCACTATAGGGTCCTGGAGAAAAGTCGTTTTATTTCACTGTGTACTGCATCTGCTATATATTGTTGAAAAGAAAAGAACACTTCTAGAACTTGAATAAAAGCTAAGAAAAAAATGCATTGTTTGGGGAAAGGTTGAGGCTGAAATGTTGTCCTATTTTTCTCCTTCTTTCTCTCTTTTACCTTTACATCTTCTCTTTTCCTCCCTCACCTATACAGAGCTATTCCTCTCCTCTCGCGCCTTTCAGTTCTTTCTGTTCCTGCTCAGTCTTTCTACTTTTAGTTATTCAGTCTCGCCCACTCTCAATCTTCCACTTTTTTTCTTTTTCTTCCTTTCTCTTCGATTTTTCTCTTCTCCATCTGCATCTCCCTTCTGTACATTCTCTCCCTCAACCTTTTCTTCTCTTCTTCCAATATTCTTTTCCCTCCTTTCCCATCTCTCCTCTTTTTTTTTTTTTTTACAATTTCTCTCATTTGGCCTTTCTTTCCTATCATTCTTTTTTTTCCTGTGTAAACACCATGTATACTACAAAATGGAGTGAAATAGAGCACAAGTATGTAATCTGGGATGCAGCTTTAGTTTTTGAAAGAAAAAAAAAAACGTGAACCAGAAGTATAAATCAGGATGGCTTTCAAATTTTACTTAATTATCAATCAGTCTTGGTTCCTGAAAAGATAAATAATGAAATAAGTGTATGTAAAGTGGTATAACTGAATAGCTGGAATAGTAAGAGAAGCAGGCCGGGATAGATCCAGCATTTCCTGGAACTAATTCACCCACAAGCACAGATGTGGCACTGCTTTCTTCATTATTCATATGCTCCTGAACGCTCCACCACAGCACGCTCGCAGGACTTTGATGAAAAACATTTCACTTTGAGCGTCACACTGAATATGCTGGATTCTTACCTAAGGGCGTCGGCACCGTAGCTCTGCACGATCGCACCTGGGTCCGGATAGTTCTTCTTTCGCTTGCTCATCTTCTGGCCGTCGCTGCAGAGAGAATGCACATGGTTACTAACCACAGAAGTGAGCCAAGTGCTTCCAGAACTTGCTCATTTTGCCAAAACAAAAAAAAAATCAAGAATTAAAAAAAAAAAAAAACCCTGTCTGCAAATACAGTTATATGTAAAGCACAGACTATAAGACATGAAAGAAATGAGGGTTACCTTGCAAGGACAAGGCCATTGACGATCACGTTTTTGAATGGTGGCTTGCCAAAGAGGGCAGTTGAGAGCACGAGCAACGTGTAGAACCTTTAAAAAATATAGTACAAATGTGTTACTACTGATTATAAGCAAGGATTAACACTGCTCTATGTACTGTTTAAACTATGTGGTCAAAAGTCTTTGGACACCTTCCTAGTAGAGACTGATCGATTTACCAGTTTTGCCAATTAATCTGAACCGACTGGTGAGTCCCAGAACTATCAGTTATCGGCACAAATTCCCGATCAGAAAGAACAGCAGTAGGTTTGCAGATAAGTCTGAGAGGAAACTGATATTGGCAGTATATCAAAAATACATTTTTTACATTTAATAAACCATTTTTAAATAGAATTCATTTAAGCTTTTTTTGTGTGTGTAATGAAGTTCAGTACTAATTCACAGTGTTCTTTATTTCATTTAGTATCCATTTCCACTGGTTACTTAATCGGTTATCAGTAAGTGTAGTCCAACCTACAGTGAGGGAAAAATAATTTTATTTTCTGCTGATTTTGTATATTTGCCCAATGACGGTAACGATCAGTCTATAATTTTAATAATAGGTTTATTCTAACAGTGAGAGATTTGGTATTTGTTCACAGAGGTCAGACTTTTTGTAGTTGGCCAACAGGTTTCCAACTCTTTAAGGTTTCGAGGCTGACGTTTGGCAACTCAAACCTTCAGCCAGTCCATTAGCTTAATGTGCTGCTTCTTAAGCCACTCCTTTGTTGCCCAGGCCGTGTTTTGGGTCATTGTCATGTTAAAATACCCACTACATAACCTATTTTCAATGCCTTCACTAAGGGAAGGAGGTTCTTCTCCAAGATTTGATGGTACATGGCACCGTCCATCGTCCCTTTAATGTGACGTTGTCCTGTCCCCTTAGCAGCAAAACACCCCAACGCATAATGCTATCAATTTCCTCCTCAATGTTTTATGGTGGGGATGGTGTTCTTGGGGTCATAGACAGCATTTCTTCTCCAAACACGGCAGTTGACTTGATGCCAAAGAACTTAATTTTGGTCTCATCTGACCACAACACTTAGTTCTACTCTGTCCTTATCGGCAAACTTCAGACAGGCCTGTACATTTGCTTTCTTGAGTAGAGGGACCTTGCGGGCGCTGCAGGATTTCAGTCCTTCACAGTGAAGTGTTACACCAATTCTTTTCCTGGTGACTTTGGTCCCAGCTGTCTTAAGATCACTGACAAGATCCTCCAGTGTAGTTCTGTGCTGATTCCTCACTGTTCTCATTATCATTCTCCATGAGGTGGGATCCGACATGGAGCCCCAGCCTAAGAGACAGTTATTTTGTGTTTCTTCCATTTGCAAAAAATTGCACCAACTGTTCTTACCAAGCTGCTTAGCGATGGTGCTGTAGCCTTTTCTACAATCTTGTCCCTGACATCCTTGGACAGCTCTATGGTCTTTGCCATGGTAAAGAATACAGAATCCAATTGATTAATTGCTTCTCTGGACAGGCGTCTTTTATACAGGTAACGAGATTAGATGATTAGTACTCCCTTTAAGAGAAAGCTCCTAATCTCAGCCTGTTAACTGTATAAAAGACACCTGGAAGCCAGGAATCTTGCTGATTGATCGGGGTACAAATTTTTGTTTCAGTCATTAAAATGCAAATCAATTTATAACTTTATTTTAAATGTTGTTGTTCTGTTTCTCACTGTTAGAATAAACCTACCATTAAAATAATACACTGATCATTTCTTTGTCAGTGGGAAAACGTATCAAATCAGCAGGGGATCAAATCATTTTTCCGCCTCACTTTAGCTATTGGTAAAATCCAGTATCAGTCGACCTCTACTTACATTGAGGGAGGAAATGATTCGATCCCCTGCTGATCTTGTCTATAATTTGAGTGGTAGGTTTATTTTATTTTGTCTCTCATTGTTAGAATAAAACTACCATTAAATTAAAGACTAATCATTTCTTTGTCAATGGGTAAACATACAAAATCAGCAGGGGATCAAACCACATTTTCCCCTTAATGTACCAGCACACCCACAGTAATGTGTCTTTCCTCAAACTCTTGCCACAAAGTTGAAGCACACAGAGAATGAATTTATATGATGTAACATTACATTATAGAATTCCTTCAGGCCCAAACTCTGTTCCAGCATAACAACGTTCCTGAGCTTCATTAAGACATTTTGTGTTCTGATTGGAGTGGAAGAACTCGAGTGTCCTAAACAGAGCCCTGACCTCATTCCCACTGAACACCTTTAGGAAAAACTGGAACGCCGACTGAACCCCAAATTAAGTGATAGTTTAAACTCACTCAAAATCTAGCAAAAAGCTGTTAGAGAATTGTGGAGGTTATTTTTTAGAGTAAGAGAGCAACTAAATCCTAAAATGGTGGTCTGGTGTCTCAATAGTTTGGTCTTGATACATATTTCGTCTTCTTCACTCTGCAAATATTGTGTCAAACCGTCCTGCTTTCCCCTCTTGTGATTTCAACGATCATTCCTGCAGTACTGTTGTGCTGAATTTCTCCTCCTATTCACACCAAGTACTCAGCCCTCTAGCCTGAACCTGTTTATTCTACACATCATACTTCATACTCCAAGTCATGATGGAAAACTGCACTTCCATATCGCACTCCAACATCGCTACGCTAGCTCCCCCTTGTGAAAAATATTCCGTGTAATCGAATGTGAGGTCCTGCTGCAGGACTGCAGAACATTATTGCTCCAATCATTTTACATTTTGGAGCCACAAATATCAATGTGCAAAAAAGACAGGCTTTCTGATTAAACCTGTGCTAATCAGAAACACTAGTTTGCCTTAAATCATTGCCCGTTAGTTGCAGTATAATTGCGTGTCAAGATCAACTGATGGCCCCCCGACCCGACCCGACCCGACAGCGCAGCATGTTATAGAGCTGGCGTGCAACATCCTACCATCCTCTGGTCTGGTCAATCCCCTCTGCGATGAAATCGGCAGGAAAAGTGTCCTCGAACTCGCGTCTGTTCTCAAAAGGGTAGTGCACTTGGGCGTAGGGCATGCTGCCACTCTCAAACCAACAGTCGAAGACCTCCGAGACCCTCCTGAGCTCGCCTTTCCCACAGCGGGACGGAATAGTTAAACAATCGATGCTGTGAAAACAAAAACCCACACGAAAGATAGAGAATCACAAAAAAAACAATACATTTGTGAAATTACTTACATTGTGTACATCATGTCATCTCTAAACTTATGGCCCAAAATTCTAATCCCATATTTCCCTCACCTCAGTAAAAGTTTCCGAATACTCCTAAATAACACTTTCCATGATTGTGAGATATTAAAAAAATATATATAAAAATGATATTAAGCTGAAGCTCTCTTAAGTTCAGCATTTTAATAGATTATAAGGTTTTAGGTTTAGATTTTGAGGAATCTGACTAAAATCGCAGGTTTACACTCTTGTGCTCATTCTACTATAGTACTGTTTCTCTGATTTGCAACAAATCATACTGGGACTTGGATGACAGACGCTGGATACCGATTTTCTGTACAGACGACGTCGGGGATCATTCATTCATTCATTCAGTCATTCATTCATTCATTCATTGGACAGGAGAATTTAAGCTATTCCGTTTTATGTCTTAAAATCCTTAAGAGAAATCAATAGAAGGTTAACAAAGGATGTTAAGAAAATAACAGTTTAAAGCTGTAACCGGGGTCCTGAGTTTTTTGGCAGATGATTCAGTTTTAAACTTAAATGCAGCCATAGACTGTATTGTATGAAGGACCACGGGAAGCAGAGACATGTAGAATCTAAGCGGAGTCTATGTATGCACAGTGGTTCGAACAGTGTACCCTGCAGGCTGAAAGAGACTTGTTCCAGCTGCAAAAGGAGACTCATTATATTTATATTATTCTTTACATTCAGGTGCTTCAGCTTTTTTTCCCCAGTTTTCAGTCCAGATACAGTATACATACACACACGTACACAAATTCTATCTATCTATCTATCTATCTAAAATAACTGGAGTGGATAGCTAGACAAGTCTGACCCTCATAAACAGCACGATGTGGGACAAAATATCAGCTCGCAATATTGTAGAGATCAATCGACTTGAACCCACACAAACCCTGATTGCCTGTTAACACAAACTAGCTTTCTAAAATAAATTAGCAGCACTTACCTCCAGCACTCACATTTTGATCTCAACTATTTAGAAACTGTCATTTTTAGTTATGGTTTTAACTTATAATTGTGCCTAAATGTGGCTTTGCCTCGTTTATTTGAAGTTTTATTAATGACTGGTGGTTTTGCAGATGAGGCAATAAATGAATGCATCCATCTATCTGCATCTACGATGTAGTTCCCCACCCATCATTTTTCACAGCATGTCCTGTCCTGTTATATTTCTTCCACACATATTAAAAAATACACATGAACACAAAATCAACGTACTGACTACTTTCTGTTCTTATCACCCCACTTTAATAAATAACAGAAGCACACAGCAATAAAAAAACCACATGCCAGGATGTCTGAGATGTGTGTGTGTGTGTGTGTGTGTGTGTCACAATTTTGGTAAAGAAGTAAGAGGTAAAGAAACAACTTCATGTCATGTAACATTTAAGAACGTTCATCTTTCGCTCAAATACTTATGGAATGAGCATGCTCACATGACTTACGTTTCTCTGTGCAGATCTGCAACCTTTACACCGGTCAGCTGTTCCAGCTCCGCAATGGATCCCACACACACCACCTGGGCGGAGACACAAAGCTCTTCATTTACACTCACTCCAAATCTGACACCAACAAAAACACACACACTATAAAATAAAGATCATTTAAAATAGCTGTGATTTTTATGAGATATGCTAAAACCCTGTTTCTTTGGCACAGGATTTACACTCCTAATTTGTCCTTGTAGACGCAGAAACTGAGCTACTAAATCTGAAACCAGGACATGCTAGGAAGTTCATGTACACCAGAAGTATGTTAGCTTTTTCGTGAAGTGTTAAGGTTGGACCACTGTCCCTGTTCAGGTAAAATGGCCCAGTTAGTGCTTGAGAACGACAGAGCTCCACTTTCCGGCCTAGCGAACGCTCTGGGAGTCCGGAAGCACCCCAGAGATCGGCGCTTAGAAACAACTCATTACGCTATTTTCAGGAAGCGGGTCGTTGTCCTTATTTTCCAAAGGCTCAAGTCAGCTTGCAAAGACGCCAACAACCCAATTCTGACTTCACAAAGAGCCAGTAGACTTCAAATACTACTAAATAATAATACTTTTATTACTAATCCAAAAAACACATTAATGATCTTCGAATTGTCTAAAAAAGAATTTAAGCTCGGTGTGATTTTTATTAGTCCTTTGTTGCTAATTGTTGCTTGTTAGACTGTACGAACACGATCCCCATGTCACACTGTAGGATCACAGTTATCATAATGTCAGACCGTATGACAGTCAACACACGTCAGAAATGAACACACAAGAAGACTCGTCCAAAATAGGTCCTGTAACCTGCGTTCTCTCGCTAAATGGTAGCTTGGAGCAAAAGAATTACGAGCGTTGACGTCATACTAGCGCTCCTTTTCCCTCTATAGCTCAATGAGCTTCTCTTCTTATTGTTCTGTCTATCTAACTTGTTTTCACATTTTCCCGAAATGGTTTGTGACCATCATGCTAATTGCATCATCAGGTTTGGTGCTCCTATTGGTTCTTGGTTTGTTGGTCACCGTAGGAGAACTAACACTGCAGAAAAGGGAAATCTTCTGGCACTGTCAGAAATTCATCGGAGGAAAAAACTGAGCACAATGGCCAATAATCGTCTGAACATTTACAGCATTTGGCAGACGCCCTTAACCAGAGCGACTTACGTTTATCTCATTTCCACATCGGAGCAATTGGAGGTTGAGGGTTTTGCTCAGGGGCCCAAAGTTATGTTTTGGTGGTGGTGGGAATCCAACACTGGTCTTTCTAGTGTCAGTCCAACACCTTACCACCACTTCCCTCATGTGGCCCAAATTGTCCCTCAAGTGATTAAAGACTTTAGCATAAGACAGATTTTAGCATAAGATTATAGGACTCTTTTAGGATCTCAGAAGTGTTAGCTCATTTTAAGGATGGGGTTGGGTCAGGATTTTTATATGTAGTCTATGTAGAAAAAAGCGACAGGAAAAAGATCCATGATGCCGCTATTATATAATATTATTAATGAACAGCCTGTTTATCTTTAGCATAAAGGCTGAAACTTGCTAAAGTGTAACAGTGGCCATTGAGCATCCTGCTTGCCCATATTATCACTGTTAAGTATAAGTATATTCAATTCATTGTCATTGTGCAAGGTACGTGTACAGAGCCAATGAAATGCATTTTTCGCATATCCCATCTTAGTAAGTTGGGGTCAGAGCGCAGGGTCAGCTATGATACAGCGCCCCTGGAGCAGGAGGGGTTAAGGGTCTTGCTCAAGGACCCAACAGTGGTTGACTTGCCGGAGGTGGGGCTTGAACCCAGGTGTTTCTGGTCTTCAGATTAACAACTCAGCACCTTAACCATTTGAGCCACACTGTTTTCCATGCTTTCACTAGTTTTCTTTTACTTTTTTAAGTTAATTTTGTAAAGGTTCCTTTAGTAATATTGGTTCATTGTTGGAGCGGCCACAGCTGTCCTCATTCTCTCTCACTCCTCTGTCTCCATAATAAACCAGTTCTCCCACATTTACATCAAGATGAGAGTTTTATTCAGGACAAACAGCATGAAAAGCACATCAGGTTTTACTCTGAATTAGAGCCTACAGTGGGCACAAACCAGACCAACAGCAGACAGATAAGAAAAAATATGACACATTTTTCCAATGGTGTTCTTTTCTAATTATTTCTGGTAAGTGTTATTAATGGTTTATTACAGACCTCCTCGAAGTCATCGCTGACCCACAGAGGAATTGGCGTCCCCCAGTACCGGTTACGAGAGATGGCCCAATCTCGAGCCTCTCTTAGCCAGTTACCAAAACGCTTCTCCCTCACAAAATCAGGAACCCTGGAGAGACAGAAAGACAGACAGACAGACAGACAAAAATAGAAGAAAGAATTGAGGAGATAAATGTTTTAGTATGAATGTCTTTACATATTCAAAACATTAAAAACAAGAATTTAGAAACCAAGATTATGAAATGACTGACAGTAAAACTGAATTATGCAATAGTCTCCTTCCAACAGGCTGTTTATACTAAACAACACTAAGCCAAATATGAAGAATCTTAATAAAAAAAGTCAAAGAAAATTTAACTCGAGCCCAAAATTGGGTAAAAGAATTCCACCATAAAAGTAAGACATCCATTTAAGCAAGTGATGAAAGTTCAACTGAATCTTTCTATCCAATAAACATGAAAATGAAGATATATATATTGATCCAAGATAAAAGAGGGTTCAACCTAATGTTAAATGGGCAAACACACACAAACGCATATACTAACAAACACGCACACCTGCTAACACACCCACTCTGCACACTTGCAGACACTGGCACACCTGCACACTTACATTCAATATCTTACACTCAAACTCTCTGTCTCACTCACATGCTCACCCTCTCACTTACACTTATTCTGGCTTACAGTTAGCCTTGATTACAACAGCGCACTTGCCCACCTGCACACCCGCGGAGCAGCGCACCGGCACTTTCGCACTGGATGTGTTACACATCTGTCTCAATCACATGATCCCCTCTCACTTACATTTTCATTCATTTACACTCACTCTGCCTTACACTCACTCTCGCTAACACACACTCTGGCTTACCCCTTTCCACACATCCTTCTGTGCCCCGCTAAGCAACAAGCTCTTCATTCCCATTTGTAAAATTGTATCTATTCAGGCTGGCAATAGATCACTAATGACTGTCCTCCCCATCTTCTGCTGGACAATATGTGGAATGTTAAGTGGGCTGTCCTGTGATAGTTTATAAAGGGCTATTTAACACCCATGGAGGACACAGGATGCTTTAAACTCGTATGTGACCTGCACAGCTGAATAGTCTGTGTATGCTTTTACTCTGAACAATACAAAACCAGCTCAATTCAGAAAGAAGTCAGACAGAAGTTTTTTTTTAAATCGATACATAATACTATAGGTAGTAAAGTATATTGCTATAGGTAGTAAAGTGTATAATACTATGAGTAGTAAAGTATAATGCTTTAGGTAGTAAAGTATAATACTATAGGTAGTAAAGTATAATACTATAGGTAGTAAAGTATAAATCTATAGGTAGTAAAGTATAAATCTATAGGTAGTAAAGTATAATACTATAGGTAGTAAAGTATAATACTATAGGTAGTAAAGTATAAATCTAGGTAGTTAGGTATAATACTATAATACTATAGGTAGTAAAGTATAATACTATAATACTATAGGTAGTAAAGTATAATACTATAATACTAAAGGTAGTAAAGTATAGTACTATAGGTAGGCGGTTCGTGTACAGGGGCATTGTCATCCTGGAACGGATGTGTTCGGGTCTCTCTTAGATCAAATGTAGAAAGAAATGTAATGCTAAAACACAGAAATACATCCCAAACTGGCTGCTTCTGTAACAGGCATGAAAATTTTCATTGAGTAAAATAAAACAGCTGAAATTAAGTTTTTACACTTTCTATCTTGGCTCCTCCTCTTCTTTCTCTGCATTATGTCTTTATGGAAGTGGGGGAAGGTATCAAGCCTAAAAACTCATTTTTATGATGGCATTTTGCTTAAAGAGCATATTCATATCTTTATTTTCTATATATGTTTTGTTGTGGTTGCACTTTTATTTTAATCAGGAATAAGATTTATTAAAAATGGCCTTTCTGTGTCAGGTTTAAGCTTAAGACTCGTGCACTGCATTTAGGCCTCATTTACACCACAAGTGACCCAATTCCAATTTTTCCCTCCAATGTGGAACAGACAGGATGTGAGCAAAGACCGGATAAGAAGAAAAAAAGCACATGGATTCAGAAATTTGTTTAGATTTGGATATGTGCATTAGCGTCTGTTATGTAATCAGACAGATCCGATTTTAAATAACTGATGGCGGCATTAAATATGGTGCGGAAAGCAAAAAATGTAAGAAACATGTCTTTGTCCCTGGATTATCGCACCATTTTTACTTCATTCTCCGGTCAGTACTTGGGCTATTTTGTTATGTATAGATTAAATGCAGAAATCAGATATGGGTCAGTTACGCTAAGCAGTGATCATTGCTGGTTTTACTAGTTTGGGGTTCCGCCATTATGGTTCCTCTGAATCCTTTTCTAGCCACATCATTAATCACACTTTAAAAATGAGCAAACCTCAGACCAAAACCTCACTGTACAATTAAATATATTTAAAGCACTGAAGTGTTGCTCAACTCTGCATAAGGAAATAAATGAGGGCAGGCCAGATCTGCAGCACTATTTTATCATTACGATGCTCTCCGCGTCCTCTTCCTCGATCTCTCTGTCCTTGCGAGTGATTAATTTTGGAGCGGCAGACACATTAGAGCAAAATGGCCTGAATGCAGACTCGTGGGAAATAAAGTACGCTGGCCAGCACCTGAGGCACAAACGTGAAATTTTAAGTCTTCTTTTTTTAGCCACTTAGAGGATGTTTCAATTACAATTAAACAATGTGTCCGGTTTAGGGCAGGGCGGTATGACAGTATATATAGTTAACGGAAAATAAATTGTCAACCATAGTAGATTTTTATATTCGGTGTGTAGCGCAACATGTAAATAAGTGGGCGTGGCTAACTCACATGCAGTGTGAGCCTGAGCATGAAGCTGCATGTTAATTAAGGAAAGTTTATTTTAATGTTTGTCCTCGCAACTGTGTAATGTGACATACTGTGGAAATGGTTATATTAAGATTAATCCAGGTTAATATTTCATTCACTATATTTACCAACCCCAAATGAAAGACAAAGGAATAAAACAAGGTAACGTATAAAAACAGTTGAATGGGATACGGAAAAAGCACCGAAACACCAAATGCTACAATAGCACGGTGCTACATAATACTAGCACAGCCACAGTCTAAAGTAAAACAACAAAGGAACACACACACACAAAAAAAAACACTTAGAGGCAGAAGCATAAAAAGGTGCATGTTGCAAACATCCTAATAAAATGGACATGTACATCCACGGACAAATCTATGCTTCCTTCTCACATGATCTAGTCGTGTCATTTGAGGAAACTTTTTTCCTGGTTCTTTTGATCAATACATTGCTGTTCTTACATTAAATTTCATGTGGTGGAAAAACACAGCACTTCAAGACAAAATGAGCGGTTTGGACCTCACTGTCCTTATACCTAGCAATAAATACTTCATATCAATTTAAACCAATTCTAGAGATTCAAGTAATATAAGTAAACAATTAAAACTAAAAGAAAAAAAAAGAACTAAAAGAAAAGACTTTCCGTACAACCTACTTTAAAAAAGATTTCTGGTGAGGAATAAATTAGAACATTTATTCCTATTTAAATGGATAAAATCACACACTGGTGTATCACATCAGGTACACGTGATTAGAACATTGTTACTCAGCTTTTTAAAGGCGGCCCTATTTAAACCTCAGACATTTAGTTTGGTGTGTTCTTAACTGTTGATGTAATCGTGGCTTATTGAGGCTTATGAGTCTGGAAACGGATTTTAAAAAGCTCTCAAAAGATTTTTTTTAATCAGCCATTCCAATGTCACAAAATAGTCTACAAGTGGAGGACATACAAAACAACTGACAACATGCCCAGATCTGGCTGTCCAAGCAAGTTCACCCCGATAGCAGACGGGAAGATGCTTAAAAAAAAAGTCACCCTTTCGTTACTGTGCATGTGAAAGTACATAACACTACAATCAGAAAAAGAACTACACAAGTTTAACTTTCATGGGAGGTGTACAAGGAGAAAACTTTGTTTTCTAAGAAAAGCACGAAGGCCAGACTGAAGTTTGCCAAGAGAGAACGCAGATAAAGACCAGGACATGTGGAATAATGTTTTTTTGGACAGAGTATAAAATTGAATTATTTGGACACTGCAACAGAGAACATGTTTGGCGTAAACCAAATAAAGCATTCCAGAAAAATAACCTCACAACAACTGTGAAACATGGAGGTGGAAGTGTCCTGGTTCAGGGATGCGTTGCTGCAGCAGGACCTGGCCAGCTTACCATTATAGAAACCACTATGAATTCTACCAGGTATCAAAGGGTGCTTAAGGAACATTTGAGACTATCTGTAAAAAAGTTAAAGCTGAAGCGTAATTGGACTCGCCAACATGACACTGACCCAAAACATACCAGTAAGTCCACCAAGGACTGGCTGAAAACTAAGAAATGAAGAGTCCTGGAAAATCCGAGTCAAAGCTCAGATCTAAATTCCATTGAGATGCTGTGGGGCAACTTGAACTAAATTCTGAACTAAAGAGTGGGGCAAACTTTTGTCAGACCAATTGGACCGAAACCGGTAGATGGCTACAAAAAGCGTCTCATTGATGTTATTTTAGCCAAAGGGGGTAACACTAGCTGTTAAAGAGGTAGGTGGTCCTAACTTTTTCCAGAGTTAGAATACACATTTTTGCTGAAATCTTTTGTTAAATAAGTAAAACAGTAGTAATTCATGCAATTAAGACACTTTTTTTTACCAGGTGAAAAATAAAAAAAAAGATTAGCCATCGATATGTTAATAAATAACTATAATAAATAACTAAATATTTAATAGGGTGTTCTAATTTTTTACATGACTGTATATACCTATTAGGCACATCATAGGACCTCTGACAGGTGAAGTGAATACCACCAATTATCTCATCACCACCTGAGCTATCCTTGGGTCTGTACCACCTACCTAAGCATTGTTGGAGATGACAAAAGTGTATTTCCTGATGGCCTTGTTCAGCGGGATAGAAGCACAACAACGCGTTTAAGGTGTTGACTTGGATTTTAAATCCAATTAAGCATCTGTGGAATGTGCTCGACAAACCTGTCCAACCCATGAAGGCTTGGTGCCAGATACAACAGCACACCTTCAGAGAATCCATGCCTCGATGGGTCAGGGTTGTTTTAGCAGCAAAAAAAGAACCAACACAATATTGAGCAGATGGCCATAACATTTAAGCCTGATCCGTGTGTATATTTAGTTTTTTTTTTTTGCTTAGTTTCAGATTTATAGTATAGGATTACAATTTAGACATTTTATTACATTACATTAAGCTATATGTGTAAGAAAAATAATTTCCATAATAATCCAGCAATAAACCAACAACTGTCTTAGAAAGTTTTCATTTGCTCTTCTTTCATTTGTTACACATTTAAAAAAATCATCTTTAATGCCTAAATTCCCCACAAAAAGTTAGGGATTTTCACACATCCTTGTGTTTACCTGATTTAGAAAACAGAATTTTTTAAAAAAAATAGTACATTACAGTCTTAAAGTCTCACCAGTAGCATTTGCTGTTGTTTTCCAAAAGTTTATCCACCATGTGTTCGACTCTCACGAACCAGCTGGGCACTGCCTTGTAAATGAGTGGTGTGTCGGACCTGCCGCAAAAATAAAATTACACCAACATTATCAATATCAGATTATTTACTGCACAGCATGGATATTACAGAGTATTTAACTGATAGAGATAATAAATGAAGTATATTTGTGTACTTTTACCGTGGGTGGTGTGTTACTACAGGGAAAACCATCGGAGACAATATATATTATATAAATATCTGGGCGATGTGTATTAAAGAATATTTGAATTACATTATGTAAATGGGTTATTTTGCATATTTTATTGCAGGTGGTGTGCTGACAATGGGGAAATTTGAGAAACTAAACAAAACATACCAATAAATACCCAGGAATAGGCACGATTAATTGGTGATCAATAACTGATCATTAAGAATTTTACTGATCATAATTAATTGACTTGTTTCGCAGAAAGAGAATTAAAAGTGTTTCCATAAACAGGCATTCGAACACACAACAATCAGATGGTTTATTTTGGTGTCTGTTAATGTTCAATAAGTAATGGGAAGAAATGAGCTTAAAAATAACACCACTGTTTTTGACGAGGTAAAATGGGTGATTTTCCAACACTACTACTAATTGTGATGGATTATATATTTGGTCAATCTGTATTCTGCAGCAAATTTTAAAAAGGCAGCTGTAAAGACCGCCAGAGGGCGCCTTCATCAGAGTACTAGTTTTTCCGGTGGCTAGACTCCGTCTAGTATTTCCGGTGGCACTTCCTGGTTTTAGCATATATATATATAAAGTAGCTGTTTGGCTAAGCGCATTGCGAAGTATTGTTTGCTCCTGCGACTACCTAAGCGTTTATATTACCTGATGGTTATGCTCATGGTTCTGATCTCTGCCCGTTTATCGACTTTGCTTTCTGCTCAACGATTTGGATTTGTTTGCATTCTCTTTGATTATTGTGTACCAACCTTTGCCTGCCTCTACGACTACTCCTTGGATTACTTCTTCTTTTCTAAATAAAGACATTTACTGCATTATGGATCCCACCCTGTCTCCTTCATTACAGCATCGTTTGTGAATAAAATAGTACAGCTTTACTACCTTTAACAGTGTAATTACACACATTCATAAAGTAGTGATATTTTGACAAGCTAATGTAACTCAAAGCGTTGTTTTGTTTGTAGTATTTAAAAATCTGTCTGTTAATCTATTCCATTGATAATGAACACCAGTATTTATTAAAACATCTAAATACTAAAAAAAACGGTTACAAGTCACATGGTAGTCCGTTGACAAAGCCATGTTTAAGCTGATGATGTCACATGTGAATTATGAAGCATGGTGTCCAATCACGGCTGACTTCCGGAAGAGGGGGAGTAACTAATGGCGTCTGAGATTATGGTTTCCTAGCGTGTAGACCTGTTAAGTTTTGGCGAGTTCATTTCACCGTGCACGTAAACACCCCCGGTGCGCTCGGTTCTTTTTTTGTATCCAATTAAATAAATTAATTTAATGGAATTAGGCTATAAAGTTTTTCTTGCTTTGGACATTTTTAGATTCTAATACATCTGACTTAAATGATAATGGCAGCATTTCAGTAACCTTCTGTACCAAAATACATTTATAGGATATAAAACACACCTCTATCCAGAGTGACTTCGCTGGTGAGGGACTTGCTCAAGCGGTAGCTGCTTAATGGTCCTGAACTTTGAGTTTAATAATCCAACTTGCACTGATCTTACACTGCCCACATACATGACCTACACTCACCATCCACTTAACAGAACCCTGTACAGCAGGAGTGGGCAATCTCGGTCCTGGAGGGTCGGTGTCCTGCAGAGTTTAGCTCCAACCCTAACCAAACACACCTGTACCAACTAATCAAGATCCTGCTTGGTATACTCGAAACTATATGGTACAAGGAACTGTATGGTATAAGGAAAGTGTGTTGAGGCAAGTTGGAGGTAAACTCTGCAGGACACCGACCCTTCCAGGACCGAGATTGCCCACCCCTGCTGTACAGTAACTGTAACTTAAGCTGGGCTTACACTGGGCCCTTTTTAATAAGTTATCTTTTTTAACTTCGGCTGCTGTCCAAGGTTAAACCATTTTCAACTAAAAAGGATCTGGAAAAAAAGTTATGTGGGTGTTGAACAGGCTTCACTTGCACGGCCGCATTTAGTCAAAAACGCTGCCGCGCGTTTTCGAAGAGGAACACAAGCACTTGCTACACTGGATCTCTCAATCTCTCAGGTCCAAAGATCAGCTTTTATTATGGTTCTTATATAAAGATTAAAAAGCTATGTCTTACTCTAAGACTTCTTTATATTCAGCAGCATTAAATTTAGTAATTCAATAATAATATTTTTGCCCTATATGCAAGGTGGACGTTTCATTGCTATTTAAATTCTGTTTTAGTCGACTGTGTTGTTTTGAATTTGTTTTATGAATAAATTTGATCTTGACTTTTTGCAGTTGCTGCTTGTCAGACTGTACGCACTTGATCCCTGTGTCACACTGTCGGCACTCGGTTGTCATAACAATATCAGCCTGTATGATGGTCGAACGCATGGAAAAAAAAAGCACGCATACAAGAAGCAGCGTCTGGAGTTTTAAGTCATTGATCTATTCGGTAACCTGCCTTCTCTCACTAAATGGTAGCTAGCAGCAAACAAAGAACAGAGACAATACGTCATACAAACACATCTCCTCCTTCCATAACTCTAAATTTCTAAGGCACTGAATTATTCATCTACAGCTCGAGAGCTTCCAGGAATGTTGACATTTGAAGATGACTAAGTTTATTGTGGCAGTGTTGTTAAAGCCAGGTGGGCTAATTTGAGTTTTTCAGAAACCGCTTATCTCCTGGGATTCTCTCTCTCTCTCTCTCTCTCTCTCTCTCTCTCACACACACACGTTTTTAGAGTTTACAGAAAACAATTAAAATAAAAATCCCTGAGCACTGGGTGAATGACAGTTCTTTAAGTTGAAATGCCATTGCTGATGGAAAAGGTCAGAGAAAAAAAAAGGTCATGGTCAGTTTATGGCAGCTCATCATGCTCGCATAATTTATCGCATAGTTTAATTTTTGTGAACTAGGAAGGTGAGTTGCATTCATCTAGAACACACACTCTGGGACTTAAAGGATACATTTTGCTCTGATTTGGATGGTCAGACATGAACACACTCTGAATACACAATGGATAAGAGAAAAATCTTGAGAAATCAGATGAATTAAAATGAGCTGCAGTTCGACCTTTAACAGGACATGTTCATCGATAATGAAGAGCAGGTGATCAAGTGCTTAAGACAAGTTTAGGATGAGGCTTATTTTGAGTGCTGAGGCAGCTAAAGACGTATCGAACGAGATATGCTAGTGTAGAATCGACCCGCTCTCCTCATCAGTGATTCTTTATGCAGCGCATGGTGCTGATTTAATGAGGCTTAAAGCAGCAAGGTCACATGAAGGGACCGCAAGAAAGAATCTGGACATTTCCAGAAGAGAGAGGAGCATAAATTGACGTAAAATAAAGGAGTTAAGAGCACACAGGTAGACGCTATCCTATGTAGAAAAGACAATCTGAAAGAGATTAGTGACTGTCAAGTGGTGGTGGGAGAGAGTGTAACCAGGCAGCGTTGGATGGGGGTGTGTAGAATAACTATAATGGTCTCAAAGAACAGGAGTTCAGGGGTAAAGATGGAAACCAAATGGTGGAAAAAGGAAAAATGTTGGAGTATTTAGACCAAAGAATCAGGTAGTGCTTCCAGATGACTGGGAGGCTACAGCAGAAGTGGCCAAGGAGACAGAAATGTGCTAGGTGTGTCACATGGAAGAAGGTAAGAAAATAAGTAGACTTGGTGATCAAAAAAGGAATTCCATGATGGTATAATAATAAAGGGTAGGCAAGAAGTAGTGGGACTTAGAAAAGACAGAAGAAAAGAAAGTAGACAGGAATACAGGGAATTGCAGTGCAGAGCAAATTGGGAGGTGGCTGATGACAAGCAGAAGACATATGATGAGTTGAACACTAGGTTAGACACTAAAAAGGACTTGTACAGATTAGCACAAAAGAGAGATCAAGATAAGAAGGATGTGCAGCAGATTAGGGCTATTAAGGATATATTAAGAGAATGAAAAGTGTAAAAAGGTGGATTAAATGAAGGGAAAATGATCAGTGAGATTACAGGGTGAAGAGGTGAGGAAGATACAGGAGTATAAGATTTGGAGTCAACAGTCCAGAGGAGACTGGATAATGTGGAAAATAGAGAGTGAAAAAGAGGTAAAGAAGCAATTGCAGACAGGTTGGAATGGATGGACAAACGTGTCAGGAAAGATGCGTGACAGAAGAATATCAGTGAGAATCAATGGTAAGGTGTAGAAGACAGTGGTGACACTTGCGAAGTTGTATGGTTTAGGAGTGCCAAGGTTGGACATGATTAAGAACCAGCATGTCAGAGGGACAACTCATGTTAGATGTTTCTGTGAAAGAGAGTCCAGATTGAAATGGTTCGGCAGAAGAGAGTGAAAATATTGGTGGGACAATTTTGGGAATAAATCTGCTAAGCAGGAGGTGAAGAGGAAGGCCAACGAGGTATATGGGTGTGAGGACATGAAATAAGTGGGTGTGAGTGAAGAGAATAGGGCTTGGTGGAGGCAAATTATTCTCCTAAAAGACCCCTGAAGGGAACAGCCAGAAGAAGAAGAAAAAGTCCGTCAAAGTCAGTAATAAATGTGTTGCAACAATGTGATTCACAAGTAGCACAGCAGCAGGTCCTAATTACAAATCTTTACAACCCAAATGACATCATGCACCAAAGGAAAAGTTAAGTTTTAATAGTTTTAGTGAAGTAAAAATCTTACGCTATGGTCAAACGTACAGTAGATTTTACTGCTGTGAGTAAATAAGAAGGCCATTTCCTGTTTCTACCGATCGTTGCCACAGCAACATGAGCGGCACAAATAGTGTTCCAGGTTGAACAATTCTTGCTGCACAAATAAAACATTTTAGAAAAGCAGCAAGAATTAAAATCAACTGTTTTCTTTTCAATTATTGAAAGTCCGCTTTAAACTAAAATCTGATTTTCACGGCAGGAGAAACAAACTGATGTAATTGATGAATGAGTTCCACTCCCCTGTTCTAGACCGAGAGGCGTTTGGAAATGAAATTACCCAGCATATATATTGTATATGCATCTTGTCAGACCTGCAGAAAGAGAAGCAGTGTGTGTAGCTTACCAGAGAGCTCACTGTTTTAACAGTGTTTACGTTTTGTTTAGCCTAGCCTAGCATTTCCAAGCACTTATTTTCCAGTGTTTCTCTTTCTGTGTGCCTCTTTATTTACCTGCGCCTCTTCATTTACCTGCTTGATTCTGCTATGCCTGTTGCATCGGATTCACATTTAATGTTACAGCATTTTACAGTCGGCCTTATCCAGACCCACTTACATTACTTTTTTATACAACTTTTTTACAATCAATTGGGGTTAAGGGAGCCCAGCAGCAGCAACTTGATGGTGCTGGGGATCAAGTCTTAAACTCCAGATAGCAGTCCAACATCTTAACCAATGCGCTACCAATTTTATTCAGGGATAAAGCGCTTTCCCTGTACTGTTAGGCTACTGGGGAATAAAGCTGCATATGGATCCCAACCTGGAAGCGTCCGACTCTGCGCCAATCTGGCATGGATCGAAAGCCTGGTCCAAACATGAGGTTGGGTTATATTCAGTCCACAAGTCTTAGTTTTTGAATTGCTATCTTAAACCAGTCTGGATGTTGTCCATTGACCTTTCACATCCACATCTTTCTGTGTGTAAAAAATTCTCGACCATTGACATGGTCCAGTCACCGAGATCACATTTCTACTTCTGTTCTAATGTTTGCAGTACCTGTAGATTGTATATATACTGTCCTGCCCCCAAAACTGCAAGAGTGTGTAGGTGTGGAGGTTTTTCTAATTAAGTGCTCAGTAAGTGTAAATGATTTGTTCTCATCACTCACCTCCAGCAGAAAGGGTAGCTGTGCTTAAAGGAGCTGGCGTTGACCAGCCGGCCATTCTCTTTCAGCCACTTAATGATGTTTTTGTCTGCATCCTGAAAGAGGCGAAGAAAAATAAAAGAACCCCTTTTAACCATGTTTGCACCAGAAAAACCAAATGAAAAGCTTTTGGGATGGATGGGATACAGCTGACACAGTGCTGTTTCGTAGTAGTAGTGATATGAAGAGGTTTGATTAATCACACAAGGACACTGCAGATACATGCAACTTGGCTGACCGAAGGATTATTTCATCATTACAAATAGCCTTTTAGTTGAACAGTTCGTCAGGAAAGAACGTCTTTGACCCAAGTCTACCGAGCATTGTTCAAGTCATGCTCAACTGTTTCTTAATACTTGTGCTGTATCACTACTTCCGTATTTTAAAATCCATGCCACCTTTTATTTCAGATATGAAACAATGTGACCTAAAAGCTAATTCTTGTGACTACTAGGACTGATGACACTGTGACTACCTGCATACTGTCCAAAGGGTGACCAGGTTGCCAATTAGAAAGTTTAGATATGTGGATTTTGCACGCTCAAGTAAAGGTAATAAATAAAACTCAGGTTTCCACATGCGGGGGCGTCTAATGTCCATACGCTACCTTTATTAGCTCTGACCAGGGACATCATAGGGCGAACAAATTCATTTTCTTACGGATGTTTTTCACTGTTTTAGGGATACGCTGCATAAAAATTGTACAATACTATATTTTTACCAGAGTTAGTACAGTGGTGCCCTGTCTTATGAGTTCAATCCGTATTGTGACGGAGCTCGTAACTTACATTAACCTGTTAAATCAATGCTTCCCAAACTGCTGACGACTGTCACTACTATTAGGCAGCCAACAAAGGGTTATATTTAATGCTTTGGCTATCAGAGTCTAAAATCTAAAAAACTATCGGAGATTCTGAACATTAATTTGACTGTTAAAATAACATTTAACAATAAAGCAAGATTTGTTAAAAATTCATTAGTTAAGATGACCTGCAGTGTTAAAGCTCCTATTAATGTAGGTCAAGAATTTCAGTGAGAGAGGGACGCCCTAATATAATGTTCCTTTATTAAACAAACTAAATCTCCTAATGTTAATAATAATTACATGATGGTATGTCATTTCTGTCTCTACATCGTCTCCCGCTTACAATTCTGTCTGTACTGCACAGCAGTGTTCCGCGCTGAAGTGTGCACAATCCAGTGGACAAGGTACAGTTCAAACATCTGTTTGGATTTATTAGAAATGGTAACACCTTGCAATGAGATTCAGTTAACTATTAACTAATGTTACTTAACTTTGGTCGATTAAATTTTTTACATTTACCTATACATGTTTAAGTTTTGTTGTTTATTTAGGTAAAATTATAATTCTAAGTTGAAAACTTTTAAGACAGATCAAATTTCATCTGAATGGAGAGGTTGAAGAACCGTAATTGAAGTTTAAAGTCTAGGTTATTCATCCTGTATCTGTTTTAAAATGTGGATTAATTGGTTAATTGGCAAGTGCAGTGCAGGTCAGCTACCAGTATCCTTCAGTTTCCTTATAGGTCGACCTCTAACACAGTATTAAATACCCATGGCAGCTTTTTTAGTTCAATAAATAACATTTTACCTCAAAGACAAATCAGGAGTGTGTTTAAAAACAATGCTAAATGTTTGTGGCATTACGATGTGAAAACGCACAGCAAACTCTGTTTACAATAGAAGAAGTAGGAGTGTGATGTCATTGTTACACATGTGAATCCTTGACTTCTTAACAACGCGGGTCAGGTTTCTAGTAGCAAGTCAGCTTGAACGTTTCTATAGAAACCACTTAGATTAGCATAGGTGACCAGAGAGATAGAAAGTAGAAATCTCACAGCCGTCATCAGTGTAGCTGCAGGATGACATTCCTAAAGCCTCTCTAAACACACAGTAACTCACAGAATGGACCCTTAATTTCACTATTATCATCATTTTAATAAAAGGACTTGTTTAAAATGTGTTTGTAATTGAGAAATAATAAATAAGCTTTTGCGAGTTCTTTATTGTCAACATATCAGCAGAACAACGCTGGACACTCGTGCAGGTTGATGTAGATGCTCACATGGTTTCTGAGCGAGTGTGTGTGCCTACGTGTGTATGAGAGAACACTTGTGTAAGTGTGTGGGTGAGAGAACATCTGTGTATTTGAGTGTGCTGGGGTGTGTGTGTGTGTGTGTGTGTGTATTTGAGTGTGTTCTTGAGTTTGGGGGGGCAGCAAATCAAAAGTTCATTTGAAACTTGAACTGAACTGGGATTTTCAGGGCAGGAGTAATAAACTGCTGTAACTGATGGATGACTGTACGGAACTCTACAGGTTAAAGAAGAGTAAAGAAGTTACTCACCTTCACATACTGGCCAGAGAAGTGTGTGACCTCAGAGGTGAAGCAGCCTGCAGAATCCACAGGGCAGATGGGTGCCGAGTCCCTCTGAATGATCTTATACTCCATACACACCCGGTAATCATCCTACACAAGGAAGTTATACACCAGTTAATAGTGTTCCTATAACTCAGACAGACTTCAGGATGAACACTGGAATGTATGCTAAGCCTTTCCCACACATCCCAACCCTCACACAGCAAATTCCCATCATCCAATAGAATATTAGATTATAAAATTTTTTAAGCTTTTGCATCCTTTTACAAACATAGTAGGGTAATTATAGTGCTGAGCCGGTGAACTATATCCAATCAGAATAGAATTTATGTCGATAACGATGATGAGCTCTACTGGATACTAATACATAAATAATATTCATTTGATTCCTCTGATAGCCAATAAACTGAGAAGAACAGTACACACCTTTCCAGTAGAATGTAAAACGTAATTGATTCATTTTAGTTGCTTTGGTCATCGTTGGGTTTGACAATTTAGATATCGAAATATATTATTATTATTCATAATATGGGAAAAACATGATCAGAACTACATTTTTTTTGCCATATCACCCAGCCCTAGGTGATTATGGAATCACTGTCAATATGTGGACTATTGAAATCATGGTTAAATGCTTGCTGGCTTTTTATTTTCAATTTTTATTTTCTTTCCGTCTGTCCATCCATCCATCTGTCCACACATCCATCCCTCCATCATAAAATTTTTTTCAGTAAAACTTTAATAAGGCCTTAATTTTTCCATGTTGAAAAAACGGAGTAAGGAATAACTGAGAGGAGAGAAACGGAGAAATGAAAATCCGGAGCGGCGCTTTAGTGGAGAGATTATAAAATGTTTTGAGCGCCAGAGGGGAAATTTGTTTTGTGGCTCCGTTCACATACTCTGCAGTGGAGAGAATCACAAAAAGAATCACAAAAATCTGGAATAGGATGTTAAATAAAAAACCAAATATTTGTATTAATTGAACTTTGATTATTTTATCTGATCCTCATTTATGCTTCGAAAATGTTTTTAATTAATGTTTTGTCTCTTTTACATCATCCTTTTTTGGCTAAAATTCCTTTTGTACAACTAAAAGAAAGAAAAAACCTGAAAGGTACCAGGAATTTTTAGATTTATGCTTGCTCGCTTAAGCGCTAAACTATTTTTAGCATTTTAATCACAGGATTAAGGATGAAAACTTTATTTTCTTCTAATAAGTTCACATGAGACATGTTTGTGTTTGCTGGTTTGCATTATTAGCTTCACAGGCTTTAGGTAGTATTTGTTTCTAAGCTGGCCCTCCATCTGGATCTTAAACCTATTTCAACTAAAGTCTTTACGTAAAACAGTCATTTAACCCTAGTCATTTTAGGGGCTGCCTCAATCCCTTCAGTGCACATCAGAATCTTTTCTATGCAGATCTTTCTTCTGCCATATAAACCCCTCTTTGTAGTAACATACTGAAGAAATCTGTACACAGCAAATTATATACATTGGAAGGGGCTAATTGTGCCCTAGAGACACAAACTTACAGCTCCAAAGTAGGGCGCCTGATGAACCACTCCAGTACCTTCCTCCTCACGGACGTAGTTATCCAGCACGACAGAAAAGGCTCCATTCTCTTTACACTGCAGGGAGAGAATAAAGATTATGCCATGCATGAGGTGGTATACTTTAAATATCTAGTCATACAACCACCAGCTGGCATTTAAAGCTGATCACTGACATTCCTTCACAAACATCAAACACCGTCAAACGGAACATGCCATTAATTCAATTCGATTTTTCAGTATAGCGCTTTTAACAATGGACAGTGTCTCAATGGACAATGGACAGCGTCTCAAACGCTTTCAACAATGGACAGCGTCTCAAACGCTTTCAACAATGGACAGCGTCTCAAACGCTTTCAACAATGGACAGTGTCTCAATGGACAGTGTCTCAATGGACAGTGTCTCAAACGCTTTTAACAATGGACAGTGTCTCAAAGCAGCTTCACTCAGTTAATGCATTGACAGTGGAAAAGTTTAAGTTTGTCCCTAATGAGCTACCGGGTGATGACTGTGGCAGAGAAAAAAACTCCCTCAAATAAAGTACGAAGAAACCTTGTGAGGAACCAGACTTAAGAGGGAACCTGTCCTCATCTCACCGAATGTCTGTTTATTACAGCTTATGGTGATCAATTACCCCTTTATCCAGATGCTATTTTTATAAAAGAAAAAAATTAAAAGACCTCTAACTTAACCCTATTTAACAGAAAATATTCATGTGTATGTATATACACACACATATACATATACACACACACATATAGATCATTTGAATTATATATAAAAACTAAAATAAATTTTGGTTATTAGGTTATTTTATTTCTTTTTTACACACACATTGTTTATTTGCATGTCACGGTTTATTTTTAGTGTTAATTTACAGTTAATTTATAGAGATGCTAGTGATAAATAACTCATTATAAGTTCCTAAAAGTCTTATTTCTTTTGTTGTCTTATGTTCAGTTGCTTATTACTATCATCATTCGTGTGTATTCAGCTGTGACAGTATGACCCTTAGAGAAGTGTGTTGAGTTGTGATAAGAAGAGACTGAGTGCATCTGTTCACACTGATTTCAATAACAGATGGTTCATTGTAAATTGTAAGAACTGGCATCATGCCATCCTCCAGCTGAACGTGGCATGTAAGTGTTTAATGGATCACACTCATTCTATATTATTCAACTGAGTAGCTAAAAAAATATTTACATTAAGTTTATGATATGATATATAGATATCCTATAGAGAGCACATTTTTGGATAAACGTTTTTTTCATGTAAACTAGAAGGGTTTTTTTTCTTAAAGGTGCAGTAGAACATCTTGGAAAATGCTAACTGCCCCAGCCCTGCCATCTTCCTGAAAGCATGAATGTGCACAGACTAGACGACTAGAGACAACGTAGCATTATGTTTAGACCTGAGAACGTTTTAATTAGACGATTATTTCTTGGTCCTACATCTTCCACAGAATAAATAAATACATATAAATACATAACTTAATGATTGATAACTAGATGTAAAGAGACTTTCAACCAGCAGAAGAAAAAATGTTTCTGAAGACAATCACTTATTGTACCTTTAACATCAGACTGACCTCATTTTACCATGTAGGAGAAATAAAACATTTACAGCATTTGGGAGACGCCCTTATCCAGAGCAACTTACATTTATCTCTTTATACAGCTAAGCAATTAGGGGTTAAGGGCCTTGCTCAGGGACCCAACAGTGGTGGCTTGAGCCACCACTTCCCCCACATAAACAACACACAAAAATGAGTCCACATCTAATGTAGTATTGAAAAAAAGAGAGCCCGTCTATATATTGCGTAACGGGGCAATTTGGGGCAACAACCCTGGACAAATTTCTCACAATTTTCTCCTCCTTTACTATTCACAGTATTACATTAATTTTTTCACACACGCTGACAACCAACAAGTAGACCATGTCTGGAACTGCAGAATGTTCCTGCAGACGTTTTTAAAAACACTTTATTCAGCTCACCTTGATGAAGTATTCAAAAAGAGGTTTGTACTGTTTTCCTTTCAAAGTCTTGCCAGGAAACCTGAAAAAGACAAAGGAAGACCTTTTAAATGTGCGTTAGGCTTGAGGACAGAGACCGCACGGCTCTAATTCAGACTCTACTTCAGCACAATGAAATAAAAAGCAGCGCCATCAATTACAGGAGGAAAAACACTGAATAAGTCATAGTCATGTCCAAGTTCTGAATGCACAATGCTGGAGGCAGTTACAGTCTTCTCTAGCCTAGCAGGATTAAACTTCACCCTACCCAGAAAATCTACTTGTGTCTGATTAACTACATTTCAAGCAAGAGAATCCCGCATAAACACCTCCTTTATTAATGCACTGTCCTATTGAAATGCGTTAATTTTTTCTATATGTGCTGATCCAAAGAGAAGGTGGCTGCCCAGATAACTAAACTAATCCTGCTGAGTGGAAAAGAGACATTTTACCCCCACTGGTGTCTTTAATTATCTTCTTACAGCCAGTTATTTACTGAAGTGAAAATAGTGGAGAATAGGGTAGAACCAGGCTAATGGCACACCTTAAGGATGTTTCTTTTTAACTATTTTAATAATGCTTAGTTAGGAAAAAAATATATATATATACATATTAAAACATACAGACGCTCGCCTAGTTACACTCCCCTAGAACCTCCGAATAACAAACACCCAACAGGAATGCTCGGTAATCGAAAATGTGTTTGTTATGTGTTCGTATTGGGGTCTAATGTATCACACTTCGTACTGTGCACCAGTTTCACCTAGTACAACATTTGGCCTTGACCCGCGCCGCTGCAGCACCATAGGTCAGCCAGCCCAGACGCTCAGTCGTCTGTGACTTGCGGTTCCGTTAAAACACACTTGTTTGGGATCTAATGTAACTTTGTTTTCATCGTGAAAAAACTTGTGCATCGGTTATTCCATCATGACTTGAATACAGAGTTACGAACACAATCTCGGAACGGAACTCATTCAGAACTGAGGGAGTGTCTGTGTGTGGATATTATATTACACGCACACAAAGTTTTATGTCATCAATGCGTAAAACACATTCTCTCTCGCTGAATAGCAAACAGCAGACGGTCGACAGCAATGAACATGTCAAAACTAGCAATCAAAGACAGATTTTAATGTAGAATTGAAAAAAAATCTTCTGGGATATTAAAAATTTATTTCAGACCTAATCATGGCCAAAATGGCACCGTGGACACCAAGATCGATTAGTCAGGAAACATGGCTGTAATTCAGATCTACTGTCGAAATTGTCATTTTAATTTCCAGTTTCAGATGTGTTTAGTGTGCTTCCAACAACTTCAGAGGGGGGGCGTACATTTATACTCATTAAAGAATAAATTCATTAAGATATACATTCAGTAAAAAAAAAGAAATACACCGCATAGTCCGAGTTCCTCTACTTAAAGATAACACACTGTTCAACACAACTTACGACGAAATCACTCTATAGTATCACCTAAAAAACTGAAATAAATCATAATTCCCATTAATCACTGATTAAACACAGCAGATCAATGCAACAGAGAGCAGACGGAGTGTAGATTTAGTGGGTCTACTGCTAGCTTTAGTGTGCTGCTAATTCATGTTTATATCAGATTTTTAGTAGCAAATCGATCTAACTTAAGAGCGTAGTGTTGGAAGCATGTGTGTACGTCACCTTTTCCTAATAACGGTCGGATGTTTTGCTAAAAGATCTACCAGCTGTGCAAATTCATAGAAGACGAGGTTCAGAGCAAACAGGAGCAGGGTTTCATTAGCGAGAGGTGATCTGGTGTGGAAAAGCCTGCAGGGCTGATCCTACTGTACGTGTTGGGAAAGCTAAATTCTCTCAAAGAGACAGGACGCGATCTAAAAAGGACTTTTTTGATTTATCCCTGGTTCACTGCCAGAAGGGATTAAATCGAAGATTATTTCACTTTGGATTCATTCTCGGATGAAAGGCTGTCAAGCCAGAAAATTATACACCAGGTGAAATCATGAGCAGATTTTAAATGCCGTTCTATCAGGATGCAGGCGTGATTGTGTGCCATGCGGCTCTCAGCACAGAGAATCAAAATTTGAAAGACGCGGGAGGCTTCGTTAACCATCGTTAACTGATTTAAATGCCCCGGTCATGTGAACACGGCTGCTCCATGTAATTACGAAATTTAATTCAAAAACAAAATTGGGCAGTAAAATTGTCTTTAATTCTGCAATCTTTAAAGTAAAAATATAAATCCGCAAGTTAAAAAATGCAAGCCGAAGTGTAGGTCGTGATCTGTACGGATCACGGATCAACTGCAGTCCGTTGCACCCCTACGTGTCAGTGATTCACTCCTAAATATCAACATCCTGCACTGGAGCATTTTGGATGCATTTACATTGCAGAGCTTAATGGCCAATTCCAGTTTTGTGACGACCCACAAACATTCTTTTAAAACTGCCCCATATAAGATTTTTGCATTTACATTATGCACGGCAAAACAAACCAAGCTGGAGGTACCGACAGGAAAAAAAGTAAAAGCGGTGCGATAATCAATAAATGCAATGGCGATTTCGCATCATATTTAAAGGTCGGCAAAACAGCGATCTCTGTAGGTGGAGGTGTTGCAGCCTGGGTGCATTAATCGCCAAGTTATAAATAACTTTTTTGATAGAGGGTTAATTAAAAAAAAAAAATACATCGCTGTTGGTCTCCACCGGATCTGATGCCACGCTCCACCATAACTTATTTAATGACGTTCGACTCGCATTGACCAGTGAAAATCTGTGGCACGAATCCGATTCATATCCAGATTTATTTTCACATACGAATAAAGCCTGAAACCCATCTGAACGATCTTTTACTGCTTACACAGTTATCGGTTCCCGCCTTATTGGAGGAAAGTAATCAGAATTGGATCACTTGATACATGCAGGATTATGAGGCCATTGTAGTTAATAGAAGATCCAAAAGTATATTATTGTTTATGCTGTATGTTATTTTGCTTAATGCAATTTTAATTGTAGAAGACATTTTACAAAATAGTACTTTAAGTCAGAACAAATCTTTTCACTTGTCTTATATTAAGTCCGTATATTCATTTAAGACTTTAGTCTGTTAGATCATTTTCTCAATTGTAAACTGTCCCGAATGTCTGGTTTTGCCTACACTAAAAAAAGGAATATGTAGTTTGGCAGGTCTAGGATAAAAAAATGCTTTTATATAAAAATATTACAGTCACAAATAAAGGTTTAATGGCTGCAAATGCAGAATTAAGGTTTGATCAAAGAAGTTACCGTATCTAAATAAACAAATCATACAAATAACCAGCGGCTAAGCATAAACATGGAACATCAACAGCACAATAACGTCGATCAAAGCAAGACTAAACACTGAAACACGTGTATTTATACACAACTAATAGGGGAAAACAATTAACTCAACAAAAAACACCTGAAAACAATGAGGGAACCACCCAAAGACAAGACTGGAATGAGACACACGACACAAAACAGGGCACTGCCCGAAAGGGCACACTATTTAAATATGTACATGTAACTACACCCTTTTAACAGTTAGTATATTTTATATAGTATAAATACAGGGAGTGTGAATGAAAATTCCACCATGTTGATATTGTCACATGACATACGACATCACAGCAGCATGATTTTAAAGTTGGTTCATGTTTAACATAAATAATGATGAACGAGTGTAATTTAACTACAAGAAACTACTGCTTACTGCTACTTCCACATAGGACATATCGTCTCTCCCGGAGGCTCATGCGCACTTCAAAATCCGGGCGGGAGTAATGGGTCATCCAGGAACTTTTCACACGCTGTAAGGCTTTGGACATACTACTCGTTTCGCATACTTAGTTTTATAGTATGTGATTTCGGACAAAGCCAATTACATGACAGACTCACAAAACAAGCGTGAAACAAAGCACATGGTCCATACAAACAAAAGGACTAGAAGTGCCAGGATGTCCTTTGGTGGCCTGGTGGAATAACATTTTTTAAATCTCTGACAATTACTTTTCTCAGCTAGTTATAATTTAATTTCCACAAGCTCCCCACCCACAGGTGTAGCTATGAGTATCTGACTAGCAAAAGAAGTTTTAAAAAAAAGTCTTACTTTTCCAAGATGGTGTATTCAGTCTCCGATTTGAACAGAGCCCCGAGCCGGGCTTCCATCATGATGTACACTTTATCGGTGGCATTGTCTAAAAAAAAACAAAAACAGGAATCAATAGAAATCGCTGGAAGGTGTGTATAGTACTGGAGCTTTACAGATGAATTAAATAAAGAAAAGAAAAACAAGACAAACAGACAAGAAACATACAATTTTTAGATTTCCAATAGTTTTACTGAGAGAAAAAGCTACAAATAGTTTTAAAGAAAAATGTTTATACTTCTAGAAAAATGGAATGCTTTCCGGATCAAAGTGAAGCTGATGCAGTGTTTGACAAGCAGTTTGGAACATTTTAGGCTTAAAACTGTCTACGACTTCATGCCCTCCACAAGAACATGCATCATAAATCATTTACAGCATTTGGCAGACACTCTTATCCAAAGTGCCGAATGGACTAATTGCGGGTTAGGGGCCTTGCCCAGGGGCCCAGTCAGTAAAGAAACCTCATTTAGAAATTATGTCTACTGAACAGGTAAAGTACTCCGTGTTACACTATGTTCTACAAATATCATCATATAGTTTTATTTATTGTTACTCCGGAAACGAAAACTAAGTCCATATGTAGCATTAGTTTACAAAGGATGTCATTTGTACAGAATAAACAGAATAAAATACTGTCCATGCAATCATGCAGCCATAATGTCTATAATGGCCTATAGATTAGATGTTGTCATAAGTTTCTAAAGCTGTAAAGTAACAGAGCCTCTTTAGTCGAATAACAATTCAGAGGCTCCCAAAACTAAGAGCCTATTCCAGTTATTATACTTCTGGAAACGTCAGAAGATTTCAGACACTTACATGCAGTGGGACTGTTTTTGTGACGAACATCAAACCAAAAACTAATAGAGGTTTTTTGGGGGTTTTTTTTTGGTTTTTTTTTTTTTTTTTGGGGGGGGGGGGGGGGGCAACCTGATGACGCAATTACCAAGACAACTTCAAATTGTCATGAGCTAAAGACATTTTTTTGTTTGTTGTTGTTTGCTGCTGGCTACCATTGTGTAATGTGGGGTTGCGGAAAGTGTCACGGAATGATGTCGTCAAACTTTCTGTATGCGTCCATTTTTGATGCATTATGACTTTTGCACAGTGACATAAGGACAACTAAAACTCTACAGTGTGACATGGAGGTGATGTTTGTACAGGCGGCCAAGCAACATTTGCAAAAGGTTTTTAAAAATCTCACAGTGTAAGTCTGGCTTAAGATGGCTGGGCCGCCCTCTTTTAGCCGCACCACCGAGTGTGTGGCTTTAAGGAATGGGGCGGCTAATAGCAGGTACAGCTTTTCTGTTTACTGTGCTCGCTATTCAGAGGAGACACGGCATAATTACAGATCGATTTTAAAAAAGGAGGCGGCACTGAGCAGAGCTGCCTGTCTATCTTTTCATCAGACCGTGTGTATGTATGTGTCCCTCTGTCTATGACATACGTGGAGAATAGAATGATTTGATAACTGAGAGTTCTAAATAGTTTATCAAAATGTTTTTTATTCTCTTTTCCAGCCAGCTCTCGCTAAATTCCGACATCATCCCAACCTGGAGAAGTGAACTCTCACCGGCGCTGAGAACCGAACCCACAAAAGGCTGGTGTTTTGCACTAGACACACTGCCATTGCACTAATCTTCCATGCATGGATTCACTGCCTACATGTAATCCTCCAGTTATACACTAGCCTCTCCCAGTGCCAGCTTTTCAGCACACTTCCTCTGCTTCATTTAATCAGGTCATTAGAAGCCTATTTATAGTAAATTTAGTGTAAAACATGAAATAACCTGACTTTTTTTCCTGCAGTTCAATCTGAATTTCCTGACAAAAAAATTTAATAAAAAAATTAATAAATAAATAAAAGTGTGCGCTCTCAGTGTTTAATGGATAAAACAAACAAATGGCTATGACCCAAATTTACACATATTTGTATGTCCATACTGTCAAAGATTTATACAAAATCAGTCTGCAGCAGAAGCACTGCTTTATTGCACAGCCTGAAGAAACAGAACTCAGAAAGCAACTTCCTGTGTGGAAACTGGTGCTGAGGAGAGAAATTCAGGCGTCACATGACACATACAGTATGAGACAACCAGGTGTGACCAGTATCTACTGCGGAAAACCTAAAATAGGAATTGGTGCAGCCAGGAATAAACCGAAGAGCTGGAGAAGATAGAGAGAAAGAGATAGAGAGGAGGTGCATCAATAAATGATAACACTGGATGACGGATGAGTGCACAGGTCTGGCCTGACTGATAGCATTGATCAAATAAAGCAGCGATGTTGTGGTTCACAGAATTCTCTAAATTCAATTCCGTCTTAATCCTCTAAAAACACATTAATCAGGCGGCTTTTTCTTCTATTTCCAGATTATTCTATAAGCACTAATAATAGATGGCAACAATCTCTTTTCAGTGAAATTACATTAAAAATTTCCCAACAACGATTTCCCACAGCTGGAAATGAGTCTGTCTGTTTTTCTATTCTGTCTAGTTCACTGTGGAAGGAAGAGGAGAAAAAAAAAGCTGTCATGAAAAAAAAAATAAATGAGTACTGTCAGGCATGGAGGACTCGAGCAGGAAGATGAAGCCCTGGGTGTGCATTAGTATTCTGAGCGACGCTCTGTTGCAGCAAGGCTCGAGCGTGTGGCTCGGGATGAGAGCGCCTCCCGCTGACGGCTGCGTGTTACACCGTTTGCCCTCGCAAAGTAGGTCAACCGTTTACTGTGGGAGCAAGAAAGCAATGACTAAAAAAAGCAGAACTATATATGTGAAGAGAAGGGTTTTTTTAGGAAGTGACCTGATTTGCGAATCCTTTCGACCTAAATCTGTGTCAGAGAAATGATGAGGAGGACGTCTGTGAGCTAAAATTCTCACAGACGTCGGGTTTTTCGGCGTCAGAGAGAGCCGACATGATCGAATCCTCTCGGTATGTACAAAACGACTGCAGAATAGAGAACAGGACGGTGACAACATCACTCATCTATTCATATTGAAAAAATGATATTAGCGTTTCACCACCTCTCTTTTTCCAGGCTTCTCTAGGGGTTTCTCTCAGTCTCAGTGACGGCAAATTCAGATGTTCTGGCAACCTACGCTCCAAATGGAACATTCCCCAGAGTTTTCAAAACTAAACTAAACTTTTTTTTAAAGTACCAGACACCCATTTCAGTGGATAGAATGACATGTTTTTAAGTTGTGCATCAATCAAGTGTATAGTGTTACTGCTACTTCTAAAAATGTTAGTTTAAAAAAAAAAAAAAATCTTTTAGAACAACAACCACAGCCCTGACGAGTATTTCTTGTTTTGGTAGCACTGAACTAAAGTTTCCATCAGATTGGCCTCAGAGGTCACATGACCCTGTCCACAATCTCCTGTGTCTTTTTACACTCTGATTTTGTGCCTTTAAGTTTTTAGTTTGTAAGCTTCTTGTTGTGGTGGTGTTTTTGTTTGGTCCACACACTCGTTCGCAACTTCTGGCCTATAAAACCCCTACGGTGAGGGCACTACAAAAAATATAACTGCAGAGGTTTCGATGGCATCTGGTAAAGAGATGTTCATGCCAAACAGCTGCTGCTGCACCGTTAAGTATTGCATTGTACAGACGCTAACCTGGTGTGGTAGAATGTGTGATTTTTAAAAGAACTTTACATTTTATTAGAAATTATTAAGTTCCAAAAAATGTCAGACTTACACATCACTTCAATAAACTTTTACTCGTAGCTACATAACATAGACAAAAGTATTGGAACACCTTTACTTTCTTAGCATTACACGCTTGTAATATCCAGCGTGTAACGAGAACTTAAACCTAACTGAGCAGTTATGGGGGCCCAGCAGTGGCAGCTTAGTGGTGCTGGGAATCGAAACCAGAATTTAGATGTATTAGCGTAGCGTGTATTTTGTAAAAGAACTGCTTTGGAGAATTTTGTTCATTCAGCCACAGCGGTATTAGTGCGTTTAGACACTGTAGAATTAGGAAGTCTGTGGTCCAGTTCATCCTAAAGATCATTACAAAGTTCACTGGAGTTAAGGTCAGAGCTCTGTGTAAAGACACCCGAGTTCTTCCACATCAACCGTAAAACATGTCTTCAGGGGTCATGCTGGTACAGTGTTTGGGTCACCTAGTTCCAGTGAAGGAAACATACAAAGATACTCTGGAGAACATTGTGGCAACAGTTTGCAGAAGGCACATTTGCGTGGGTGTGCTGGTAGGGTGTCGAGTTCAGCTTCAGCTATGTAGTGTAAGTAAATGTAAAAAAATAGTCTAGCAAGACTAAAGCAGCTCAGACTAACGATTCTCTACTTATGATTTAACTATTTTACCACCATGAAAATCTCCTCTATAAATTCTTTTGTTTAACATTATAATAACTTACTTCGAACGTGTTACGGTTTATGCTGACGACTGAGACTAACCTTTGACCTTGACATAGATGAACTCAGGGTTTACACACAGTGCCAGGTTACTGGGCAGAGTCCATGGCGTGGTGGTCCAAGCGATCAGGGACACGCTTTCGTCCTCCAGTAAAGGGAAGTTGACGATTACAGATGGATCCTGAACATCCTGTTAGCGAAGAACCGAAACAAATAGTGTGGTTAGTTTTAGGATGAAGTCTGGAATATAGTTTATTATGTGAGGACCTGTGCTGTATCTGAAAGTCCACTATTCCTATCTATAGTTTTCAAGTTCAGAACGTTCAAGATCACACTGCAGCAGCTGGAACAGATTTGTTCATCTCTTTTCTACTTACTGATAAAACAACTTGTGTCACACACAGCTTTACCGGGGAATTGTTTTTCTTTTGGCACTAACCTTTATCACAGTAAAATCTAAAAAAATAAATAGATAGAATGTGTTTTTAAACAATATTCCATGCTGTGCAACTATGTTTTTTTCATGGGGATAAACTACGGTGGCCCAGTAAAGCACAGCACAACAACATTTAAAAAGCAAACATACGTTCAAGCCGCAAAACCGTTTCCGCTGATCAGCAGACCCTTTTAATCGCTAGCATTTTTGTTGCGTTGTGAACTTATGGTTCCTTTTTAAGTTTCGCCTCGATTCCCTTGCGTGTTGGGCTCGATTGTGTGTTCCTGTTGTTTCTTCGGCTTAATTCTGTTGCGTTTCAGCTCGACTCTGTTGCGTTGTTAACATTTGCTTTTTAGATGATGTTGTGTTGTGCACCACTGGGCCACCTTCACAGTCGAGGTCATAAGTTCACATACGCCTCACGGGAGCCGGAAAATGTTTATAATTACAAAAAGTCAAATGGATCTTAAAAATGACTTTTTTTGTTATTTAGTTTTGCTCTCAATAAACTGATATACAACAGATATTAAATCACAATATCTGAATTTAGACACCTAAACCAGTTCTACAGTTCACAGCCCCTTTTTTTAAATACTGTGATTTTATATGGACTATTAATGAATAGTTTTAGGTTTTGTGAAAGGTGTCCTGAGCAGAAAAACTGTCCACAGCTGTTTAGAAAGATTCTGAACTGATAAGAAATTAAGGTTACATTTTGAATCATATTTAGTTGACATAAATGTTCATACTAGTAAACAGTAGATGCTATTTGCATTTCATTAGTTTAATACCTTTCCGAGGAATTGAAATAGAATCTTATAACATTTATATGCAGTACCAACTGATGGGACTGATGAGGAGCTTTAACGAAAGCCTGTGTGTTTAAGTGGTACCTTGTAGTTCTGATGTGACTCGAAGTTGGACAGCGGCGTGTTACAGGCTGTGGAGAATGGCATGACCTTCACTCCTCTGTACACCAGACCTTTATCATAGAGCTGCCGAAACACCCACCTGAAAAATAACAGCAATAAACAATGCGTTGTGTTTATTCTACAGCCCGTATGAAAAGTTTAAAACATGAATTTAAAAAAAATGCACTTTGTGGAATAAGAGCATCTATAAGAAAAAAGAAAGGATCTAAATACTAAGAAAACAACTTACCGCCTATAAATACAAGATTGTATGCAAAAGTTTATGCCCCCCTGGCCAAATTAGTGACATACATAGATACTGTGAGAGTTAACAAAGAAAAAAAACTTTTCATATAGATCAACCTACAACATCAGTAACTTCATCCAACATCATTGGGCAGCTGCAAGTTTATTCAGATTTCACCCACATGCTGTACTCGCAGAAAGCTTGTAAATATCTTTAAGACCTTAGAGACGTTTCACACACTTCTAAATATCTACACTTTATTTTTAATATGCTTTGCCACCAGTCTATTATTTATAGAACAATGTTTATTATTAATTACATTTTAATTCCTATTTTATTCCTATTATTATAAGGAATTTTATTCAACCTTGATGACAGACAATAAAACAAATACTTACCTGTCAGACTCTGTATGGTTATTTTTGGTGACAAATAAAATTAGAATTTGACGATAAATTAAAAAGGGTTGGGCCTTTAAATATTAGCTGTGTGTATGTGATTTTTTTTTGCAGCACATGAATTGAAGCATAAACAGATTAAAGCACAGAAGGCATAATTTAACACATGACCTTTACCAGCTCCGGTGTCGACTGCTTACCATACAGTTTCCATGAACCACGGGTAGAGGGTCTTGTAATCGTTCTTAAAGTCGATCCAGCGGCCCATTCTCTTCACTGAGACCTGAACCACACAGAATATCAGTGTGCATTTAGCTAACGTAAGGTTTCCCAGCACAAACAGTATAGGCTAATCAATAAAGAGAGTCATTTATATCATTGATGTGTGATACCCAAAAACATATATAAATATATACAAAACATCAAACCTAAACCATAACCACTGCCACCGTCCTGATTTCCAGACCTTTAAAACTAACAAACAGAAAGAAGCCACCTGTGTAATGAAACACAGCATATTGTTGATTACGTCACCCATGGAAAAACTAAATGCCGTCTCCTGGGCTCTTTAATGAGGCCAGTCGAACAATATCATCCTCACTTCCTGCATTTAAAGTCTCAGAGTCTGTGAGAAATAACAAGCTGCTAAGTGGACCTGAGAGTGATTATCACAGCAAAAGTTATCATCACTGTTTAAAAACAAAATCATTACATTCGAGAGACTAAATCGTGCATATAAATGATCGGGTAAGAAACTTCCTCAAGCATCCCTGAACTAAAACCCACCAGAATACTAAAAATGGCCACCGACCCACAAACAAAGCAGGAAATTGAGCATGTCGAGCTTCAGCTAGTCGTTTTATGCATAATTGAAAAAAGGTTATTTTATCAGTAAAGCCGGTTTAACAACAGAACTAATCACAAATCAGATTCACAGAAAAATATCAATTAAGAAAATAACAAAGGACTCAATTATAAATAACTCTCTTTCTAGATGTGTGTACTATACGTGCTAATTGTGTAAGCAGGAAATTTATTCCAGGGTGAACTGTTCGCTTAGTGTCAACGGCAAAGCTGTTCCTATAGTTCCTCCTGAAATACCATTAAATGTTTTAGTTTTGAGGATAAACATGATTTTTGTTTTTAAAATGACATTTTGTAGCTGTAAAAAGCACCGTAAAATTAAAACTGAATTGAACTCCAAAACCGTCTTAATCTAATCTGGGATTATTGACCAGTAATCAGTGTTTATAAAGATTCTTTTTCTATAACTGGAAGATAGAACTATAAAATGGCCAAAAGGTGTATTTGTGTAACCATGAAATTCCCCTAGTTTAAGTCTATTTTCTGGAAGTCAATCGCTTATATATTCTACAGCTTTTAAATGTCAATGAAGATATAAACACATGCTTAGGCCATTTCAGACATTTTGTCCTATTAACACAAAACCATAACCCTTTTTTAATCTACACAGATAAGCTTGATTTGATGCAGTTGTGTGTTTTTGTTTTTGGTTAGCACTGTCAGCTTGGGGTTTTTTTGTAATATTAGGAATATTAAATACAGGGACATATTGTAGCGGTGTTATTGGCAGGAAAAAAAGGTTGCAGCTGGTCATTAATTTTATAAGTTTGGGTTTTGCTGTTAGTTTGGTGAAATACGTCCAATTCTAAAAAGTAAACAGAGAAGGAGAGAGAGAGAGAGAAACAGACAGACAGCAAGAGAGGGAGAGAAAGAGAAAAAAGGACAGACAGCGAGACAGAGAGAGAGAGACAGCGAGAGAAAGACAGAGAGAGAGAGAGAGAAACAGAGAGAGAGAGAGAGAGAGAGAGAGAGAGACAGAGAGAGAGAGAGAGAGAGAGAGAGAGAGAGAGAGACAGAGAGAGACAGAGAGAGAGAGAGAGAGAGAGAGAGAAACAGACAGAGACAGCGAGAGAGGGGGAGAGAGAGAGGGAGAGAAAGAGAGAGAAACAGACAGAGACAGCGAGAGAGACAGACAGAGAGAGGGAGAGAGAAACAGAGAGACGAGAGAGAGAGAGGAGAGAGAGCAGAGAAAGAGAGAGAGAGACAGAACAGACAGAGAGAGAGAGAGACAGCCAGAGAGATAAAACATCAGACAGATAAGAGAGAGAAAGACAGAGAAAGACAGAGGGAGAGAGAGAGAAACAGACAGAGACAGCGAGAGAGAGAGAGAGAGAGAGAGAGAAACAGACAGAGACAGCGAGAGAGAGAGAGAGAGAGAGAAAGACAGAGAGAGAGAGAGAGAGAAACAGACAGAGACAGTGAGAGAGGGAGAGAGAGAGAGAGAGAGAGAGAGAGAGAGACAGAGAGAGAGAGTGAGAGAGGGAGAGAGAGAGATCAGCACTAACAGCTTGATGACAATATGAGTTGTACCTCAAATCACTGAACAACAACTCGAAGTCCTAACAGTTTGAGCCACCACTGCCCCCCCACTGCTGTTTAGTTAATACAGAACTACAGTATGAGTTTCTAAACAGAGAGAATGATTTTTAACCCATTAGTCAACAGTAAACTAATGTTAGAACATTAACAACTTATTCCAGTCCTGCTTTTAACTATTAACCAAATATTAACCAGTGCAATATTATTTAATTGTATTAAAGTTTCCCTTTTTACTAGAGACTGAAATGAAAACCATGTATTTGCAACTCTCTTCCTCTCACACACACACACACACACACTTACCTCCCACTCATTGGCATATCTCATCACGATGCTCCTGCACTGCTTGTTGTACTCGGCTATCCCCATCTTAGCAACATCCTCTGGTCCTTTAATTCCCAGCGTCTTATCGATTTCATACTCCTGAAAAATCAAATCAAATCAAATTTGAAAAGCCTTAAAAAAGTTAGTCAACAAGCAATTGGTCCAGATATAGTCACACAGAACACTTAACTAACTCTAGTGCATAACTCTATGAAGAGTAAACATCCATCAGCAGTGAAGCAGTGCAGCTAATTACAAATAAGTGAAGGATGAGATAAAACACAGGACGGAATTGTTTTCTAATTATTACTACCTTTATTTCACTAAGAAAACCTCATTAAGATTAGAAAACTCTTTTAAAAGAGTGTCCTGGCCAAGACAGGCAGCAACACAAAGTTACAGACAAACTACATAATTACAAATTCACTTACAATTATAAAAACATTATACAAGCACTCAATATTAAATAATAAAAAATAATAATTACAGTGGTCTTCTGGGAGGTGAGATTGATTCTAACTTTAAGCTGAGTTTTTTGTTTTTTGGAGGTCGAGGCTGACTATTTTTTCTTTCATAAAGAATGACATGGGGACTTTTTTATTATGCAGTTCATCTCCATTACTGACTGTCCACTTTATTAGGAACACTTTTACACCTTTCAGTATATGGAAATCACAGCGTTTTTTAAATACATTACTAAAATCACAGCGTTTAGGATGAATAACTTACACATTATTCTGAATACATTTTTATTTACTTTTTTCTTCTCAAGTTAAAGTTTAAGGAGCTTTATTGTCATTTCAATCATATATAGCAGATGCAGTACACAGTGAGATGAAATGACGTTTCTCCAGGACCCCCTGGTGCTACACAAAACATAGAATTCCACAACACAACAAAGAGCCACTAAACATGATAGACATAAAGTGCATGTGTGCAACCTGGTGCAGAAACAGACCATAATGCAATAGCGCCAACCATATTGTAAGATGAGGTAGACATGGAATGTGCAAATTAGTTCAGAAAAACAGAATTGTGCAAATAGCATTGTCGTGAAGTAAAGTGACTATAGTATTCGTAAGTGACTATAGTATTCGTAAGTGACTATAGTATTCGTAAGTGACTATAGTATTGTAAGGTGACTATAGTATTGCAAATTGCAAAGTGACTATAGTATTGTAAAGTGACTATAGTATTGTAAAGCGACTATAGTATTGTAAAGCGACTATAGTATTCTAAAGTGACTATAGTATTGCAAAGCGACTATAGTATTGTAAAGCGACTATAGTATTGCAAAGCGACTATAGTATTGTAAAGCGACTATAGTATTGTAAAGTGACTATAGTATTGTAAAGTGACTATAGTACTATAGTATTGTTGCTAAAGTGACTATAGTATTGCAAAGTGACTATAGTATTGTAAAGTGACTATAGTATTGTAAAGTGACTAAGTGACTTAGTATTCAAAGTGACTATAGTATTGCAAAGTGACTATAATATTGCAAAGCGACTATAGTATTGTAAAGCGACTATAATATTGCAAAGCGACTATAATATTGCAAAGCGACTATAGTATTGTAAAGCGACTATAGTATTGTAAAGCGACTATAGTATTGTAAAGCGACTATAGTATTATAAAAGTATTATAAGCGACGCTGCAATTAGCTAATCGCAAAGGCTGCAACGTGAATGCAATATAAAAAGTTCCAGAGCGAATACATGACTGCCCTCTTTAAGTGACAGTCATACCAGCCAATTGAGTGCACACAGCTTCGTACGGCCAATCAGCATGTTGGCCATGTGCGTGTAACCCTCACTATTAAAAAACAGAGTGCATGACTTCTCTCGAGTCAGAGGGATCATTTTACCAATTAATACCCCAAAAAACAGCGCATATGTTTGCGGCAAACAGCGGCTGTTTGAGGAGTGTGTTGCTAAAAAGTCGTCTGCAGGTACTGCTAATAGCAGTACTAGTAGCGAGAAACAAAGTACAATGTCAATATTGTTTGTGGCTGTTACAACATATAAAGAGCAGTTACAAAAACACCAGGAGATCACTATCACCATAACCCGCTACCTCGCTGAAGACAGAGCGTCTTTAAATGCAGTGAGGAAAAAGGGATTAAAAAAGGCCTATTGTAAATACTTGATGAATTGTTGTAAGTAGCTGCGAAAAGGTTCATGCTAGTCTATCATCTCCACCCTGTAGACTAACTAAACCTGTTCTGGCTCCCAGAGTAATAAAAATAAATCACTGACGTTAACTGACGCTTAAGATGGATCACATGAAGTCTCTAGTGTGAGATCTTTAAAACATGTTTCCTCATTTATTAACCCTATTAGCTACTGCTCATTCTGTAGAATAAAACTTTCAGGGAAGTGCAATCTGACTTTATCCACATACACGGGACTCGTGATTGGATTGTGGTAAATATCTCCCAACATTCCCGGGAAGACCCCAACCTGTGACAGACTTCTTTATTATATAAAAACTGAAATTTAGAGGCTATTTAGCTATAAATAGGGCTGTGATGGTGGCAAATGGTGGTAATCAAGTAACTACTATTAGTGGCGAGGACTTTAATGTGTGTTTAAAAGATAAATAAATAAAATCGCACACCTATATTCATATACATACGTTCTTATGCATGTGTGTATATGTGCAAAAATAAATATATATTTGTATGACTGGGACTCCAACAGATAAGGTTTATATTAGGAAAACAAACAATAACTTGTAGTGTTACTGAAATTATCGTACTGTGTGCAGTGATTTGGTGCTGGGACCTACGTAACATTAGATATTGTTCAGATAGCTATAGATACCGAGCTAAACCTATGCTAAACCTATGCTAATGCTTTAGAGTTAACAGTAACCGATAGTTGAGCTTACTTTAACCCTTATGTACTGTTGGAGACGTTTTCATATACTCTTATTTTGGCCATAACTTTTTCAGCAAATTATTGATGACAAACATTTTGGAAATATGACTCAAAAATCTTTAAAACAGCCTTTTTATCTTGTTCATGGTTGAAAACATCCACTAAGTAAAACTGCGCTTTGTCTTTCTCTCACTGTCTCTCTCGCTGTCTCTGTCTGTTTGTTTCTCTCTCTCTCTGATTTTATAAATCAGTTAATCAATTTTTAGTTCCAATGACAACTTGTAAAAGTTTTTTTTTGTAATCCAGGATTTTAACATTTAAGTTGCCAATTTCACCAGTGACATCACTGATTGGGGGGGGGGACATACAAAATAATATAAAATGTAATTGTGGATTTTTTTTTAATTACAGTCTTAAATATTAGTGAGAGATTGAAGATTAGTATCAACACTGACTTTAATGCATTGTCAGATTAAAATATTTTCTCGTGTGTTTACTAATGGACATTTTTCCCTCGTTGACTGCTAATATAATGGCGTCTGTTTGACACTATATAACAATGCATTTTGGGATTTTTTTTTTTATTTCTTCTAGCGGGAACAGGTCAAATGTATATTTTTTAGGGCATTATTAACCCTTAACATTGGCCTGTGCATAGAAGGTTCACTTTCTCCCTTTTTACCTGAAACAGATCTCCATGTTACAGGGGGTATTTGCGTGTTTGTGCATGTGTGAATGAGTGGATGGTTTCTTGCTGAGCGTAACATAAGGGTAGTGTTTCTCAGAATTATCCTGATTAAATGTACGCGTTCCTTGGCTGCATTTACTGTTTATCTTTTTTAAGGGTTTTTTTAACAGTGAGATATTTTGTTGATCACATTTTGTTTCTCTGTGTAGTGGTTTAAAAGATGAGCTGGTAAAAAATAAAATAATAAACAACCTGCAAAAATCAAACGAGTTTAAGACCCAAAACTAGTCTCTCTGAATGTAATGTGCAATTTAGTCTTGTTATTGCAGTATTGAAAAGGGTTAGAAACACAATTCCAGCACAATCACAACACAACACTACTCAACTGATTATTTACATATAACAGCAGCACTGTTAGCTTTCTTCCTCGCAAATCAGCCTGGAACTACGTTATTCCTCATGCTATCCTGTTCTCTCTCTCTCTCTCTCGTTCCCTCTCTCTCTCTCTCGTTCTCTCTCTCTCTCGTTCCCTCTCCTCTCTCGTTCCCTCTCTCTCTCGTTCCATCTCTCTCTCTCGTTCCCTCTCTCTCTCTCTCTCGTTCCCTCTCTCGTTCTCTCTCTCGTTCCTCTCTCTCTCTCTCGTTCCCTCTCTCTCGTTTCCCTCTCTCTCTCTCTCTCGTTCCCTCTCTCATGCCACTCCTGAGCTACCAGTGATCCAGACCCCCTTTCTACTCTGGACTCCTTTCTTATGACCCGCCTCCAGTTGATGATCATGCACATCATTATGGTGACGCTTCCCTTCAGCCATGAAAACGCTCCAGCTGTCTTCTGAGGACTTGTAACTACAGTTGCTTACATACACGGTGTGACTGCATAATTCCTGCTATCTGTTTATCACCCAAATAAGGATGGGTTCTCTGTTAAGTCTGGTTCCTCTCAAGGTTTTTTTTCCCTATTACTATCTTAAGGAGTTTTTCTTGCCACCGTCGCCGTCAGCTTGCTCATCAGGGACAATTACCATTGTAAAAAGCGCTATACAAATAAAACTTTGAATTGAATTAAGTGCTCGGTTGTTTCACGTTCTCCCACCTGAACCTCTTTTGTTTACAATCTTAATCAACACGATATAAATTACTGACACACTGCGTAGCAACCCTTCACGGCACGGGCGGCGTGAGGTACTGAGTTCTTACCACAGGCAAACCGTGACAATCCCAGCCGAACCTCCTGTCCACATGGAAACCACACTGGTGAGCGAACCTGGTGACAATGTCCTTTATAGTACCGGCCAGGATGTGGCCGTAATGTGGGAGGCCAGTCGCAAACGGTGGTCCATCGTAAAACGTGTACCTGTGAGCATAAATACACACGTGCTCGCCGTCAGACACACCAGCAAAGTAAGCAACACACACAGTCATAACACATGTTCGATTATTAATTTCATCTGTCTGGTAGAGGACTTTGTCTCACTTGGGCCTGTTTTTGGATTGTTTCAGACACTCTAGAAAGCAGTTCTTCTCAGTCCAGAACTGAAGAACGCGCTCCTCCTCGGAGGGAAAGTTAATCGATTCGGGTACGGGTTTCACCATGACGCCTAAAAAAGTTCAATAAAAAAAAAGGCATAAATACTTTAACTGCTTAGTTATAAATAAAAAGCTTCACATATACATATGAAAGCTGACATGAATCTTCTCTCATTACCTTCAGTTCCTCATATATATATATATATATATATATATATATATATTATTTTTTATTTAAATAACCTCAAATACTCTTTTATTAAATACAGTAATTATAAATAATATTTTCATATATAATTATTATGTTAATAGTAAATCAATTATTAATAAAAGTGAAAAGCATTAAAAAAAACAGCAGTCACATGATTATTATTACAAAAAACATCTTTAATAATAGAGGTATAAAGTATAAATATGTATATGTGTGTGTGTGTCTTTCAACACTTTTATACTTATACAAATAAGTATAATGTTTGTGGAGGCAACAGTGTGGCCAGGTAGAGGTGTGAATAAAGGGGGAGGAGCCAAGCAAGTGAGCAGTGAAGGATGGACACCTGTGCAGTGAAGACTTCAACATCACCACCACTAAAACCCCAAACTACTCGTTTATTCTCGATTTATAACCATGTTTCTCTACCCACTGTGGGGGTTTTGGGGAGGGGGGGGTGTTCAAAGTGAAACTGTTCAGCGGGATCACATTACAATGTCCCTAACAAACTCTGTAGTCTTTGATTGCATCATTACAGGGCAATCCGAGCGCTGGTTTATGCAAGGGAGAGAGAAAGAGAGAGAAAGAAAGAGAGAGAGAGAGAGAGAGAAAGAGAGAAGAGGAAAAAAAAACAAGAAAAAAAAAAAAAAAAAAAAAAGCGAGAGAAAAAAAAGAAAGAGAAAGAGAGAGAGAGAGCAAGAAAGAAAGGATGAGAGCGGAAGAGCGAGAAAGAAAAAGACTGATAGAGAGAGAGAGAGAGAGAGAGAGAGAGATAGAAAGAGAGAAAGAGCGAGAAAGGAAGAGCAAAAGAAAGCAAGAGAGAGAGAGAGAGAGTTAAATTAGTGTCAGGTTCTTCCATGGTGTAAAAAACACCCGTAAGCAGAACCGATTCTATTCATCTATTCCGGTCATGTGACAGCGTAGATTCTTACAACCCATTCTGCTTTATAAGCTGGTCTCTAAATTACATTTGCAGCATTTGGCAGACGCCCCCTTATCCAGAGCGACTTACAATATTCCTTGTTATACAACTGAGCAATTGGGGGTTAAGGGTCTTGCTCAGGGGTCCAGCAGTGGTGGCTTGGTGGAGCTGGGAATCGAACCCACAACCTTCAGGACGGTAATCCAACACCTTAACCATGAGCCACCACTTCCCCACAGCAATAACTGGTAAAGCATTCAGACAAAATGCTTTAAAAATAAACTAATAGTACTGAACTGACGTCACAATACGAGATGGAACGAGATCAGTGATTCTAGCAGGGAACACCCCCCCCTTCAGCGTGTTATTATATACAGATGTAAATTTTGCATACAGATGTGTCATTTGGAATTGACACCCCCCCCCCCCCCCCCATCCCATCCCATCCCATCCCATCCCATCCCATCCCATCCCATCCCATCCCATCCCATCCCATCCCCCCATCAAATCCAAATTGAACCGCTGGTTCTATCTGCTGCCGGTGTCTAACTCAGCTTTAGCTTTAGCGTTAGCTTGCTATTAGACTCCCATTAAAAGTTTAGCTGCATAGTTGAAAGTCTGCCTTTAGCACCGCAACACTGTCCCCTTTTACTGTCTTTACAATAAGTAAAAGAACGCGTTCTGTAACCCGCAACCGCTACACGAACCGCCGACATTTAATACATGTTACTTACACGCGGCGGTCGCAGTCAGGATGCCGAAGAAGAAGACGTAGAAGAGGGAGTCCGGATCACGACGCGGAAATGATGCAACTGAAGAGAAAGCGTGAGCGGAAGCGGAAGTGCAAAATCATAACATTCACTGCGCTTCAAGCGGCAAAGAACAGAGGGAAACGATGGCTGTTTATGTTCTTATAGTGTGCGGAGGAGACCAACACTGAAATAAATAAATATGAACTATTCTGTGATGTTGGGATATGTTGATTAGAAGAATTGATAAAATATATTGCATAAAATGTCGTACCTGGTGGTACCTGACATTAGTACAGCGTTGTGTAGTTACTGTAGTGAAGGATGTGTATATGTCGATTTACTTTCACTTGATAATTAACGTTAGATAAACTATATGGCCATATTAATTCCTCTGACCTTTTCAGCCTTCACAAACAGTTGCACAAGCGTTCAAGTATAGCTAAACTAAAACCTTAAACTAAGATACTTAAGGTGAGTTAGATTCTGTCAGGTAGGATGTGATCCTGGATTAACATTCTTTATTAATCCTACATCCAAATTTCAATCAACAAATCATAACCATCTGATGTCATCAGTGTGTGTCGATCAAATCCGCCTCAATCCATCTTTTCCTTCTTGTAAACCAAAATGTAATAATATAAATGTTTATTAAATGAAAAAAAGAAATACTTTAATGACAAATGTAATATGTTACATGCTGTACTGAACAATTACATACATGTATTTGATGTGTGAACTTTTCCTTCGCTTTGTGACTAAAAATAGATGTGTTTGTGCAGTGAAATGTATTTAGATGTGCATGTATAAATAAGTTAATTCATAGATCTTTTTTTTAATTCATGGTTATAAAAATCTGTCTTGTGATTGTTAAATTTCTAAAGGGTTGTGATTTAATTGAATAAATGTAAAATGTTCACCGTTTTTAAACGTTTTCTTCTTCTTCTTCTTCCGGCTGTTCCCTTTTAGGGGTCGCCACAGCGAATAATCTGTCTCCACCTAACCCTATTCTCTACATCCTCTTCACTCACACCCACTAACTTCATGTCCTTGTTCATCGCAGTCATATATCTCCTCTTTGGTCTTCCTCTTTGCTTTCTGCCTGGTAGCTTCATTTCTAACATCCTCCTACCAATATATATTTACTATCCCTCCTCTGTACGTGTCCAAACCACCCTAACCTGGCTTCCCTGACTTTCTCCCCAAAACATCTAACATGAGCCGTCCCCCTAATGAACTCGTTCCTAATCTTGTCCAACCTCGTCACTCCCAAAGAAAACCTCGACATCTTCAGCTCTGCTACTTCCAGCTCTGTCACCTGTCTCTTCCTCAGCGCTACTGTCTCTAAACCATACACCGCAGCTGCTCTCACCATTGTCTTGTCCACATTTTACATTCAATTGTACAGTCTAAATCAGGGTCGGCAATCTTTAACACACAAAGAGCCTTTTTAGGTAGTTTTCTACAGAAAAAAAAACATCGGGAGCCTTAAAGACTTTTTGATATCTAAAATAAAGAGAACACAGCATATATAATTTTTTTCCTTTATAAAACTGTTGTGTTTTGTATTTATAGAATTAATTAACTACTGCAGCGAACATTTTGTCTGCGTGCAACAAAAGATAACACTGGGACAAAGTATAGATTCTCATATAATTATCAGTGTTTATTTGAGTCATCCAAATATTCATTTAATATAAAGTCAAACTGAAATTATCTACCTGCAGCAAATCGTGAACCGAAATTAATTTTTTATTTATTTTAGATAATTAATGTGATTTTTACTCCTAAACCTCAGCGCAGAACGTCTCCACATCAGGTCTATAAGACGTTACCTTCATTTCACACAGGACTGTAAACTGTTGTCTGTGAGGCCTGCGCTGTTGTGTTCTGAGAAATGTTGAGATTCTGCACGTGACCACTGGGTGGCAGTAAAAACACCATGATGGCAACAGTTGGGAGAATGAAAAAGAGGGGTTTTTCTAAAGAAGGATTAGAGGTGGTCCAGTAGATTCACTGCAATAAAAAACACTGTTACTGTTCAGTCGAAACATCACATGAGGAATATTTGTTTTTTATATGGTTCTAGTATATATAGAACTTCAAATGTGCAGACTGTTTCATGTTTGTTAGTGTAAGATGGTGTTCCAGGTTTCACGTGCTGGTGCATGCCACATAAAGGGGAGGTGACGCATATTTTGAATGACTCTGGAATATCATAGTTTGTCTAATTTCATGTTGTGATCCAATGGTGATCCAGGAATCTCATTGGCAGTAAATTGTTCCAGAATCAATGCCAATAAGGTATTTTTTTAGTTTGTGGACAAAAAGGGAAAGATTTGGAGCGAATTTGTTCGGCACACACAGATGCATATGATTGGTTGATTGAAATGTTAATTCAGGATAAACAAATGCTCTTTATCCAGGATCACATCCTACTTGGCAAAATGACAGCCACGCCTCAAGCATGACAATGTCTGTATGACTCCTGAGCTCCTTAAAGACTGTTGGGATAAGATGGAGCACTAACAGTAGCCCAGACCTCCTCACCTAACATTAGTGCCTGAACTCACTAATAGTATTGTGGTTAAATGAGCAAATTCTCATTTAAAAGCCTCCCAAAAGAGTGAGGAGACTAAATCTGAAATATACAGTATTAAAAAATCAGGGTGTTCTGGTCCGCATTTCTTTTAGCATGTAGCTGACTTAAGCAAATGTGCACATAGTCAAAATCCCTGGTTAAAGTAACAGACAATCACTGATTAAAAATAACATATGAAAATTGGTCCAGGCAGTTTAAAGCAGCCTTTAGATCTCATTTTTAATACAAAATTCAATATAAAAATTCAAAATACAAATTGCTTTGTCAAGAATGTGAATAGTGTATGTCACAGATAACGATCCGAACACAGGCTTTATTTGAGGGTCAGGCAGGCAGGGGTGGCAACAAGTATCAAACGGGTATATAGAAGGCAAGGCAAAAGGGTAATCCAGAAAAACTAGCAATGGTCAGGGCAGGCAGCAAACAATCATAAACACGGAAACAGTCTTTGGTCGAAACACTTAGAAACAGTGAACATAGAAACATAGAATCTTAGAGAGACAGGCTGGCAAACAACAACAAAGCGTGTTTAAAGTCAATACTAAGCAAAGAGTCTGAGCTTGTGTGTGCCTTAATAGTCCTCCAGGAGGTAACAGGGAGGAGCTTGAGATTGGTTCCCAGGCAATGGCTATTGGGAACCGTAGTCCTGTGTGGAGCCAATTACATTCGGCGCAATTGTGTGTGCTTAAACAGAGAAATCTTTATATCAAGGAAGAGTGAAGGCTAAGTTTGTGTGTTTAAATCCCAGGATAAGACTGCCACTGCTGGGCCCTTGGGCAAGTCCTACTATATATCTTATATACATAAAAAAATGTCAATTGTTTTGAAGAAGGTTCTCAGATCAATAGAACATCGAGCCATTTGAATACTGTCTCACCAACCAGAGTCCCAGTTTTAAGAAGCGCTCATTTATAATGTAGCATCTGTTCAATTTGCATATATTAAATAAAAGACTTAAGGTTTGCTGGTGTGACTTATGGTTTATCTGATTTGCCATGCTTCAGTTTTCACATGTAAATAATGTGAGTAAAGAGCTCTTACCACCACCAAATGCACTCTTACTGCCCCGATAACCATCTATAAGCTCCCCATGTATCTGTGATTGTAGATTTGTTTTTACAACACTTTTAAAGGAAATTAATTGCATTATAGCTCTGACAATTTACAGGAACTTTTTTGGGGTCGGTTACACATATCTCTCAGGACCTTTATATTATTGCTCCAGTCTTTATGCCCTCCAGCAAAATAAAGTCCTACTGATCAGAGATCTGTTTTGTCCTTAAATAATTATAACAAATCAAACAAAAATGTTCTCCTTTTTACTATAAATGTTCCACTGTTGTTTGTTACATTTTGGTTTTTACAAAATATTAATTGATTTTTGATCTCGATCATTTAAGGATTTTTTCAACCACATTTTTTTGCTATTAGATAAAATTTTACCATTATCCTTCTCGATTTTAATCTTAAAGATTTTAACCTTATTTTAGTAGTTTCAGCTAATCTTCCTAACTGTTTTTATTGCTTGATGCAGACCCTCCTGAAATTTGACCCTCTCCAGATGTGGTTGTTCAAGAAATCAAAACTACTGACTGCATCAGTTAGAGTTAAATACCTTGCCAAAAAACATCTTAATGACTGCAGTAATTATTCGATAAAAGGCTCTTATTTATTTGCTTCTTTTAATCCAGGTAATTACTTGTTATTCTGACCAGGCAGTGTACATAGTTATAGTAGAATGTTATCATAAAAAGTATATTATTAATAAACAAAGGAAAATAAATAGTAATTACTATCACCAATAAATAAATACATTGCTTTGTTGTGGGTAAAAAAACATTTCAAATGTTCCTTTAGATGCTGTATTAGTCTGCTGGTCATTTTTAGCCCTCAGTCCTATAGGAAGAGATCATATGTTTAGGTGGCTCAATCGGGATGTTATTTTAAAATTACAACATTATAAAATACTGTTGTTTATGGTATAACATAAAAAATATAACTCACATTACAATTATTCTTGTAGATGTATCGAATGATTTGAATGACTTATGTGGTGTTATAACACTGTAATAAATCATTGTTATAATCAGATTATTGAGTGTGGACTCATAGGTTACTATAGAACAGTACTACAGTGCATCACAGGATTTAAGCAATGTTCATCAAATTTACCAAAAGTATTAAGTCATCTGACTAAATCCATATGTGTTTTTAAACGTTTCTTTCCAGATGTCACTTTTAGTGCTGTAATGAACTCCACACATCTGGAAAAGCTTTCCACTGTAGTTTCAATCATGACTTGTGATTTGCTCATTCAGCCACAATAGCATTAGTCTGTTACGGCAGTAATGTTGGGGAGGTCTGGGGTGCTTCCAGTTTATCCCAAAGGTTTTCAGTGTCAGGGTTCTGCCATAAACACCTTGTATTGATGAAGTTCAGGGGCTTTGTGCACAGGGGCGTTGTCATGTTTGGGTGTCTCAGAGATCCTTTGGCCATGTAGTCTTTACATTCAGGTTGTTAATCAATGTGACCTGTGGCAGCTGATAGCAAAAATCTCAGATTGTGTAAAAAAAAAATTCTTGATTGTTGTTTTAACATTTGATACATATGTATCCATAGGGGGCGCTGTGGTGCTTTGCCTACAGAGAGGAACGTTAATACACACAACAATAATATATATAATCAATAAAAAAAAAAAGAAAAAGAAAAACATTTAGTCATATTATTGCACTGTTAGTCATATGCTTTTATTGGTTCCCTTTGGCTCCTTCTAGCGGACTACATTAGTATTACAGCCTAAATTAATTACTGATAAATAACCCATATTTATGGTACATTTATTTCGTTCTGGCTTGTTGACTTTAAGATAGCAGTAATGTTTAATGCCACTGCTAAATAGAAGGGGGGATGGGGGGTCCCATGCACTTTGGGGCCCCCAGAGATCTGTTTTATTTGTAGTATCAGTTCTAGCAGTAATGTTATAGTATGTTTGGTGCAGAACCTTCGTTGGATGCTCCTGGTCTTTGGGCCCTCAGACGACACTGCATCACTAATAGGCACGATTCTGTGATTGACATTACTAAATGTGCCCAGAGAAACTTCCGGAACCCACTGACTGTAAACACAACCCGCTGTGCCATCTGCAGATACCAACTGCAGCTTTACATGAACATAGTCCACAAGTGCCGTCGGGACAATGCGAAACCACATACTGCAGCTATTACAACAGCAAAGCTTTGTAATAGAAGAGTCCGGGTGCTGAATTAACCTGCCTGCAGTCCAGATCTTTCACCTATAGAGAACATTCGGCACATCAGTAAACAAAAATAAGTCAACGACGACCACAAACTCTACAACAGCTGGAAAACTGTATCAGGCAACCTATGGGACCAAATTCCAACACCAAAATCTCCAGGAACTCATAACCTCAATGTCCAGATGTCTTCAAACTGTTTAGAAAGAAGTGGAGATGCTACACTATAGTAAACATGCCCCATCCCAACTATTCTGGGACCTGTAGTAGGCATCAGATTTACAAAGGGGTTAATTTACTGGATAAAAGTGTACAATTCTAAACATTTGTTATGTTATCTACGTTTTATTGTGAAAAAATATTGGATCGTGCGATTTAAAAGTCTTTTGGTTTTTATTTTATTTAACTATAAGAAAAAAAACCGTGCCAACATTTGCGGGTTTGTAGTAAAATAAGAGTGAGTAAGTGGGTAAGGGTGGAAGGGAAAGGAAGGAAGGGAGGATTCGGTTGGATTGAGACGCGTCCCTCACTATGGGCGCTCGTTCGAGTCCCTCCTATAACTGGAGTCGATTGTGCTACTATCCTGCTGTCAAACACCATCGAAGTCTCCCGGAAAGCGCTTTTATCTCTGCGCGCGTGTGTGTGTGTGTGTGTGTGTGTGTGTAATAGAGCGAACAGCAGCGCGGTGTAAGTTGTTTGTTGTAGTTGTTGACGATGCATTCGGACACAGTGGAGAAATCCGCCTCACCCAGAAAACGGATGGTGTCGCGGGCGATGAGTGAGGAAGAGTCCCTGCGACACATTATAGAGGTTCGCTGCTATACATCCATTTATTTAGGTTTCATTTTTATTATTACAAACTAATCTTTTACTTTATTATCCTGTTTTTCCTCAAACGTGTCAAACTGCTTAAATAATCGCCGTGGAATCGGGAGAATAACAGCGAGTTCGGTTGGTTATGAAATCTTTGGCGACTCGGAATTTTTTTGTTACAGATTAAGCAATAAAATAATAATAATAATAATAATAATAATAATAATAATAATAGATAGATAGAATAAAGATAAACGGTTTCTGTTGTTAAACTACTCATTTAACGGATAACGACGCTTGTGTTTCTTCTGCGTGACTAACGTGTTTTTTTCACGGTGACCACAGAATCCGCCCAGCTTCAGTCGCGTACTTTAACTAGGACTGGCTGTAAAACCTATTTCACACTTTATCTCTAATTTATAACAAATATAAAAACAGTGTTTGTGTTTCTACAGTATTCCCCAGTCAACAAAACAGTAATAATACTTATTTTCCCCACAGATGGGAAAGTTGCTCGGGTTTGTTTAAGGCGTTACCACGTGACGCGCTGTTACGTAATGACGTAGTTAGTTTATTAGCACATCAGAGGAGCTGGAAAGAGTCTTACTCATTTACATTTACAGCCTCTGTTCTTCAGAAAGACAGCTGAGTAATGGGGGGTTGGGGGTGGGGGTAAAGAGCTCATGATGGCTTGGCAGTGCTGGGAATTGAACCCACAATCTTCTGGTTAGCAGTTAAACACCTTAACCACTGATCTACAACCTCATTGGATGTAGACCAAGGTGCTGAATCTAAGAGAGAGCACTATTATATTAAACGGGGGAGGGGTGGCTCATGGTGTTGGACTACCAACTCGAAGATTGTGGGTTCGATTCCCAGCTCCACCAAGCTACCACTGCTGGGCCCCTGAGCAAGACCCTTAACCCCTTATTGGTCAGTTGTATAAATGTAAGCCGCTCTGGATAAGGACGTCTGCCAAAGGCTGTACATGTAAATGTAAACATAGGGAAAGACAGGATCTATGCTATGCTAATGCTAATGCCAGCTACTACCCGCAGGACCATTTTATTTCATCTAATTTATAAATTCTTTTAATCAACATACTCCACAATGTTATTTTTTAAAGTCTGGGTCTCCTCTGCGCACACGGTAATAACATGGTGGATGTGATTTGGCCAAGCAGGATGTGATCCTGGATAAACATCAGTTGTTTAACATTTCTATTAACCAATCATAAGCAACTGGTGTCATCAGTGTGCGCCGACTAAACCCGCCTCAACCTAAACTGAAAATATCTCACTAACACTGGTAATTCATTCATTCTGGAACAATTTACTGACAATGACGATTCCTGGATTAACATTCAATCACAACGTGAAATTAGACAAACGATATTAAAATAATTGATGATAATCCAGTAACAACATTTAGACTGTAGTGATTCTAATGATCCGAAATAAACATTAATGACTTTAGACAGTGAATCAGGAACAATCACTGATGTAAAATGTTCTGAAACGGTGAACCTGTAGAACCGCAATAGAACAACATTCTCACTATAAAACAGGGACTCACGTTTATTCAATTTATTTTTAAAACTATAAATCTGAAAAGAAAATTATTTATTCATTCATGCACAACTAAATACATTCACTGCACAAACACACACACACACATATTTTTGCTCACATGAACTAAACTGCACACACATGTTGTGTACAATTGGTTAGCACAGCATGTAATGACGTATATATGTCATTTAAGTATTTTATCATTTTTTTTCATTTAATAAACATATTTATTATATTATATTTTGGTTTACAAGGAGGGAAAAATTTCAAAATAGATTTGAGGCGGATTTGGTCGACACACACTGATGACATCAGATGGTTTATGATTGGTTGATTGATCCAGGATTAATAAAGGATAATAATCCAGAATCACATCCTACTTGGCGAAATCACAGCCACCATTAAACATATGGTAATTCAGTGATGCGTTTGTTATTTAGTTAATCATAGACGAAGCTGTCCTGTTGTTGTCTCTAGTTCAGGGGTCCACACATTATTTTATTGAGGGTCAGATAATTGTTCCTTTCTTTAATGAGGACGAGTCGGTTTGTAACGTACTACCCTTAAATTACTCCCAGTATTATTGTGGAAATTTTATTATGATTTTAAAAGTATTTATTTTGCCTCGTAATGCTGGGTTAGTTTTGTTATGACTGGACAGACAAATGAGCATTACTGACTTACTAATGACATATAAAACCTGATAAAAGATGACGTCTTTTTCTTTTTAATTTTTTTTTTTTTTTTTTTTGCATTGAACAAAAATAATCTCTTGTCCACTTTTAGTTAAATTTTTTTGTTTTATTTTGCTGTCTCTTTGAATTTCCTTGCTGGCTGGTGTGCAGGAACACCTGCTTCATCACCATGGAACGTTATGCTAAATGTAGCGCTCTGTTGGTTGATGTTCTCCATCAAGTTAACCCCAGACCTCAACCCCACTGAACTTACTAACCCTTCTGAACACAATGAACACCAATAAACACGAACCCTCAGAGAAACACGCTTAAATCTGGTGCAAAGCCTTTCCAGAGGAGTTTCGTTTTTATAGTGAAAAAAAAAAGGGGGGAACTAAATCTGTAATTTGGTGTTTAGCAAGCAGTTCCGGGTGATGTGATCACTATAGTCACTTTTATAAATATGGGGAAGCAGAGTCATTGGGCTTTCTATAAACATTTGGGTTTGAACTCTAAAGATGAATATTAGATCTCCATTTTGTCTAACCTTTTGTCTCCACAGTTTGCTCTGTTTTTCCTTTCTTTATCCAGACCGTTTGTGCAACTTTCTCTCTGTATTTCTCTGTCGATTGGAGGTTTGCATTCTTGTGGAATGACCTTTACATTTCTGTCTCAGTCTTAAAGGAACTTGCTTTTCTCTAACCGGCAGCTCTCCAGTCTTCATGTCGGCTTACAGCGTTCGCCTGTCAGTCACATGTTTGAAAAATGGCTGTGGTGGTTAACACGGCGTAATGCAAATATTAGGAAATAAAAGCAGAAGTTGTCATCTCTCATCCTGTGTTACTGTGTTACTAACGTTAATCTCTGTGTTGGTTGGTTGTGTGTCAGGCTGAAGAGTCACCCAAGCGCTTAACACGCAGAGACAGCAGATATGGAGCTCTCAGACAGGGAGACACAAGAGGAAGTCAGGTAAAACAAGTCAGTACTGAGAGTTGATCTATATTTTAATATTGACCTGTTTTATATGCAGAGATCAGGTGTAATTCCTGCGACTCGGTGTGAGTCGTGATCGGGTGTTGATCATTTGACTGCGGTTGTGCAAGAATGGGGCTGTTTCAACAAATCGAGTAAATACTACATCATGCTTTAGTTGTGTTTAAGCCATAAATGGGTTCACACAGTAAAATTTAATGCTATATAAGCCAAACAATGCAGTCTGGGGAAACCTTCCATATATTCCGTACTGAATGAACTGTTCATTTATTCTTTCTATTTTTAATCCACATATTTTTATCAAGTCATTTATAACCTTTCCGCTGTGACCTGTACAGATTATGTAAACTAGGGCTGCACAATATATTATTTCAGCATCACTATCGCAATGTGTGTATCTGTAATAGTCACACTGCAGGATGTGTAGGATAGTTTGACTGCACCACAGTTCAGAACACACGTGTGTCTATGCCAGTCGTCTCTGAAAGGGCGAAAGGCAGCAGGGGTACACCCTACACAGGTCGCCAGTCCATCACAGGGCCACACACACACACACTTACTCCTATGGGCAATTTAGAATCACCAATCAACCTAACATACATGTTTTTGGACTGTGGAAGGAAACCGGAATACCCAGTGTCCACACACAAAGACCCCTGCAGGGGGATCAAACCCGGGCCTTCTTGCTCTGAGGCAACAGTGCTAACCACTAAGCCACCGTGCTGCCTTGAGTTTACATTTGATTATTTAATTTCTGTATCCAAATCTCCAGCAAAACATAGAGCACTGTTTATTTCATTGAGATCTTTAATCTATTGTATTCATCTATGATTATAAATTGTCTATTATATTTTTCACAGACGCACTCCTTTACAGAATCACCCCAATCATTCTAAAAGAATGAATTATTTTCAAATGTAGGTCATCTAGTGAAATTTTTTTATATTGCAATATATAAAAAACAAAATATCGCAATGTCAGCTTTTTCCAATTATCGTCCAACCCTCCTGTCACAGCTACATTGCTGACATTAGGGCTGTTCACTCTGCTCTTAAGTTATTATTGCTTGACATCTTGCTGTTCACACTTCATGCAGCACTTTTTTTTACCCAGTGTTATAAAACCCAGTATTAACTCTGCATTGCAAAAAATGTGAAACTATGCATGAAACGTGTGAAACTATGCTCTGTTTAAAAGGTTACGGCCGGGGATGCTTAGCAACAGCTCGGTAAAGTCATTCGGCCGAGCATAATGGAAGTGCACATTGTAGCGTGGGGGAAATAAAAGCTTTGTCTAGGTTGGGTATCAACGAGATCTTGGGCAACTACGTGAAAAAAGTTAGAAAGAAAAGACTGCCAAGCTGTGAAAGATAACACTACCTGTTGAACCTGTTTTTCCTTAATGATGCAAAAGTGCAAGACAAAATCTCTTTTTTGTCATTTTTATTCTGAATTTTTGTATTTTATATAAAGCTCCTTGGAAGACCTATGTTAAATGTGCTATACAAAATAAAACCAATAATTGTTACATGATGGGTCATTTGAAAACTGGACAGAAACCCAGAATAGGAATGCCAGAATTAACAGCGACAATTTCTTAAACTCCACCACAACACAGGCGGTGAAATGAACTACTTACCTGCATCAGAATAGCCACGTCTCTAACTCTCTGAATCATGAGTGATGACCTACTTCCCCTTTTCTGAAATACAAAAACTAGCACTAAAACACACTCATGCTAAAAACAGAAAGTCTGTTAAATAGACCACGATTGCTGAATGTGACCTTTATAAAGCGGTGGTGGCTCAAATGGGGGCGGTGGTGGCGCAAATGGTTAAGAAGACCACGAAAAGCAGGGTTCAAGCCCCACTGCCAACAGTCTGCCAGTCCTTCCTGCTCCAGGGGGCGCTGTATTATTACTGACCCTGCGCTCTGACCCCATCTTTCTAAGATGGCATATGCGAAGAAACTAATTCCACTGTGCTGTAGAGTCTATGTGACAGATAAAGACAATAACATTGACGTTTACATATATAACCTCTGAACCTAAATGCATGTTGAAGGCAGAAATTTCAGGTTGGAATTAGATCCTGTTTGCTGACACCGAACAGGTTTTTCCAGACTGATGGTTCAGCTGGTAACCTCCATCATCACTAAACAAACTGTTCTGAATGTCCGGTAGATGCTGGCTGAATTTTATTTTGTATATCTTCCCATGAAGCTGAAGCACAAAGCTCAATCTGTGTGTTTCTCTGTATTTTTCTGGTTCTAACTGGTGAACACTGGGAGGTAGGCTGCACTTCTCACTTAACCTTTTTAGCAACATTGTGAAGAATCATCACTGCCTTTAGGCTGAAGAGAGGGATAATATTGTCTTAAAGAAAATACCCACATTAGTGCATATTAACAAAAATTTTAGAAAAGTCTCAACAAGAAACAATCATTTACAGGTTGATTGCCCGTTAATTATCTTACACCTCATCTCAGGCACAGCTCATCTCAGACACAGCTCATCTCAGACACAGCTCATCTCAGACACAGCTCATCTCAGACACAGCTCATCTCAGGCACACCTCATCTCAGGCACACCTCATCTCATCTCAGACACACTCATCTCAGACACACTCATTGCACCTCATCTCAGACACAGACACAGCTCATCTCAGACACAACAGCTCATCAGACACAAACCTCAGGCACACCTCATCTCAGGCACACCTCATCTCAGGCACACCTCATCTCAGGCACACCTCATCTCAGACACACCTCATCTCAGGCACACCTCATCTCAGATGCACACCTCATCTCAACACACCTCAGGCACAGCTCATCTCAGGCACATCTAAGCTCATCTCAGGCACAGCTCATCTCAGGCACACCTCATCACACATCTCAGACACACCTCATCTCAGATGCACACCTCATCTCAGATGCACACCTCATCTCAGACGCACACCTCATCTCAGACACACCTCATCTCAGACACACCTCATCTCAGACACACCTCATCTCAGACACACCTCATCTCAGGCACAGCTCATCTCAGGCACACCTCATCTCAGACACACCTCATCTCAGACACACCTCATCTCAGGCACACCTCATCTCAGACACACCTCATCTCAGGCACAGCTCATCTCAACCACTAAATACAGTGAGTAAATTATAAAGAGTTTCTTCGAGATTAAAAACAGACATCAAACAACAATTTGCTGTCTTCTTCAAGTCAAAGTAAAGAAATCTGAATAAAATTAATGTTTAAGGTATAAGGGTGATTTTAAAAAAATATTCTTCTTTATTTACTACTTAGGAATATATCAATATCAATATATTTTGATTAATAGTTTCTCTCGATCAGTGTTTTGCATTTTTTTAATTGTTGAATTCTGTTGAAGTTTTATTCCTTTTTTCTTGTTCTGTATCAGAGTGAAGACGAGCCTGCAGATAACACATCCACGGTATTTATTCTGCACTTCTACTTAACCTCAATAATGCATGAAGTATCATTAAAAATGATTGCAGTCTTGTATATAAATAGCTGTAATACTAAGATGATGGGAAAGTATTCATGTGTTACTATGTTTATAATACAGTCCAGAGCAAGTATTCAGTACTCGAGAATCTTGGCAGGAATCGTGGCAGCAAAATCTTTAGAAAGAATAAACAGAAATACGAGAAGCACCAGTTCAGAGTGTGACTGAAAGAGCTGAAAGGTCGGCACTCTGAACTAGCACTCTTGTATTTCTCTTACTCATAGATTGTTCAAAAAACGGAAGAATCTGGCAGTACATGCAAGTCTGGAATTTCTCAACAGAGCGATCAGGGGAACTTAAGTTCAATTTGACCAGATAGTCATAAACAAGTTTATATGACATTAACTAGCATAAAGTACTGGAATGAAGTGGGAATGAAGTGGTAGCGCAGTGGTTAAGGTGTTAGACTGCTAATGGGAAGATCAGGGTTCAATTCCCTGCACCACCAAGTTACCACTGCTGGACCCCTGAGCAAGGCCTCTGACCCTCAGTTGTATAATAGAGATGAATGTAAGTCGCTCTGAATAAGGGCATCTGCCAAACGCCATAACTGTAAATGTAATGACAATTTATAATAAAATGCTCGGTGAATTGTAATTTCATCAGCTAGTTTATTAGAGAAGGAAAAGCTCACGTAGCCAGTTTCACTGACGGGGAAAAGTGAAAGTGCAAAGTGACTCCACCCTGACAGAAAGACCATATATGATCAAAGTACAGTACATCTGGCCATCATATCCGTATGTGTTTTTGAAGATCTTATTCTAGATTTAGACTGATTCTTTCTCCTATAATAATCCACACTTCAGAAAAGGCTTTTCGCCCAGATTGTAGAACATCTCTGTAAGGATTTACGATAGGTTTAGTGAGTTCAGGCACTAATGTTGGGTGACGGGGTCTGGGGTGCTGTAGGCGTTCCATTTTCGACCAAAGGTGCAAGGTGGGCTCTGAACAGAACATCCAGGGTTTTTCATTCAACCATTGTGTAATTGTGCACTAGAACATAGTTTGGGTCGTCTTTTCCGTTAAAGGGAAATTTTGATGATCGCATCCTAGACAACTGTGTGCTACCAACATTGTGGACACACTTATGTGCTGATAAAGTGTCTACAAACTTTGGTCATAAAGTGAAGCAACTAGAGCTTTAATTCAATTGCAAATTAAATTAAATGTTTATTTTGCTACCAAGCAGCTAGGAATAAGTCTGTCCTGGCTGTTGATTTGTCATCTTCTAATAGGTAAAATTAATCATTACCTAAAAATATGCAGCAGAGCAAAACACCCAATCGCTTATCGGGGTCAGTGGTAACATTACCTCACACGTAATACCTGGCATTGAGTCGCATGTCAAGTCCAATGTTAAGCTCACTAATTTTATTTGAACTATTTGAGTAGCTTGGTTAATAAGTGACTAACTTAACATTGTCACATCTATTATGTTGTATCTCCAAAACCAGGAGCTAGGGAGAACCGAGTTTCCAGACAAATCACTGTAAAAAAAAAAAAAGGATCAATGCAAATGATGGTTAAAACCAATGTCACGTTAACAGTTTTGATTATATCCTCACTGTTTGTAAGTTCCCCAGTGCGCCATTAAAACAGACAGGCTTTTAAATAAATGTGATGCAGGACCCAGATTTTATATAAAAACTAGAAATAATTAGACAGTGAAACAATTTTTGTAAAAAGTATTGCCTCTGTACACCACAGCGTGTTTAAAAGAATTCTTTCTTGAGCCTGAATGATATAAAGAGCAAATTATGGAGAAAGAAATAGAAGACTAATGATCCAAAGCAAACCAACTCATTTCCTAAACCGGGTGTGGGCTGCATGAGTCAGTGCTGGATAACCCATGTCCCTTTAGTTACTTTGCCCTGCTTGCATTCCAGCTACTCCTGCCCTACCCACTGCTTATTACCTGGTTCAGGTGTGTTCAACTATTCAGAAGTTTAAGAAACTATTCCAGACGAGGGAAGATTTAATGATTTGGTATCTCCTACCCTCTGATTGGCTGAACACACTTGCAGTGGGTAGGGCAGGGAAAGCTGAAAGACATCCAGCTTTTGATTGGCTGAACCAGGTCTTCAGCATGGGGTAGGGAAGGGTAGCTGGTGTGACTGCTATAGATGATGTGGCTACTGATAGTTAGTAAACTATACTTTCTTATTAGATTCTCAACATAAAAACAAAAGCAATTAGAACTTAATGCTAATAAATGTGATCTTCGTAGTTAGCAGGGTCACATGACGTCCAACATTTTAAGTGTGCTTTTTACCTACTGAAGATGAAACTAATGCCAGAAAGACCCCAAAATACACAGCGACTGAAGACAGAAATAAAAAAGACAAAGCAGCTAAGCTGAAAAGTGGTAGCATGGTAAAGGTATTGGATGCTTAACCACTGCTGGGCCCCTAAGCAAGGCTCTAAACCCCATCTGTTTAGGTGGGTAAATAAGATAAATGCAATTCGCTCAGCATAAGAGTGTTTGTCAGATGCTGTATATTATATTTTTTAGTTTTTGTGGTCCATGTTTAAGTCTTTCTAAAGAATTTGCATCCAAAATAACCTTTTATTAAATTTTTATAATTAGAATATGTTATTTTATCCATTTACTTTTAGGCCTGTGATAATAGAGAAACAGTGTATGAATAAAATGTCATTTCTAAAAGGTTAATGTAACAAAAAAGGTTTTTGTTAAATCCTAAACTGGGATGTCCAAATGTCACTGACTTCTTGAACTCAGATTCACTGTGGTGGTGGTGTACAGATGCAAAGTTATGGAAATTGGGCCACTATTTAAATATTTATGGACTGACTATAATTTGACACTGAGAGTATTTACCTCAAATTGCTCAAATTAAATAATGTGAATTTAATACAGGTCCAACAGCCTGACCGCAACTGAAATGAGTTAAAAAATCTCAAATCTCAAAATAGTTTAAATCACAAGAAAAATCGAAAGAATTGCAAACAATGCATGGATAGCCATGAAAACCGTGACCTGTGGAGCTTTAAATATGGCAAAACCATTGTCATCTTAATGTTAAATAACCTTTTATAAAATATCTAATGAAATAAATCGATTGTTTTAATTATTTGTAAAGCATTAATTGCGTTAAATGTTTAATATTTAAAACTTTGTATTTATAAATCTTTTGTTTTGTTTTATAAATAAAATATTTCACAATTCGAATGGTTTTGCCATATTTTAATCTCCATACTAGCCGCTTTTCCATCCTAACATGAAGTGAACCTTTTTTAAGTTTGGGGGAACAAATGTAGTTGCGTTCCCATTAACTGGTCTAAGCAGCTGGCGGTGGTATTGGTAACCTCGTAACCAGCAGTAACCTAAACAAGTCAACTATAAAGGAGCGGAAAACAGCCGACTGCTCAGGTGGGATTATTATTCACTATGTCAGAATTTATTCAGCAAAAGCTTTTCCTTCTACCCCTTTTATTAACCCTTTTTCGCACAAGACAAAATCCACCTCAGGCGAACATAAAAACGTTTTTTGCGAATCGATTTTTATATCGTAATGTGCTGTTTCCATCAACCGTTTCTGCTGTGATATTTTAAAATGTGATGGAAACACAGTTAATGTGACCGCAGTAGATTTTGTTTGCAGAGGAGGCAAAATTTGACATTTAAATTTAATCAGAGGTCCAACAAACCTTGTACGGCTATGATATTTATATCCTCTGACTGCCGGCCATCTTATAACAAAGCACAGTATCATACTTTTAAAGAAAATGACTTACAATCCGAGTTCTGAAAAGTTGGGACGTTATTTATATTTTATTCAATTCAAACTAATAAACTTTTTAAATCACGTGCCAATATTTTATTCACAGTAGAACATAGACAACATCACAAGTGGTTAAAAAGAGAAACGTTACAATTTTATGCACTAAATGACCTCCTGCCCATCTTTACATCTGAGAGACTCTTTCTCTTTAACACATCCCTCATGTTACATCATGTTACAGACCTGATGTCAGTTAACGGAATTAGTTGCTAAATGTTCTTCCAGCTGAATCTTTTCAATATTTATTGCTTGTTCAGGCTTTTGTTGTCCCGTCCTAACTATTTTCAGACCTGTAGCAGGCATCACATAGGTTAGCTATGTTCTATTGTGAATAAAAAGAAGTATTTTAGTTTTCATTTTATTTATAGAAAAAAAATCAGTCATTACCATTTAATTTAGTAGCCAAGTTGGGTACTTTTGGGATGATTTGGTCCGGATACCTGCTAAACCATGATATCATGATATCGTTATGTTTTATCAGTTCATAAAATCCTAACATGCTTTCATATTAGACAAACTGCAGCTACTTTATTTTTTTTCAGTTGGAGCTCCAGCAGGACTACGAGATGTGTTTAGCAGAGTTGCGGAGCGCCGAACTGCGGCAGGAGGTGTTGCTTTTCCAGGTAGACTGTCTCCAGGATGCCCTAGAGGGAGCTGAGGAGATGCTTGCTGAGACCAAGAGAGAGGCTTATCAGTTCAGCATGGTAAATGTACTGATCTTTTTGTCTCACTGAACAACTATAAGGCCTAAATCTATTTCACATTAGGCGCAGGGAGGCACATGAAGCAACACGCCAGGTGATCTAATTTAACTGCACTCAGAGTTTCCTTATTCCCTTTTCTCTTCCGTTCTTCTGTCTGTCTCCTTTAACTTAGGATAGCTTTTAAATCTTAAAAGCATCACATAGGCAGCAGGAGCTAGGGTTTCACATCTTTAAAGAACTTTAGCAATATGAGCATTTGGTCAACACTGCCATAACCAATCATCTCCACAGCGTCGATCGACCTTCTTGTAACTGTAGCTAATTCTCCAGTGTTAATTGCCCTCATTTAACTTCTAGGCCACTGGACTTGTAAAAACAAGAAGCAGGAAGGTAAAAACGCAGGGTAATGTGATCAACTGTAGAAATTAAAAAGGAAGTTTGGAAAAAAAGCTGGATTAATGTGATAAATGTGAGCAGTTCTGAATATAGAGGCCTGCCTAATACCAGAAATGTAAATACTGTTCCAAAAGTAGGTCACTGACTATCTCAATCTCTCATAGTCCATTTGTCTGTAATTCTCTCTCATCCTTTGTTTCCTCCACTGCCTGCAGGAGCTGGAACAGGAGAGGGAACAGAGAAGGAAGTTAGAGAACAATGTTGCATTACTGATGCAGGAGCTGGAGCGGGTAAAAGAGGTGAGAACGGGTTATTTTTGTAAGCAATAAAGATCATCCCGTTAACCTGCAAAACACTTAAGAGCAAACGATTGTAGAAAGAATATTCTTTCCGTTGTTTCATTAGAACTGCGAGGTCATTTTACTGACAGACACTGTGAAAAATTAAGTACACTCAGGTTTATGTTATCCAGATTCCATAGTGCTCAGTCCTAATTTACAACACATTAAATAATGATATAAATAAATAACTGTTAAAAAGTTAGACCACTAACCTGCTAGATATAAAATGTAGCCCACATTCACATGCACAAGCTGGAAAGCAGGATGTTAATGAATTAGCAGTGAGATGTACAGTGTTACACAAGTTCCTGTTGTGTGGATAAATATAGAGAGCTGGTAGAGAGCCATCCCACTATTGCTTTATGCCTCAGACAGAATGCGGTGAGGTTTTATCTTCAAAAATGTTTTTTATCGACTTTTATCTTAATGTACCTTAAAACATATACCTTACATTACAAATAAAACCAAAGAATTAAAAGTGGTGCAACAACTAAAGTTAAAAACACTACTTGCAGTCAGCTTTCTCAAGAGCTGACTTAGCATGCTTCGATCCCAAACAACCCGCATGATTGCGTATGATGCATATTTCCGCCAGTGACATGTCGCTCTCCGATTGGACTGATTGCACACATAGAGAAACTAGAGACTGTGGTCACTATCGGGGTTCCTATAGTGCTTTAAAGTGTTGATTTCCCGTAGTGGCAATTTAAAGGTAATTTGCTTGTGGCGGTGGCAATTCAAGGGTCAGAGAGCCCTTAGATTTAATCAAAAATATCTTAAATTGTGTTCCAAAGATGAAAGGTCTTATAGTTTTAGAACAACAAGACCTTCAGACCTTCACAATCAAGTGGAAAACTGTTGAAGAAGTGTGAAAGATATAACCTGAATTCCATAAAAAAAATGTTGGGGTGTTTTAACAGGTTTTTCCATGAAATGAGCTAATTTTAAATTTGATGCCTGCTACAGGTCTCAGAATAGCATGTTTACTATGGTGTAGCATCTCCTCTTCTTTTCAAAACAGTGTAAAGATGTCTGAACATCGAGGTTATGAGTTTCTGGAGTTTTGGTGTTGGAATTTGGTCCCATTCTTGTCTGATACAGTTTTCCAGCTGCTAAAGCGTTTGTGGTCGTCTTTGACGTGTTTTTTTTGGTTAATGATTCACTTTGACTCAGTCCATTTTTAATTAGTCTTGGCCCACAGGACACGACGTCACTCCTGTACTATGTTGACATATGGCTTCCTTTTTGCCCGATAGAGCTTCAGTTGGTATCTGCAGATGGCACAGTGGATTGTGTTTACAGTCAGTGGGTTCCGGAAGTTTCTCTGGGCACATTTAGTAAAGTCAATTACAGAATCATGCCGATGAGTGATGCAGTGTCGTCTGAGGGCCCAAAGACCACAGGCATCCAACAAAGGTCTTCAAACATTTGTTATGTTGTCTATGTTCTTTTGTGAATAAAATATTGGCTCATGTGATTTGAAAGTCTTTCAGTTTTCATTATATTTAAAAAAAAAATTTTTATATCCCAACATTTCCGGAATTTGGGTTCTATAATAAAATTGAGACTACATGTAGAATATTATGTTTGTGTGTTTTAATACTTTTGGCTATATAGTGTAGCAGGATTTTATACTATGTTAGAACTTTTTCCGATAATAACCTCTATTTTATTTACTGTCAACAGGAGAAACATGCAGCTGCAGCTAAATCTGCAATAGAAGAGCAGAAAGATGCTTCTGGGGTGACAGAAAGTCCTGCTGCTGATGATACGGATGGATGTGTATCTAAAGACCCAAAATCAGAAGAAACAGCTTTACAACCTGCAGGCACCACAGACAGATTTGCTACTTTTGCCGCCGCAACATATCTGCTGTTTAAGAACAGCCGATTCAAGCCGAATTCATCCAACCAGCTTCTTTCTGAAGGAACCTCAGTGGACCAAGAGGTTAAAGAAACACATGTGATTGGCTCTAAGCAAGCTACACCAGAAGAAAGCAACCGGAAAGCTCACGATGCCGAAGATTATGATGAGAGCAGTGGCTATGAAGACGCGCCATCAGATTTCTCACCTTCAACCCCTGATGGGTCTTCAGATACGGTGTTGCCCGAGGATGGAGAGAGTGAACTAAAGAACAGAAATGTAAAAGATCCGGATGCCTGTCTTTTGTCTTAAAGCACACGAGTATGAAATCCATCCGAATTCAAGACTGATTTTAGTATGATTTTAGCCTAGAGGGCATTTTACAGTTCTTCCTTTCGGATCTTATACACATCTTTTAGTATAACTTTAGTTATTGTTCTGAATATACCATTAGTATATGCGTTTTATTTTCCTGGCACATGTTTTGATCTGAACTTGATATATCGCGATGTGTATGATGTTTATGCTGGATACCAGAAATCAAACTTTACTAGAACATCATTCCTAATCATTCCAACATAGAGTGGCTTAGCTGGAATTTCTATAAGTGAAACCTTCAAAACTATTTAAATACATTTATACTTATGTATCTTCACAGATTTAATACTTTAGGTTTTTATTTAATTGTAATTAATTAGCTGTGCCAATATAAAACCTTCATATTTCTTTTAGCATCATAATCTGATGTGAGCTACATTTTTGATTTCTACAATTTCGATTACAATGTTTATAATACTCTTAATTTGAGAAACACGATTACAGTATAGTCTTCCACAAACTTCAGAAAAACAATTTTTCTAGATTAAGGACCCTTTATTTGTACCAGAGGACAAAAAACTTACTTCTGTCTGTTTTGTCCCCAAGGTGGAGGTCAATCACCCGTATGGAAGTGGTCTCACAAGGTCCCAACCCATTTGCTATTAGACTTGCGACTAGAAAAGTAATTCCTATATACACATACAGGTTGGAATTTCTAATAATTCAATTTTTATTCTGCTGTTTTTACACTGCCTTAAGAATGGGACAATCGTATTTTAGGAGAGTGAATGCTGCATAGCAACGTGAGCGACATTAGGATACAGTCCCACACACCAAAGAAATCTGATGTTTTAAACATGGCAAAAAAAACCCCCATGATAACCCTTTTAGCTACGTACAATCAAATAGCTGAGACCAATTTACAATTTAAGTTTAGCTCTATACACAACAAGATATTTTGTATGTTAAGAAAATGCTAAATAGTGTTTTGCATGGTCAATCAATTAAAACGTGAATGCTAAGAAATAATCTAATAGATCTGTTTAATTTCCTATATTTTCAGTAACTAGTTTATTACTAGTTTATAACTGGTCAATGGTTTGCACTATAACTGGTCAATGATTTTGCAGATGACTGAGCATCAAATACACGCTAGACGGGGTGCCAGTCTATTACAGGGCAGCTTGCAGACACACATTTATCCTAGCACAGCTAATCCACTTACCATTGAGTTTATGGGAAAGGAGAAGAAAAACTGAGAACCTAGTAGAAAATCATTAATATGGAGTAAATGCAAAACTCTGTTTCAAATGACATCCAGCTTGGGCACCTTTATATGTCTATATTTTATAGTTTACATTTTATTTCTGAAAGCTTCATTAATTCCCATTCCATCAATGGTTATACAGTTATTAATTACGGTAGCGTAGCGAGATACTACTGAAAAAGCCTACCTGCAAATTCATTTACGTTGACATTTCTGGCATTTGGCGGACATTCGTAACCAGAGTGACTTACATTTAGCAACTTCTTTATCCAACTAAGCAGTTGAGGATAAAGCGCAACAGCAGCTTGGTGGCGCCTCCATGATCTTCCAATCAGTAGTCGAACACTTTAACCTCGGAGTGACTTTTTTCCCATAACTTTAAAATAGAAACTGCTCCAATTTCTATAATTATTCAGCACTCACAATAATATTAATGATAATATTAATAATGATAGAAATAATAAAAGTGTGTTAATTATTTAGAACTGCGACTGCGATCATTAACTTTATATTATAGGATGTAAATGTAACTGCACTTTGGTTTACTTGGCCTCTTTGATTCTGTCCTGTCTTTCTGTCAGACTACTCAACGCAGTTTCAGAATTGATTCAGTGTGTTCTCAGGGCGGATACACACACAGATTTCCGGAATGCTGTTATCTTAAACTAGCCAGACAAGATCGATTCCCTGATACGTCAAACCGAACCGCTTGCAGGCTTTTATTGGGTAATTTATCTTTCAGTGCCAACCTGTGTGTGCTCACATATTAGTAAAATCTGATTCAATTTTTTTTTTAAAACATCACCAAATATCAGTATCTTACAAACTGTATCGTCATCCTTACTTCTATTATTCCGTAAAATAGTTCCATTTGGAAGCTTGACTAAAGGTCAGCTTTATGTCACGTAGCCTGTAATTTCCTGCTTAATGTCAGAGCTCGTTAATAAAGAAACATTGCATGCACACAGCGCACAGAAGCCCATTGGAAAACAAAAGTAATATCCACGCTGAAGAGCTTTTAGCTGCTTTTTGTAAACTCGGTGGCCTACAGCTGGATATATTATCTGAAATGTCTTGGAACAAATGATTTGTATCACTCTGTAAAAGTGTGGCCAGGTGCATGTTTTTAATATTTCTTTTGAACTGTAAAATTCATCCATGTCCTTTTTTCCCCAAATTTAATCCAATGATATCTGACCATCGCATCCATATGTGTATTCTGAACCACCTCTTCCTGATTCCGTCTCACTTTTACTCCTGTAATTACCCTCCACACTTCTAGAAAGGCTTTTACTAGATAATAGAGTGTGACTGTAAAGATTTTCTTACTCAGACACACTTGAATTAGCGAGTTCATGCATTAATTTTAGGTTAGAAGGTCTGAGGTGATGTCAGTATTTTAGTTTATTCCAAAGGTGTTCAATGGGGTTGAGTCAGCGTCACAACACACTAACTATAAAACACCAAGTCTTAGGGGACATTGTCATGTTTGTATAACATTTAAACATCTAAGTTTTCGTAAAGAAATAATGTAATGCTACAGCATACGAAGACATTCTGTGTGCTTTAAATCTGTGGCCATGGCTTGTGGTGTACTGGTAAAATGTCCACAATTCTTTTGGCCATGTACTGTATTTTCCAAGGCTTTTTCGATAAGTGTGTTTAAAGAGAAGGTGTGTGAGAAGTGCTTTTAGTGTAACATTTTTCGAAGTGCTTAAACGAGGTATTGGAATCCTGGATAGAAATTTCCTCAAATTTCAACACACAGATTTATTTTTTAGAGCGCTGAGCTTCCACAGCAGTTACTTCCTAGGAATTAAACCCTTGTGACTGTTTTTCATTGTGACTATCCTGTATCCTGTGCCTGCTCTCTTTACTTACACATATTGTTCCATGCTGGTTATTAATATCAAGAAGACAGATGTGCTGATATTAAAATGTTCTGTCACAATAAAAATATTTTTACCACACATTTCTACCTAATGGGATATTCATTCATTCATCTTCTATACCCGCTTATTCCCTAATTCGGGGTCATGGGGCTCTGCTGGAGTCTATTCCAGCCATCTCTGAAAGGGTGAAGGGCAGGAGGTGCTAACCACTAAGCCACCATGCTGCCCTCTAGTGGGATATTTAGAAGGCTATTTATTTTGAGCATTCTAAGGGCCCATGCACTTTGTGGGGACTCAGAGATCTGTTTAATTAGTAATTAACTACATTTTATTACTAGTAAACTACATTTAAAGTACAGTAAGGAATGGATGTGATAGTGGGCCCAACATCACATTCTTTCATTGGTCCCAAAATTGCTAGCGGTGCCCCTGATTTCAGGAACAATGTGTGATTCTACAGTTTTAATCCTCCTGCGATTAATAAAATACATTTTACAAAGAGCATTATAAACATTACGAGGGCTTTCTCGCTTCTTAAACGAACTCGTTTCATAAAAATTTATATATACTGCCTGTCAGGTTGGGTTATCTTAATTTGCATAATACTAATCTAAAAAACCCTTCTCCAGAAAAAGTTGGGACACTTTCTATAAATGCAATTAAAACTTAGTAAAACTCATCTGTAGATTAACTTTATCCATTGTTTAAAAAAAGAATTTCTTGTTAAACAAATTTAAATATGTGCCTGTAACCTACTGCAACCTGCAACACACTTAAAAAATTTGGAACAGAGGCAATCTAAGACTTAGATTTATACTAAGTAAAAAGGAGCCTTCGATCAGTAAGCCAGGGTGAGTCGTGGCAAAGAGTTTGAAATAAAGTAAAGAGTTTAAAATAATTAAGGTCTTTCATTATCTACACATCATCATAATAATATGAAAAGGTTCAAGAGTCTGGAAAAATTGTAGCATGTAAAGGCAAAGGAAGAAACTGCTGCTGTGTGAGCGTGACCTGAGGCTGTGCTGTATAAAAAATCAGCATGGTACTGCAGGACTGGCCCAAACCTCAGCAAAATTTTATTTGGGGGCTCCTATGTGCTTGATTATTTGTATACTAGGGTGCAGGGTGGCTCAAATAGTTTAAGGTGCTGAGTTGTTAATCTGAAGACCAGAAACACCTGGGTTCAAGCCCCACCTCCGCCAAGTCAACCACCGTTGAGTCCTTGAGCAAGACCCTTAACCCTTCCTGCTCCAGGGGCGCTGCATCATAGCTGACCCTGCGCTCTGACCCCAACTTACTAAGATGGTATATGCGAAAAATGCATTTCATTGGCTCTGTACATGTACCTTGCACAATGAATTGAATATACTTATACTATAAATCTAACACACCTTTTATCAGCTTTATCTGTTGTAGCTGTGTTGCTCACATCATACCAAAGTTTTTACCCTATTTGTCATCCTGCATTTGTTAACAAAATATTTTGGTGTTGCAGTTCTGTAGAATTACCATTGTCTATTGACATAGTATATTTAACAATAAAAAACGACCTATGTGATCTTGGGGAGCACCTGGTGGCCAGGTGGCTCAACGCAGGCGCTTAGTTCGTTTATGTCTTGGACAGGCTCAGTGTTACTGTAACGGTTATTGCCACATAAACACAATCACCACCTGACACAGTTCAACACTGCATCCAGAAATGCAATCTAACATTTCTACAAAGTCAATACATTAACTCTGTACAGACATACCGCTGAGTTCCCTGGTACCCGAGTCATCAGGGACAGACAGACAGCAGAAACATGTCCTACATTCAAATGATTCCCAGTTCAGTGTGTTTTTGTAATTAAATGATAAAAATGAAAAAAGGGCTTTAGGACTGGTATAAACGTTTAAAAGGTTTAAAAACCAGCTTAGGTGATGGCATAGAGCAGTAGCGAGCGGTTCAATTGGTAACTGGGCCTTCAGTGGGGACTGATACACCTCTTAATACCACCACTATCACATCGCAATTATAGAAAACATCAATACTGTACAGAAACACAATATAACACAGTGTGGCATTACAGAGAGAGAGAGACATTTCACGTATTGAGGATGAAAACCATTTTTATTATTGTTTTCCATAATTGCGTGGGGAAGTGGTGGCTCATGGTTAAGGTGTTGGACTAATAACCTGAAGATTGTGGGTTCGATTCCCAGTTCCACCAAGCCACCACTGCTGGGCCCCTGAGCAAGGCCCTTAACCCCCAATTGCTCAGTTGTATAAATGAGATAAATGTAAGCTCTGGATAAGAGTGTCTGCCAAATGCCGTAAATGTAAATGCAAGAAACCAGCTAACACAACTCCAAACCTCTACACTACAACCACAACTGTACCACATACATCATCTGGAACAGATCAGAATCAGTATTTATCTTAATTCAATAAAATATATAATACATTTAAGGGCTTCAAGCCAGTGTTACAGTTCGTCTCAACTGGTCTGGAAACTCTTTCCCAGGCTGAGACAAGCTAGTTAGCTTTGGGGTTAGCCGACCTCTCCTAACAATGTCTTTTTCCAGACCCAGTCACCAATCAGAGGACAGAAAAATGCTGATAATATTGTGCACCAGCTAGCGAGCTTCGGGAGATTGGTTAAAGAAACTTTAATAATAAGTCTTTAATAATATTAACCAATTAGCAATCTGCCACTGCTAATATAGTTTAAGTTACATTAGCAGCACTACTGATTCTGAAGATTAGGTTAACATGGTAGCACATAAAGGCTGAAATCTGATTGGACAAAAAATTTAACATACACATACTGGAAGGAGTGCAGCAAGAGAAATGCTACAAAATAAAAAGAATAAACTGTTGGGAATAAATTAATACACAGAACATGGCCGATCTGTATATACATGAAGGTGACAGTAATGCAGAGAGATATTGTGTGTGTGTGTGTGTGTGTGTGTGTGTGTGTGTGTGTGACTTAATTTGTCTGCTACTAAAAATGTAAGACAAATCATGTAGAAAAATAATAAGACCACCGAAAACCACACACTGTTGAGCAGTCTTTTATACAACTACAATGTGCAAAAAATGCAATTATTTGTACCTTTAATTGCAAAATAAATAAATTGTGGCATTTTAAAAAAAAGCTTATGTAAAAAGTATGTTGCAGGTACTGGGGGAGGCAGTAGTGTACTGGTTTGGTGTTGAACTACTGATCATACTAATGTAAGCTCCACCAAGCTGCCATTGCTGGGCCCCTGTGCAAGGCCCTTAACCCTCTTAAAAAAGAGGGTGTCTGCCAAATTCCAGAAATGTAAATGTTAATGTAAATATCGTACTTTTTAAATATGTTCATTTTTAATAAAAAGAACTTAAATAGGATCTTTTCCTTATCCTTTTTGTCTGTTAAATCAAGTGTCTGTTTTTTGAAAATGGATATCCAAAAAATAAAGCTTTGTGAGCATGACTGAACATGAAATTATATGTAAAATATATAAAACAGTTATTCGTAAAAATAACTTGATTTTTATCAGCTGATGGCCAATCCCATCTTCTGCCTAGGGATCAAGAAACATATTTATTAAAACTAAGGGTTGCTTCAAAGAGTGTGTGTGTGTGTGTGTGTGTGTGTGTGAGCTTTGTAGCCAAGTGCAGGGTGTCAACATGCTTGATAGTGTAAAGATACTATAGAAATGACAGTAAAGATACTATAGAAATGATGCAATAAATAAATAACTAAAGAAATAAAGAAAGAAAGAAACATATTTACTGTAATAAATTACACTGTGAAATGTGCAACAACAGGGCAACAGTTTTTTGCACTGTTTGTCTTGCATGCATTTGTATTGCTAAGACACTTATTCTCTAGTCTCTAGTCTCTTTGTTCACAACTCAGCACCTTAACCATTTGAGCCACCCTGCCCCCATAACTGCCGATATCAGGATCCTCGAAACAGTACAAAGCACTATACAACATATAAAGCACTTTACAACACAAAATAATATTACTACTACATCATAATACTATATCAATAAAACTCAACTATGTAGATTTTTCTTAGTTAAGTTCGTGGCATCTAAGAAACCATCCAGAGCGACATTTATCTCATTGTCAAAGAACTTAGTGGTTAAGGGCCTTGCACAAGGGCCAGACAGGAGCAGCATAATGTTTGAACTTACAACCTTCTGATCATTAATATAATGCCAATCATTTAACAGCTCATCTATTAAACCGATAGCAGCTGTAAACACTAGGTGGCGCCACAGCACAGAAAATCAGGGTTCAGCACCTGTTTTTTTGCACTGTTGGTCTGTCACTGCTTTCAGGCTTTTTAAGGGTTCCTGATGTTAAAATGTGATGTCTAAATATATATTTTCAGTTTGTATAAACTCCTACACAAATAAATAAACATATCATTAGTTTTTTTATTTATATTGTTAGCAAGGCATCATAATGATAAATTAACTGTAAATAGAATCACATACGCACACTTAATACATCACAATAGATCTTTTACCCTAATCTAATGTCACATGCTGCGAGCGCAGGAGCACAGGAAGACGAGGAGAATAGAAGAAACAGGTTTTTTATTAATAACAAAACTTAAGATCATGCACTGAAAAAACAAAACATAAACTTAGGAAGCGGCATTCGGAACGCACTAACAACTTGACTTAGCGATAAACAACAAAAATAACTGGAACTAGGAAGATGGAGAAAACATTAACCATGTAACATTTTCAAAGCAAAGCAAAAACAAACAAAAATGCAGTAAAGATATGCAGATAGAAATGAACAGTGAAATGGGTAATAAAAACAAGGAACAAAGACATGAATAAGTCGAATGAATAAAGTGATGTGAACCAAAACAGAAACCCTTTCACAACATAAAACAGTCCTTTACCAGCATCTAAAGGTCTCAAGAGGGAACTGCGGCCGTAGCTGTTACAGAACCCCCCCTCTAAAGTGTGGCTCCTGATGCGCAACACCACCACTCCGCATCCCACTTGGAGTCCAGGGTTTGGGCTTTAGTCTATACCTGGGGTGGAAGCTGGAAGAGGGCCATGAAGGCGGGAATGAGGAGGGGGGCCCTAGGTTGAGAAGGGGGAGCAAGGAGCATGGCGAGGCCAGAGGGGGGAGCGAGGAGCATGCTAAGGCCGGGTGGGGGAGGCGTAGCAGGGAAGACGCAACAACATCCTCAGCCGAGCCGGTAGCAAAAGCGCTGTCCTCAGTGAAATGTTTTAACTTTTTATTTAGTGCTAGAATTACATTAAAAACAAACACAACAAATAAAAAACACAACAATCTATCCATTACTGCTAAAACTTAACCAGTACAACTACAACAGATCCAGTATACTACAACTAATGAAGTGCAAAACAATCTATTACTGCAACATATATAAACTATATGATGCAGTAACCTATATAATATATAGACTTTAACATAAAGTGCAAATGTGATAAATAAGGCTAAGGTAGTTGAATTGAAATTGTGAAATTACAAACTATAAAATTAACATTGGGATATGAGTATATTAGGAAAAATGTAGGGTGTGTGTTGTGCAAACAAATCTGGGATTCAGTCCCAGGAGGAGTCTCAGAACACAGTTATGGAAGGCTTTGGGTCAAAAAGGGTGTGTGAGGCTAAGACAGGTCAGACTAACAATACTATTTGCGCCAAGTCCTTCAACCTGGTGGTGAGTTTGTGAATTATAGTAATAATTGCCAAGTAGTCGTCAACAAACAGCATTTTAACAGAATTTCCGCTTCTGGTGTCCAGATGGCTCAGGGATGTGTGTAGGAGGTGTGTGTTATAGCATCATCAGTAGTTTGATTGTAACAGTATGCAAATTGTAACAGGTTTAGGGTGTCAGATAATAACACACTAATGAAGTGTCTTAATTGCTTTTTTAAGCAGAAGGTCACTGAGGTCAGGGCTAATAATGGAAAAATTATCCAGCAGTATCCAGCTGCAAATTCAAGCTTAAAAGATGAAGATGATAAGGAACCTGTGGCTAAAAAAATTAATCTACTATTTAACAAGGGCATGTGTTTCTACACCAAGAGAACTGTACAGACTCAAATGCTTGTTTTATAAATTAAGAGGGTTTACCAACACTGCTACATCCATAAAATAATACATTTAATGAAATAGGCACCGTAACGTGTAATGCGTAAGTAATGTGGTACACAACAAGTCGGTTTGTAAGTGAAAAGAGAAAACGTCAATTTAAAAGTTCAGATTATCTACAAGTTTTTAAAAATACAACTGATTACATATACTTCAACAAATAAATTGCACCACCACCTATCGATTACTGCTACAATTTATCCAGTACAACTACAATGACACAGTACACTACAACTAATGAAGTGCATTACAACCTATCCATTACACTATGCCTAATAAAGTGCACAACAACCAATACATAACTTGTACAATTTAACTAGTACCACAACTAATCCGGTACTACTAGTACGATACACTACAACTAATGAAGTGCACTACAACCTGTCTATTACTGCTACAATTTATCTAGTACAAATACAGCAGATCCAGTACACTACAACTTATGAAGTGCACTACAAACGATCCATTACTGCTACATCTTATTCAGTACAACTACAACTGATGCAATACGCATAAGAAGTGCACTTAAACCTTCACCTTATCTAGTACAATTACAACTGATTCAGCACATTGAAACTGATGAAATGCGTTACAACATATCAATTACTACTACAATTTAACTAGTACAATAACTAATCCAGTACAACTACAACCAATGAAAAAAAATACAGATAATTAAGTGCACAACAAACTATACAAAAACTAATTAAGTATATTGCAAGCTATACAGTATACAACAACATATCCATTACTGCTACAACTTATCCAGTATAACTACAACGATCCAGTACACTACAACTTATGAAGTGCACTACAACCTATCTATTACTGGTACAATTTAACTAGTACAACTACAATAATCCAGTACACTACAACTAATGAAGTGCACTACAACCTAACTATTACTGCTACCACTTCACTAGTACAACTTCAACTTATCCAGTACTCTAAAATTAATGAGGTGCAATAAAACCTATTCATTACTGCTACAATTTATCCAGTACAGCTACAACCGATGAAATACACAGTTAATGAAGTGCACTACAACCTGTCCATTGCTGCTACAATTTATCCAGTACAAATACAGCAGATCCAGTGCACTAAAACTAATAAAGTGCACCTGTCCATTGCTGCTACAATTTAACTAGTACAATAACTAATCCAGTACACTACAACTAAAGAATTACACTACAACCTATCCTTTACTGCTACAACTTACCAGTACAACTACAACTGATGCAATACACTACATCCAATTGAGTGCACTACAACCTATCAATTACTACTACAACCTAGCATTTCAACTACAATTCAATCTAAGTATACTACAACTAATGCAGAACAGCCAGGGTTGGTTCTAGACCTCTTTTTTAGAACTGTACAAATTTCATTACACTACATACTATTGAAGTGCACTTACTTGCACCTATCTATTGCAGATACTACAATTTATGTATATACAACAATAAGGTACAGCTTATCAAGTGCAATTTACAACTGTACTACCAATAAACGCTTTTCTTATTACGCTGCATTTGACTATTAAGTGTGATCGCTAATTTAAGATGACAAGCAATTGTCCTTGTCACTGTAAGTCACTCACACACTAATCAATCGCAACTACAAAAAATCATGTGCAAGTAGCGCAATACAGTACAATCGATCCAGTACAACCACAAATGATCTCATTTATCTAGAACTGAATCAAAAAAACAAAGACTGATCAACACTACACATCCAGTACACAACCCAAACAATACACTACACCCAATGTGTGCATCTGCAATAGTCACACTGCAGGATGTGTAATGTCAAGTGGGGATTATAGTCAACCGTGCCACAGTTTAGGACACGTGATCTGTGGAACAAGTTCAATAATAGAGTGAAAATGTGGCATTTAACTCTATAAACATTTCAAGTAATTTTATGTAATCGCAAGAAACGAAAACTTTTGTAGCCTTAATAAAGATTAATTGTACTTAATTTAAACAGTAATGTCTCTACAGTGTCATTTTACATTTAATTAATCAATTTCTGTATCTGAATCTACAGAAAAACAAAAAGCACTGTTTATTTCATTTACATCTTCCTTCTTTTGTATTCATCAATACTTATAATTTGTGTGAGATATTTTAGGTAGATAGAGCTGTTCAAGTCACCTGGTAAAAAATTTTCATATCGCAATATATAATTGCAGAAAAAGAAAATATTGCAATGTCAGGTTTTTCTAATATCGTACAGCCCTGGTACTTCTTACTATAATTACTATATACTGGAAGAATTGTTGCTATTCATATACAAACTTATTATCTTCTGCACCTGCATGCTAAGTAATTCAATACTACACTTTAATTTTAAATTATAATCTATTGTAGTATTATTTATTTAATAGTAGTAATTATGTAATAAGTGTTGTGGATCACAAAGCTGATGTGGCAGCATAACATCTGCTTCAGCACGTCTTAATAAAAAATCCAGTACAAAGACAACCAATCTGGTACAACTAAAATATTTCAGTGCACAACAGCTGATGTAGTTCAACAACAACAACAGTGGGATCCAGTATAACTGCACATCTGCACCTGATTCAACACAAAAACTCCAAACCACTACAAGTGATTCGGCTTCAACTAAAACAAAAGTAATACATTACTAAGCCTTCATTCCTAAAACTAAACAATAAGAATGTATAACTTATTAATCTATTTAACTCAGAAACTGATATTAAAGTTAAGAGCCGATATATAAACTGGTTCAGTACACTACACAACTGACCCACAACAAGACCACTTATCAATTCTACAAAAACTACAACAGATGCATTACAACACAACCAATCCAGTCTAACTAGGGTGATATTCAATTGTATCAACATTTTAGATAATATTACTGCTCTCTTAATAAAGAGCTATAAGTAACTCTTTTTCTGTCTCTCTCTCTCTCTCTCACTTTCTCTCCCTATCTTTCTCACTCTCTTTATCGCTCTCTCTCTCTCATTCTCTCTCACTCATGTTCTCTGTCTATCTCAGTTTCTTTCTCTGTCTTTCTCTGTCTCTCTGTCGCTCTCTCTTTTTCTCTCTCACTCTCTGTAAGGGATTATTAAAACCCCTTGTTTGCCCTGTATGTGTATTAATGCACACTATTTATACATTATTTATATATATATATATATATTCCACTGTCTATAGTTGAGGTAAATCTGCAACCATACAATTCTTTAGAAAAATTGTGTTTGTTCTTCCAGATTTGTTCCAGAAACTAATAGAAATTAAGTTAAGACGAACTGACCCAGCTGTACTGATCATTCATGGCCCTCAAACAAATCATCTATTTAATGACATCACTAAATTATGTCATTTTATTACCTATGGTCATATTTTGGATTATTGAACGTGCATTTTCAAAGTTTTTCTTAAACAGACACTGGACTGATGGACAGATGCATTACACCACAGCTGATCTAGAAGAATCATCACTATATAATTCTAAATAATTTTACTTTTCTAAAATTCTGTTCAGTTTTGAAGATGGTGTTGCTGGTAATAATACTGCTGATATCTAAATGAAGAGCAGTAAGTACCTCTCTCTCTCTCTCTCTCTCTCTCTCTCTCTCTCTCTCTCTCTCTTTCAGTGTCCATCCTAAAAGCCCTTTGTTTGCCCTCTTAGCCAATCGAGGAGGATTACGACACCAGCTGAGGTTCTATAAAAGCGCCTCCACGCTCAGCAACATCCTCCAACTAAAGCAGTTTGAACCTGCAACATACCGGAGCGAGGACAAATCCATCCCTCTATCTTTTTTTTTTAAATAAGTGTGCGAAGACCAAATCAGAGCTGTCTTTCTTGGGTTGCATTGAGGCTCTTTTTGATCTTGTTTTTGTTATGGAAATCTAACTCACGCGAAAGGACTTTTGATTTAAAATCATTCGTAGGATTTATTGCACTTTGCAGTTGCCAAACTTTGCATCACGTTGGAAAGACAGAAAGAAAAGCTCAAAGCCCGCTCGGTATGGCGCGCGCTAACTTTTGGCTGTGCTTGACGGTGCTCGTGGCTCTCGAGCTGTGCGGCAGCGACGAGCCCGAGTTGCTCTCGCGCGCAGCGGCGCCCTCTGAAGTGCCCGTGATGGCCGTGATGCCCTCGGGCCTTTCCCTGCTCGAGGTGATGCACGAGGAGGAAGTGCCGGTTGAGGAGGAGGAGGAGGCGGAGGAGGAGGAGGAGGCGGCAGCTGGCGCGCGCCAGTGCTCGGCGTGCGCGTGGCGGGAGCAGAGCCGCGCGCTGCGCCTCGAGACCATCAAATCGCAGATCCTGAGCAAGCTGCGGCTTAAGCACGCGCCCAACATCAGCCGCGCCGTGGCCGAGCAGCTGCTGCCCCGTGCGCCACCGCTGCAGCGTCTCCTCGACCAGCACGACTTCCAGGGAGACGCAGCGGGAATAGGAGCAGCGCGAGAGCTGGACGAGTTCACTGAGGCGGATGAGTATCACGCCACCACCGAGTCGGTGATCGCCATGGCCTCCGAGCGTGAGTGTCATAAAGTGTCCAACTTTCACATGTCAAAACTTGTTTGGAAAGTTCTAGAACAATGTCCCTAAAACTATCACAGGTTTAATTAATAACCAACAGTTGCTCGTTTCAGTGATAAATGAACAGCAAAGAGCCCTAACGTTTATTCATCATTCATCGGTTTAAAAGAAGTCTTAAAGTATTAATACACTATGGACAGACATTCTAATATCGTTGTTGTGCTTTATTACGTCACAAGTCTTTTCTGAGGGCGCATAATCGGTGCTTCTGTATGCAAACACTCAAATGGTGTTTTGCTTGTCAACTAAAAAACATTTTCCAGATGATTTTGAGTTAAAAAACATTGAGTTAATATTGAATATTATTACAATCCAAAACCCAAACCAAACCCGAACACTTCTTAATAATTTGGCTGTAAGTTTAGACTCAGCAGCTCATCTGTTACTCTTAATTGCAGAACATCCCTTCTGTAACACATGAACTGTTTTATTATATTATGCAAAGCAGGGCACAACGATTGGGCAGTACTTCAGTGGAGCTTAATGTTTGATGTTATGTGTAAACAGATGTAAGAATTCACACAGCTCATATGCAGTTACATTATGGTGTGTGTGTGTGTGTGTGTGTGTGTGTGTGTGCTTAGGGCCAGGGGGTTCGTGCTTTTCTTTTTTCTATGACGGTGCAAATTACATAACCATTCTATCTCACACTAACAGATTTTGACAGAGCTATATATAATCACTATATCAAATAATTTTATTTATTTTTATGAGCCAATGTAAAAGCAAGGCTCAATGTTTTATTAACTGCAATCTGGCAAACAGAGTTAGGATAAACACAGGGTATATACAATTCCATATCTGGCCATAAATACAGCATATACCGCTGACTTTACTATGTTACAGCATTTTATATCATTTTCTTAAGTGACATTGGCCTTTCTATCCTCAATGCTGAAACCCAAGAATGATTATTATGTGATATCATAGTAAATATGATTTTTTTTGATTAACACCTAGTTTTTCTAGATGTTAATCTATCATAGCCTGCACTATGCAGATGGATTTAATCAGGTCAGTCCACTCAGAAGCTTTGTAATGACCGAGAGGTTTAACGAAAGCGTCAGGAATATTTAAAGAGGCCATTCTAACGGATCAGTTCGAATCCATCAGCCAGTCGAGACTTTATCATTATTTATTAAGACAGGATCTATGAGTGTTGAAAACGTACAGGCAACTCTTCGTGCCTTAGGGGCAAGTTCATCTGAACTTGAATAGAGAAAACCAATTGCTGAGATTATGTTTCAGAGATTTTCACATGTAACTGGATGCACACTGAGTTTCCGTTCTCACCCATGGCTTACAGAGAGAGGTCAGTTTACTACTGAACTCTTTCAGCTGTTTTTTTTAAATCGCATACTTATGAGCGAACATATGGCAGGCCTAGGGCTCCGCGTGATGTCCTTTAGGTTGGCCAGATTGGTGGCTTTCAAAAATTCACTGCAAACTGCAGTAAAATTCTTGGTTACCATATCCCTTAAACTTCATGCTCGCAGTCACAGCTTGTGCATGCTGCTTTTGGTGGGGGTGTGTGATGAATCAATAATGATAACGTAATTTAAAACCTGACAAGCAGATGCACGTTAAGTGAAGCCTCGCATACGGCATTGGCAACTGGTTAAATCTGGTATCAAATTAATGTTCTATTTTGGCTTATTTCACCTGTGGACTTTTTGTTTGTTAAACAATTTTGTATTAGAAATTTCAACAGATGGCTTAAATGATGCTAAAATCTCGAGAATCTGAACAGCTGAGTTCCTAAATAGAGCTCAAAACTAATTTTGCTGTTTTTTTTTTTAATTCTGGTTTGAGAAATTTCATTTTGTATATATTTTTATTTGATAAAATTTATAAAAATATTTGCAACAAAGTCCCAAAGCATCCAAACTCTCAATTTTGCAGTTGCTAAAGCAGAAATAAACTAAACTGAACAGCTACAGCTTATAATAAACTGCCTCTAACACTATCTGATACATCATATATTTCAGTTCAGGGATATACTTTCCAAACCATTGTGTTAAAGTATGTTGCAATATGGCAACCCAGGCAGTGAGAAAAAGTGTATCCAGAAAGATGCTATTGTTCGTCCTTCAACAGCGCACTCGCCTTTTAAATGCGAACTTTATAGGCACAGCTTGGGGAGAAGGGGGTGTGGACACACACACACGCACACACACACACACACACACACACACAAAGCCCGGAGGGAACAGAAACAGGGTCGAGGGGGAGTGTGTGACCTTTTCGCCAAAAAAAACGCCAGGGGTTCAACAACATTTACACACGTAATGTATTCCGCACAAGGCGGACGAAAAGCCGAGCAAATAATCCGGGGGTTTTTTTTCTTTCTTTTTTTTTTGGGGAAGAACGAGATGTGAACAAAGCTGGGGATTGTGTGTCCCCCTCACTAAACTCTCGCTCAATTGTCACTCAGTTCACGTCTCAGAATAATGAACAGCACTTTTAACACAGCTTGTGATTTCACATAAACCATCATTTTTGAACAGCTGCAAAGTACCCTCTTAAATTTCACCAATAGATTTTCTTGGGGTTTTAAAGTTCCAGTATATCCGCAGAGTCACTTTCACAGTGTTCATTTGTGTCCAGCTGGACTTATATAAACCCTGTAGGTGTTAATTCAACACTGGGGAATTTCACTGTGTGCCTACTAATGATGCACATGTTAAAGAAAAAAACCCAAGCACATATGGTATCGGTAATGTTTACCACCTTGTAAACTTTTCCAACACAAAGCAGTGCACATGCCAGAAAACGGTTCTGCGTATAAGGCTATATAAAACACGCACGTTTTTATAAGCTAACTAAAGGCATATAGCACCTGCAAAAAATGAGGAGGGATTACAAAAAGATCACCTAGAAAAAGTAGCAAAGCTGAAAGTTTAAAACCGAGAAACAGCCAGGCAATTGAGGAAGAGAAAAACTACATGTTGGGAAAAACTCGGTTGCTAGGCAACATGGAAATATGATATATAATAATATATGACGGTTTATTCTACTAGTGGTATTCATGCTTTTTATACGATGAAAGTATACAGGAAACACACTGTTGGGAACATTTTCCTCAGCAGTGAATATCGTCTAGGGTCACACTTAGCATCAAGCTCAAGCTAACTTTAATTAGAACATGTTTTTACCTCAGAAATCTTTGAATGCTGCAAAGGGTTGGTTGAGCAGCTGTACTGTAAAAGTATTGGGGCTCTTAAAACTGTACTGTAGCTTTAGACTTCTTGAGAAGTTGTGTTCTAACCCTTTAATCCTTTAGACATAAACTCATGTATACTCCAAATTAAAGATTCCTCAGGTGCTTAAAAACCCAGTGTTACCCTGTTGTTTACCAACGCTTCTTATCATTTTTAATTAACGGCAGCGAGCGTAAATCTTTTAGCTCAGAGATTCTAATGTTATTTATTTTCTATTATTATCTACTTACGTATGACGCATGGGATCATTGTTAAAGATTTGCTGATCGTTGCTGTGAATAAGTAAGCGCATGCTGCAGTTTTGTGGTTGCAGACACCTAATTTTGCTGTTCAGTCCACTTTGCTATAGGAAGGCTTTCCATGGCATTTTGGGATGTAGTTGTGTGTAAGTGTGGGTGGGGGGGTTGTTTGTTCTTTTACAAGAGCATAAGTGAGGTCAGGTGCTGCTGTTGGGTGAAGAGGCCTGGGGTGAGTTTGGTGTTTCAGTTCATCCCAAAGGTGTTAGGGTTAAGAGCAGGGCTCTGGGAAGGACGCTTGAGTTCTTTCACTCTATTTGTGGTAAATCATGTCTTAATGGACTTTACTTTACGTGCAGTGTTATTGTCATGCTGGAACGGTTTTTGGGCATATTAGTTAAAAAAATGTAGAATTTGTGTGCTTCCAGACTTCTGAGAACAGTTCGAGGAAGTACCACATGCAGGCGTTATGGTTAGGCCTCTATAAACGTTTTTTTTTCATCTTCCTGAGACCCAAGACAAGAAAAGTGTCATTAATTTATTTTGTTTTGTCTCATTTCCCACACATAAATTCTACAATTGAGAGTCAAAGGACTATTTTAGTTTTAAAAGACTTGAATTTCCATAAAACATGCTTGTTCTAATGGTGTCCACTTTGGATGTAGTGTAAGACTAGTTACTAACTAGTTTCTAGCATCGCAGCCAATAACATCACTCCACAGCCAGGATGTGTGCTGTACAGTACAGCAGAAATTGATAAAGTAGGTCATTTTGAAAAAATGTTAGAAAAGAAAATATCCATTACAGAGGAAATGGGCGGGGCCTCAGGAGGAGATACAGTTGATACCGAAGGTATAAATGATAAAATATACAAAGGATATATTAGTAATAGCATCTTTTTCTGCAACAATTTTAGTGAGAAAGCCACAAAGCATCAAAGGTGATTGAGTGTGTTATTCTACATTATAGTAAAAATAATCTAATAAAAGCTCTGGTTATTGTTTACACTTCATTACATTTAATACTTGCTTAGAACACACCCCAATCTGTTTTATTATTCTTACACTACAATATTTCGTATAATACAGAAAAATAATAATTTTTTATCAATTTAAATTAACCTATAAAATAGTGTCAGTGCTATTTGATTATGCGGTAAATACATTTTCTTACTAAAAATTGAAAAATTTACAAACGTCAGTGACCCTGAAGACTTTTAGGTGGCGTGCCCCATAACGTTGCAGCATTTCCTTTACCTGTTCAATGATCATAAGAAATATTTTTTTGTTGAATATCTTTAATGTGCATCTATGTAGAAATAAAGGTTTATTATACAATTAGATTAATTTGACAGCATTGTTTTCATCTGCTGTGATAAAATTTTTTTACCAACTTATAGCCAATCAAATTTCAGACCTCAACAGCGTTACCACACCTCGTTTAACTTCGCATTGGGTGCCGATCAAGCTAAATTGGCAGTGCTTTCTGTGTGAAAGATATGGCATTACTCTCTCGCACCTGTCAATCACAGCGACGATGGTCATCCATCCTGTATGCAGATAAGTGCACATTGCCGTTTGCGTTAGCCGATATGCAGTGTTAGCCGTGGTTTAAAAATAATGTGCGAAAGAGAAAACTCACGTAAGCCCTTAGATCCCCAGTTGATAGCTATCATATAATGTAGGAGAGTTAGCTTGTGAATGAAAATTGGCAGGTGGTCAAATTGGAGAGAAAATAGAGAGAAATTCAAGTGGCATTTGGCAGACACTCTTATCCAGAGTGACTTAGATTTATCTCTTTTATACAGTTGAGCAATTGGGGGTAAGGGCCTTGCTCAGGGGCCCAGCGGTGCTGAAAATCGAACCCCAATCTTTCAATTAGCAGTCTAACAGCACTAACCACTGCGCTACCACTTCCCACTTCCCACAGGCTAGTTTAGCAGAAAACAGAAAACATTAATGGTATAGTAAGAGTCCAAAATTTTTGCATGCTAAAGAATACATACAACCTCACAATGTGTCAATCATGCTTGAATACTGCCTAAGAAACACTCGTCCCTCGAAAAAAAAATGAAAATGGTTTGATTTTTTGAGTTTTTGCCTTCGTAGCAAGCACTTTAAGAGGAGTTTTGACAATTTAGGGTCACCATACAAGCAAAAGCCCAATTCTTAAATGATTACGCCCACTATTGTGTATGATAGTTATACCATTGTTTACGGTGTGTGTGTCCAAACCTTAGACTCACTACCAGTGTCTGTTCAGGATCAGTTGGTTCAAGAAAACTGGTGGTCTTCTATTTAAATATGTGGCTCCAGTATCGCATAGCAAAAAATCTAACTGAATCACTGACATCCTGAAATAAACTTTAAATCTCGAAGGAATTTTAAGAAAACAAATACAAAAAAAAAAACACATACAAAAATTCTGGCAACTTTATATTTAACTTTATATTTGACATAATTTTATCATAAATGTTGCTTTTTCTGTGTAAGTTTCTCTGTTAACCATGTCATAAATAAGTGTTTAATATGTGCAGGATTGAAATAAACGCAGAGCGAACAGTGTGTTTGAAGTTCTCTCTGTTTTGTAGGTTTGCGGCTTCAGCATTCTAGACTAATGACAGTTTACACATCAGTGTCATTCGAAAGATTTCTGTCCGCTCGTGCCATCTGTTTTTTTTTTTTCATTCTCTATCGTTCCTGCCACCTGCCTTCTCTCAGAATGTCACTCAGAATGTTCCCTCTGCTCTGCCATGCTCTTTCATTCTTTTATCTCCTCTCCGTGCCTCCATCTCTTCTCCTCTCCCGCTCGCTCTGTCATTCCCCCCTTTATTTCCACGTGCTGCACAAAAGAGTGCAATGCTCTCGCCTGTGGCGTCATGAGCGCATCCCACAGGAGGAACGAAACGCCTCTCTGTTTTGCAGATAAAGCACAAGAGAACTTTAAATGCTGATCCAGCCTGGCAGGAGATTTTCTTCTTCCAGCCATTAAAAGGGCTGGAGTTATTTATAGTGGGTTCAGCTGGTTCATGTTCCTTAGTTATATACCACATACAGTATACACACAGATTAGGGGCTTGTTGTTTGCATTCTTCGCTACATTTGCTGTGCATTAGCAAACATTTATTAGGAGAATTTTTTTTTAAAGGGGTCGAGCTAAAAGAATAGATTAAACAATACAATCAGAATACACAATTCCTTATGTTCAAATGATTTATTTGTTGCAAACATTAGTTGGAGTATTTACATTGCCAAAGATCTCAATTTTCAGCTACATACATACATTAACAGATACATTCATGGTATTCAGCAGACGCCCTTATTATTTTTTTCCTTATTTATACAACTAAGCAGAAAGTGGTTTAAGGGCCTTGCTCAGGGGCCCAGCATAGGCACTTCGGCGTTGCTGGGACCTGAACCCACAATCTTCTTCTAAGCAGTCCAACACCTTAACCACTGCACTAGTTTCATCCATTGCAATAAAATTTAGTGCGGAAACTCTCACACAGCAACAAGGAAATTTACACGCAGTGCGACAGCAATGATTTATTAACGTTCACACAAAACTCCGTCTATAGAGTGTGTCATTGTCTGACTTTATAATTATAGGACAATGTGCAGTCTATATTTCGAAGGTTTTCATTCCCAAATGATAGACAATAAAGAAAAGAATTATTTGACGAAGATTACAACACTTTCTTGGCAGCTTTATGCTTTGACTTTATGCAGTTTATGTGTTTTACTAATGCTTTAAAGGGATTTTAGTTAAAGGACAAAGCTAATTTACAAATGTATACAATTTAAAGAGATTCTACCATCCAATCAGCTTCTTATTTCTGCACGTCTAGGTAGAGAGATGGTGTACTGATGTTCCAGTATCTTTCAGAATTTAAAGTAACGTTACTGTCACCTCGGTTTCTTCCTACAGTTTTCAGTCCTGTTTCTTTCTCTTTCTTAACAAACTCTGCTATTTGCAGTAACAAAAAACAGGTCATGGGTGTCAAAATCAAGTTGACCTGCAGTGCTTAGCCCCTGATTCTGATTGATTAGGGCTGTGGAGTGCTTGAGTGTATTCACTAGTCCAGCTAATGCTGCATAAAGCTTTATGACAAAAGAGCGGATGGTGCACCTGCTTTTGGCCACTTGTGCGTAGATCATGTGGCACGGGCCCATCGCCGCGTGTCATTTTAGTACTTGTGTATGTTGGAGAGAGTTTTAATGCGGTGTGCATGTGGCTCAGTGCATGTGTGAGGCCAGAGCAGGGTTGCTGACCCCTTGGAGCCCTCATTTGTCACCTGTCTACATATTTAAACCAGTCCTTCCTCCCTCATCAGTGTCCCTCTCAAACAACCACCGCAACGTTTGTCGCCCCTCCTTCTCCTTCGTTTCATTTGTTTCGAAGATCTGGTGCAGAAGGTGTTGTCTTTATTAAAGATGTGGAAGGAGATTAGTGAGTGATGTAAAATAATGTGATATGCATAAAGATATATGCATGAGGTCATCTAGTTTTTGTTGTCAAAGTTAAATGATATAAAATGTCTCATTTGATGGACAGCTATAGATTATTAGGCATAAGTGGACTACAACTTTTCCTTAGTTGTAAGGAAAAAACCCCCCACCATATTAAACCCTTATGTTGTGGCTCAGAATATTCAGCAATCATTGTCCAAATGGGGAAATTGAGGCAACCAAACCCTTGCACACACACACACACACACACAAACACATGCAGAAAGAAGAACTAATACATTCACTGAGTTAGTGGAGAAAAAGCCCCCATTGACAAGAGGGGTCACAGAGTTCACAGCAATGTGATATATCGGACGAGGAGCCAATTAACCTCTTCAGGTCTTTTTCTTTAGCCACGAAAAGAGAGCTGGTAGTAGATTAAACAACGCGACAACCCCCCTCCATGAAAGAACGAACACTTAAGACGTCAAACACACACACACACACACACACACACACACCAACTCGCTTCAACATCCACCCACTAACCACTCCCACCTTAAAAAACAAGAGCCACAAGTCTTTTATAGTGTTGACCCTATAAAAGGGTCATTTCCTGAAGGTGCAGGAACCATAAATGTTAAGAGTTCGAATGCAGAATAGACAACCCGGCCGTCCGACTGTCCTTTAAGTCGGTGGCTATACTGTGTGAGGAGTTAGCGACTAAACCTACATCCACGCCGGATGGTAACACCAGCGTCTCAGGTCGTTTTCAACGATTCCCATCAAGAGGAAAGGGGGGGGGGTTCGAGTAAACGTGTGCTGAGTCTTTTGTGTCATCTGTCTGTTTTGTTTGAGCAGGAATAAAGAGTGAGGACAGTGGGGCTGTTGAGCTAGCACAACACGCTGTCAATTTTATGGCTAATAAACTTTCAAAGAGCCCAAAGTCCATTAATACCCCAGGCAAAATTTCACCAGGCCTCTCAGGAATCTCGCTCTCTCCTCCCTCTCGCGCTTCTTCCCATGCTGGGTTGGATTTAACCCCTAAACCGGCATCGCTCAAAATGCATAATTAAACGTCACTCAGAAAGACTAAAACCTCTCTCACACACACACACACACACACACACACACTTCTGTAGGAGTGTGTGGAAATTGGATTATGATTTTGGCCCTTTTGTGCAGAATGTTTAGAGAATGTAATGAAGGGGTGAATGAACTATATTCCACAGCTGTCTATAGGATATAATTTATTAACTGCATCTTTTACCAACTCCCTATTTAATCAAACCTACTTTTAATTAATAGGGCGTTGGTGAAAGATGCAATATTTTAACTGGATAAGTTTATTTGTAGACAATGATTAAATCTGCTTTATATAGGAATGCAATGAATACAGAACATGTTTCCATTAAACATAATATACACTGCTAAGTGTTATCACCTACATCATAATCCTAATATAATATGTGATCCTAAACAATATATAATCTTATATTATATCTAACAAATGACAGTGGTATTAGGATCAGTTATTTATGACTTTTTTATATGGTGAGGTTTCCATGGTTGTACAGTTCCTCATAACTGAATGATATGCAAATAGCTAACGTACTACCCACATACCAATATGCTATCATTATACAGTAGTTGCTATGGTTACACCTTCGAGGGCATTAGCTCCCTCATTTTTTGTCGCTTTAAAGAAAACCATTGCCCCGAATAACTACTAAAGCTTTAAAAGCAGCGCGCTCTTTCCTCCATATTTTTTTTCATTCTTCATTGTTTTTATGTAAATTTACGTTATTCATTGTTTTTATTGAAATGTGATATTGAAGCTTTGCCAAGGTGATGTAGAATCTGTTTTTTTATATAGGGTTTTATATTATATATATTTGTCTTTAATCCATAGTTTTGAAAAAATATGATACACATTATGTTTGCTGCTAGACTTTGTCCAGATGACTGATGATTTGTAACATAATGAAGACAAGCGGTCCTTTATTTTCCTGCATGTGGAGGACAGGACTGCAGCTTACCTGCGATATGCTTGTGAGCTACAGACCTACTAGATTAAAGCAGGAAAAACTAATTGTGTAGTCAAGCTTCTGGTTAATTACTTCTTCTAAAAACTATTTAGGTTTTTTTTTTTGTTAAATATATTTTTTTTTGCATAGTGGAAAAATGAGCAATTGTAAAACTCAATCCTGCTACTGAGATTCTAATTGTTAAATATGAAAAAAAGTCATGTTAAATACACTAAAAACAGTATATCCGGATGATGAAACCATTCCAAATCTTAATTAGGACACTGTGGACTGGTTGTAAAAAAAAAAAAAAAAAAGAGGGGGATTTTAGTTACAGCTATCGGAATGTGTAATAGCCAAAATGCCACGTGGCGCAACAAGCGTTCTGTCCTAAAGGGACCAAGAACATGGCAGTTTTTATCAGGGCTGCTTTTATAGGGCCGGGTTAAAGAGCCAAAACAGATGTCTGTGCTCACCAATAAAGGAAATAATTACTCAGCTCTCTTTACTAATTAAGCACTTTGTCGAAATGAGGGCGGGATGGAGGGAGGAACCCAATAATAATCCACGAAACTCACGGACAGAACAGCTGAATCATTCCGACCATTAAAGACATTGACAAACCGGAAAGGACTTTATATATATATATATATATATATATATATATATATATATATATATATATATATATATGAAAAATTAATAAGGATTTTAAGTGTTCACAGAGTGGCTAATCACAAAGAGGTTGAGCTGCGAACACGCACATCCTTTTCCATTTAATGTTGGCAGTGGAGTTCATTAGCAATGCTGAGCTGCATTTGGATGAAGTCCAAGGCCACTGCTGCTAGGAACAAGTGAACAGCTTGAGAATATATGGAGAAAAGAGTGTGTTGCTTCGAAAGCTTTAGTGGTTATTAGAGGTAATGGAATTTCAGTACTTGGGCTTCAGTGCAGTTGAGAAGACGGTTGGGAGTTTAAACTCCAGGACTGCCAGGAGTCAGTATTGGGGCTTCAACTAAGACATTTAATCTTTCATTGCACAGAACCTTTCTTAAATTCTCAAATAAACCTATTTATCTTTACACACAGAACATATTTATATACGTAGTGAATTATGGCAGGAATTTCAGAAGAAGTAAATAAAATGGAATAACAGAGATATTAGACTCCAACTGAGTGCAGCTCGGTGAGAGAAGCCTTTCGAAATGTATGTAAAAGAAGATGAGAGAAAGCATAAAGGTCAGGTCAGCATGTCTTACCCCATACTGTGTTAGGCATTTATTTTTTTTCAATGAAAAATAAATAAATAAATTATTCATTTATTCATCTTTAGTAGCCACATTATTCTGTCCAGGGTCATGGTGAATCAGGAGTAGAGACACAGTGATTGTAGTTTTTGTTGGTCTGATTATAGTCTGAATAAAGAAAAGTTATGATTTCTCAATTATTATACATTTATTGATTTGACTCTTATGTTCACTTAAGCTGCAAAACTGGGTGTTGATCCCACAGATGGAGGAAACGTTTTGCAGCCCATTTTGCAAACAGGTGATCTGTTATTTTTAATGAATCTTTATGCACCCAAAATAATCTCAAAAAGTTTAGGCGATTCTTTGAAGGAAACAGAGTTTAGGTCACTCTGCCATGTTTAATTCAGTGTGTGCGCCTAATAGCCTCCGTGTCTCCGACAAGCTTAGCACTTTAAATCGGCGCAACGTTTCCATTTTACGATTAATTAACTGTGACATTTTAAAGCGTGGCTAAATATTGAAATCGGTTAATCGCTGCATCCCTAATCAGGAGCTGGCCCATTGATACAGCCAGGCAGAAACACATAGAGTTTATTATTATTTTTATTATTATTATCGCTTAATTAGTCTGATTGCTGATTAGTGGTAGCACAGTGGTCAAGGTGCTGGACTGCTGATTAAAAGATCTGGGATTCGATTCCAGCACTCTTTACAGATATTATTAGAGATAGTATAGTAAATAAAATGTCAGTGGCAGCATCTACTGACATTTTTAGGTCAAGAATGTTTAATAAAAAGTTGTTTATTAAATAGGTTAACATTCTTCTACTCATTAAATTCTATGACCGTTCAGATAGTCCCATAAACTTCCACCTAGCCCATCCTTTTCTTTTGTGATAACAGATTACATTTTCATATTGAAGCATAATATCCTTATTTATTCATCTAAAAATCTGTCCCCTTAACAATGACTACTTTTACACTACTTATCTGCACACACAAATTCCCCTAGGAGGATTTAATCAGATACATGTTTTATAAAGTTTGAGGTTCCCTTAGAGTTTAAAATGCCCCCGGGGTAGAGAATAGTGAACCCTTTTGTCACAGAACAACAACTTATCTTTATCTACCCTGCCTATGTAACGATACAGTTCAGGTCACTGCAGACATCTGAAATAATTACTCCTAACGCTAGTTTACCAAAGTTCAGCTGGTAGTTTCTTGATTAACAGGATTAACAGGGGTTTCCACAGTCAGCTATTTGCAGTGTCATGTATCCTGATCATTGCCAACTGCTTTTGCACATTCGATTAGGATTTATTCCAAGAATAAGAAAAAAATATTATTTGTCACAATAATGACAAATAAGTATTCGGAGTCAGTCATTATAAAGTATAATGAGACACATGTCCCACATTGTTTTATTATAAAAGAAGGACCTTTAAATATCAGTAAAAGGTTACTGAATAAAGTCTGCATCATGTGGTTATGAAAACTTGATTATTGTATTCCTGAACCTGGTGGACACCCACTGAATTTAAAGCGGGTAAGTGTGTTGAAGTGCATGTTATCTTCACAATTATTGATTAATTAGCCAAAATTTAAAGTTGTTGTAGTCCAAACTGAACTAAAAATTTATGTCAAACTTATGTTTTTTTAAATATGTATTAATGTAATTATATAAATGAATGCGAAGAAATGACAAGATAAAAAGCTATCAGATAAAGGAGATAGTATGACTATGACTATTTACAGTAGTATATAAACCTTTTTTTAAATTAACTGGAATATTAAAAATTATGTACATAGTAAACGACCCTGCAACCTATGAAGACCCGATACTAAGATAACTTACTCGTAAACACACTCCAATACCAAAGACCGATACCTCTTGTGATGTCATTAAAAAAACACGCATAGCAGACTGCAAACCTTGTTATGCAAAAATATTAAGAGGTACAAAGATGAGTATTTAATATAAGTAATCTGATAAAACATCTCTAAATGTAAACAAAAGTGAGCATGGAGAATTTGCCGCTAACCCCTTGCATAATGACAGAAAATGACAGGAGATAACAGAAAGCCATACAAATAATTCCACATCCCAAAAAAATACCGCTATCAGTATCGGTATTGGCGAGTACAACGAAAAAATATCTGTTCTCCCGCTCTGCCTTAAAAAAAATTGTATCGTTGCATCCCTACTGCAAACCATTTACAAATAATTTAATTCATCTCCAGTGTGATCAATCAAACCCATTATGTTAATGTATGTATCTATATGTATAATGGCATAATGATGATAGGTTAAGCCGTCCTAATGTATTTCTATGTATTTATATATTCTGTGGAAGGAGTAGAACCAAGAAATGTTTGTCCAATATAAAAGGTTTGGTCCGAAAATTATGATAGGCTTTCCTACCTGTCAACATGTGTATGTTAATAGCTCTGTGCATCCTTTTCACGCAGACAGGAAACGCCATTCAAAACAGAGCAAAAACCTAAATTAATATTGGTGTTGTGTCTGAAAGGGTCTGAAAGATGATGTCATGGTTACAGTATTTCTTTTGGACAGGTAGGAATATGTTGTGATTGGATTTTTCGTGTGTTTTGATAGTGACACATAATTTATGTAGTTTGTGTAGCTTTACAAATTAACTCAACTACAACAGGGGTGTGTAAACGGAGACTATTTTATGTTTGCAATTTTAGTACTGTTACTAACTGTCCTTTAAAGTTTTCTCACCCGTGGTAATGCTTTATCTGGTCCTGTAGTCAGCGTATTCGTACAATTGTGAGGCGCGGTTTTGGACAGTGTTTTGCTGGGTGGGTGGGACTTTCAGTGCTATCAGTGCAAGATGTTCCAAGATGTCCTGCTGCAGCTTTATTGTAACGGTACACAAGAATGTAACTTAAGTGTGCAACTTAACCACATACAGTAGTTCTAATACAAGACATCTGTTCGATAATAAACTTGTTGCTTAAATTGCCTAGCTATTATGTTATGCTTCGTCCGAAATCACATACTTCCATACTATATAGTATGCAAAACTGAGTATTGCGAGATGAGTGCTATGTTTGAATCCTTAGTATGTGACTAACTCCTATGCTACAATTTACTATCTCATGAACTTTTAACAGAAGTTGCTGTATGAGTACATGATATTCATATCAGTACGATTTTTAGAGATTAGACATTAATTGTTCATGAACTAATTGCTTTATGTTAATAGCTAAATGTTATTTTTGTTAAAAATCTACAACAAAAATCTACAACTCTTCTATTATTATACCCTATTAATAACTGCAGCTAAAGCCTCAACAAATGTGAATGTAATGTTTGTGTCCATCTCCCCCTTCCAGAAAATGAGAGGTCCCTCATGTTAGGGAGGGAGAATCCCCCAACCTCCTTCTCCTCTATCCTCCTCCCCCATTCCCCCCTTGTCCATTCCTCCAGGGACCCAAGGGCCGAACAAAGAGTGTGCAGGGCCTGTGTGAGTGCTGCTGGGCCCCTGTCTTATTAGAGGAGTCGTTAACGTGTCAGAATGATTAATTTCCAGAGGTGCATAGGGATCCCCTAGAGTCACATTCATTCTTTTTAACACACACTTTCCTCAAAATACCACATTTGCATTTCCCATTAAGAAAATATAGATATATATGCAAATAGAATCCCGCCCCCTTTTTTCTGGGGGTAGGTAGGCTAAAGCATTATAGGCTTTTGTCTTTTACCCCTCCAACAGATGACTGTTTTCTTTTCCATAGCTTTTTTTGTGCAGAGGAAAATCCTTTTGGGAATTTTTTTGTTATCTCACCAGATACAAAAATTCAGCTTAACCCAAACATGTGCATGCGGCCTGTGCCATGGCCATCGGTGGTGTACGAGACTAAACAGGTGTGTATTCTACTGAGCTAATTAACCCCATAGATCAAATCTTACATTTAAAATTTATTTTAAAAAAAATAAAAAAATTATCTGATGACTTTGGCAAAAATGTTATTTACACACATCCATATGTGTGAAGAGGTTTGCAACAGATACTTATAATTATATAATCCTTATAACAGATAATAAATAATTATAATTTTAATGAATACTTATTTTAACAATGTATACATTCAATTATTTTTTCTATCTTAGAATTGAGGGTCAAAATTCTATCTTTACTACTTTAATCACAAAACTATTTGTAAAAGAATATTTATTTATAAGAAACTTATAAAACTCTAAATATTGGTTAGAATATGAATTAGACTATATCTGATACACAAAGAAACCAAAGCATATAAGAAAATATATAAACTCTTCTCTTACACTGATCTAGAGGCCAGTTTTAATTCAATCACTAGACTCGGTTAGAGCATCTCTATTGAGATCTGTGGAGTGGACACCAGCTGGCTCCACAATCACACACGAAATACACTTAGCTTTACTACATTATCTACCATTCGTTTTTAAGTCCTTGCAGTTTTAGCATCTGATGTATAAATATCCTAAAAGATAACTGAATATCAATAAGTGTTTAAGTAAAAAAACAAGCAACAAACAGAATAGCACAGAATTTCTCCCCAAACCCTCCCCCGCTTTGTAATTCCTTTTTCCCCTTTAGTCCGTTCAATAATTTTTTCCCCAGAGAATTGAATTTAATTATTTCAAGTATCCTCTCTTTGCTTCTAATGCTCACTATTAGCCTTTAGCACAACCAGAATCATCTTGACATAAAAGTTTAGTGATTCTTTCATTTAGTTTTTCTTTGATTTAAAATTAGCACAAAACGTACAAAACAAACAATGTTACCATTTAATAGAGCAAGGATTTTTTGAAGATCTGGAACATTGTGTGTGTGTTCTGTCCCACTTGTCTGATCATTTGTGTCCTGATGTCAAATAGGGTGCTTAGCAGCTAAAATGCAAAAGAAAATCCTATCAGCAGCAGCAGCTAAGCCTTAGCTTTTTTGCATTTTGAGATAAAAAACAATTTCAGGCATGCATCTTTAAATTTTAATAAATATGACTAGATTTATGGAGAATAGCCCCTTGGAAATACTGCACAAACCCTACATTTATAGCACATGCGCTTATATCTAGAGAATTTTACATTTCTCTCATTAAACAACTAGGCAATTAGGGGCTAATGGCGTTGCTTAGAGCTAAATTAATAGATGAGACCCTTCTACAGGATTATTTAGTTAACATATCTTTGTTATCTAAATATATATTTATAAAACAAAGTGCTTTTTTCCTTTAACAAAATATTCATATTCAACTTTATGGCAGAAGATACAATACAATCTTAAAGATACAGTACACTCTTTATAATTACAGTAACGGATTTTCACCTACTAATCACTTCATATTACATAAGTGTAACCTGCGCTAACCTGTTTCCCAGTAACCCTAATAGTAATCGGACTATTACAAGTAATTTATCATGCAAAAAATAAACAACTGGAATTAACAGCAAAACATTTGTTTGTCATATAATTATCCTTAAGTCAATCTTATCTCCATCACTTATAGCTGTCATGTTCCTCACTTCCTCCTCTTCTTGCTCTCCTCTTTTTTTTGTTTGTTTTTTTGCTTCTGGCTGCCAGATAGATAAATCCACCGTTTCATGTTTAAATAAGCAAATGCAGTATTGAACACTGTGCTAGTTTGAAAACAGCAGTGCATCAAAAAAAAAAACAAGCACAGCCAGCATAACGCGAGAGGGTATATGGCTCTGTGTTATATGAATATTGACATTTCTTACTGTTCAAATGGTCACCTGGTCACCCCCCTCCCTTTAATGCCCTAGATTTGTAGAGTAGTTTCTATTTATTTTAGTTATACAGTAAGAGGATTCTATATGCTTGTATAGAGAGAAACGGTTTGACATGTTGGACTTTTAAATACAGATTAAAATCGATTAATTTCAGCCCACAAGGTAATTAGACCTTTAATGCAGAGGTGAGACTTACAGAGGCCATGCTGAGCAATAGGCATTGGCATGTTTATATGATAAATTAAATGAAAATACTACTTATATGATATTAGTGCCATAATAGCTACTTGTGTAATCAAAGCTCTATTCGATATGCTAATAAGCTTTTATATCTTACAAATTATTCGTATTGAATGCAACTGAAATTTGATATTAAAGCCAATCAATCCAGTTACAGAGGTAGAAGATTTATTTACACTATGAGACCAGGCTTCTTCAAACTGTTGCCACAGATCTAAAGCAAACATTTGCTCAAAATGCCACTTTATGTTGTACCATTAACATTTTCCTTTACTAAAACTAAGAAGCCCAAACACTGTTCCATGACAATTCACACACAATTGAACACTTTTTGGATGAACTGGAACCCCTCTACTGCACCCCAGACCTCTGCAGCCAATATTGATGCCTGAACTTCCTAATCATTTTGTGGCCAATTAGCAAATCTCCTCAGCCATTAGTGTGGTGTTTTTTTTATCAGGTGTCCCAATATCTTTGTCCATGTAGCATATTTCTGAATGCTGCTGCTTTGACTTTAACTATAAAAAGTTGGTATAAAGGATCAGTTCAACCAAAAATGGGTGCAATGTTTGCTTTTATAGAATTAGTCTGGAATTACTCTGACTTATCTAGTTACTAAGTAGAGTAACTAAGTAAATACACATAGAGGCCCTGAATTCACCTCTGCGGTTTCTGAGTGGACTAGTTTAGACAAGAAATGTTGTGTCTTGTGGTTGTAGAAGAACATTTTGGGTAAACAGTCTTTTCACTATCTTAGACTTGTAATGACTACCATTATATGATAAGGGGTGGTTAGGATGGTTCTAAGGGCCAATGTACCTTAGGATCCCCCCAGAGATCTGGTTGATTAGTAGTAACAGAACAGAATGGGTGTGGTAGGAGGTCCAACCTTATATTCTTTCATATGTCCCAAAATTGCTAATTTTCTACTTCTGCTTTAAAAATCAAGAAAACCTGGCGAAAGATACAATTGATTGTCATAGTGCTGACGCTGACCTTCAAAGTTACTTTGGCTATTACATGCAACCCTACCAGCATCGGTGGGGATGTAAAAGTCTCCCAGTGCTGACCTTTAATCTCATTTCTTAACTCGACCGAGTTTCTAAGTGACCTTCTGACATAGAAAAGCCCTCACGGGTTGCCAAAGCAACCACAGGTTGGGGCTTGATTGACAGCTCCCTATAGTTTATGTACAATGGTGGAGGGAGAATTTTCCTTCTAGAGAGCAATGCAAAAAATGAAAACATACCGGCTATAAAGAATTAGCTTGCTTTAAATCTATTATATTTGTCCTTTACCTTCATTTTTACAGCACACAACCGCAGCTTATTTACTAATTATTTTGATTAAATTCATTTTATCATTGTTTTGCTACTAGTAGGCAAATGTAACATAATGGAATTATTGGAACTTTTAAGAAACACACAGTTTTGATTGATATGGTATATCCAAATAAAGATATGTTCTATAGGCATCATGACCCTGGTGATAATTTATGGAATATGTGGATTAGTTAGGATTAGTTAGATTTTCAGAGCATTTTCAGAGCTCTTGTTTAATTAATCTGCATCAATCAAAAACGCACCAACAATGTGATATGTAAAATTATGTAGTCCACAAGCTTCAGTTGATGCTCATATCGTTAAGTGCAGTAAGCAGAAAAGCATCTCAGAGGACATAAAAACAAGACTAGAATTGGTTAAACTGGTGGTGGTGTAATGGTGTGGGAATGATCTTTTTGACAAACACTGGACCCTTTAAAACCATTGTGCACCAAGACGAGCACTTCTGTGAGGTCATAGAATGGGACTTTTGCACCATGCACCATGAGTTGTGTCAGGACAGTTTAATCCAATGGTTTTAGTAACCTAAGTTACTACTTGCCATATTTTTCATACTACCTTCTTTTGTATTTCGTACTGATCTCTTTTTAGGTCCACGAACAATGTTATCAAAAAACATCACCTGAAAACATTTCAGTAAAAGGCTATTTCCTGCCCCTGTTTGACTGCCCTCAGTAAAATGCACTGTTTAAAAAAGTGTGGCGGATTGTTGCTGTTATTGGCTAAGAGTTTTTTTTATTTTCAAAAATCATTTCTCATGAACAAGGAATTCCCATTAAGTGCGGGTCAAAAGCTTGTGTAAAGCTTATAAAAACAGTTACTCATACATGTTTGTGGTGCGACATTACAGTCGGATCCAATAAAGTATGCAGACTCGGAATTGCATCCTTTTTTGATTTCTGTCTTTCAGAGAATCCACTATTGAAATGTGAATTGTTTAAAAAGGAACATGAAATGCAGCAAATAAGTAACGACGCTTTTACTGACACAGCCTAAAAAAGTCTTCCTCTAAAATAAAGCTAATCCACTGTTTCCTAATGTTGAGATCCACCGGAATGTTATGCAAATACTCTGTTTGTACACAATATGGAACTGCGCAGCGTCTTGTCATTGAACCATTTTTTGCATTTGTTGGCGGCGCTAAACGGACTGTCAACTGTTGTTAAAGCGAGTGTCCATTTTATATTAAAAGCAGTTTGAGCAACTGCCCTTTAATATAAGCTGTTTTTAAAGTAACGACACAGTTTTAAAGTTTAAAATTTACAGGATGTTTAAAGAGCAACATTTTAGTTATATTAAAAGATCAGGGGAATTTTGATTTCTCCGCTCATGAACGCTCTAACTTTAGACTCTTGCAATTTTTTTCAAAAGATAGATAAAGTCTGTGGTTGGTCGTCCACAGTCTGATCTGATTGGTCATCCGCAGTCCACCTGCAAAAAACGATTTCAAGTAAAAACTTGGTAATGTTTGGAGACGAAAGAAAAAGACAATTTGAAGAATTTAAAAGACTAAAACGCATTTTACTTGAAAGCCAGTGTCACAAACTAAAAAGCACGTCATTTAGAAGCCACTGTCCAAGGTGCTGAAAAGACAATCCTAGAGATAACATCAACAACTGGCTGTAGAGTTTTGATCGAGTTTCATTTAATAATTTATTAAGATCAGCTGCTAAAAGTTTTAAATCAGGCTTTGAGGACAAAAGAAACGGTTTACTTTATTAAAACATTCTGTTGTTTCTCTTATTACACAGCGGAGCCAATAGTCCAGGTGGATGGAAAACCAAACTGCTGTTTCTTCAAGTTCAGTCCCAAGTTGATGTTCACTAAAGTGCTGAAAGCCCAGCTCTGGGTTTATCTGCGGCCACTGCAACAAACCTCTACTGTTTACCTGCAGATCCTGCGTCTGAAACCCGTAACCGATCAGGGCAGCCGCCACATCCGCATCCGTTCCCTCAAGATCGAACTCAACTCACGCTCAGGCTACTGGCAGAGTATCGACTTTAAACATGTCCTGCAGAACTGGTTCAAGCAACCACACACAAATTGGGGCATTGACATAAATGCCTTTGATGAAAGTGGCAATGACCTGGCTGTGACCTCACTCAGACCTGGAGAAGAAGGGCTGGTAAGGACCCTTAGACCTACTAATCAAAATCACTGATATTGTACAAGACTGTCTTAAAATTTCAGCTTGCTAACATTAGAAAGTCATAGAGTTTGGCAGGAGTTAAAATAGAGAAACCCTGGGTAAAACAGAAACCTTGGCAAGTATGCCCATTGTTGATCCTCGAAAGGGCAAGTCCACTTCTCTAAATGAAAGTAACAACCAAAGCCTTTGCATAGCAAGCTTTTTGATGTCAGCAAAAAATAAAAAAGATCAGAGACTCCTTAGCAACACTACAAAAACAACATAAAAAGAAAAGAAAGGATGAAACTCCCCCTGGACCTCTCGTTTCTCTTTATCCAACAAAGAAAGCAGAGTGCAAGCTGACAGAATTTGACCTCAGCGGCCCTGTGGTTTGTTTCTTTTCTTGCTAAACTCATGCATGTGTCCAGCTGCTTGGTCACAAGATGAGATCAGTGCTTCGTTAAGAACAATAAAACTGTGAAGACACCACGTTTACAATCTTGAGAATAACTAGGCGCGTACAGCTCAAGGATAGGACAAAAACAGGAAGCCAAAGCCTAAGGTTTTCAGTTAATCAAGGCTTGACAACTACTGACACATCAGAGATGATGCTTTATAAAAAGTAAGCAATGAATGTAACTAAAAAATGGTTGTACTCATGTTTTATATAAACTTTTTTTCCTGGATTAGTTAAATTCTTACAGTTTGATCTCTAGCAGCTGTTGGGCATCTTGTAACAACCAAGCACATTAATAATATTGCAAACTACTGTATATCTTATATCATTAGGCCACAATAATAGGTCATGTGGTCAACCAGATTATATCGTATTATATGTATTATATCGTATTAAATGCATCCACGTATTTTGTATTAATACATTATTACTTTACTGGAACCATAAGATCTGTTTCAGTATGGCAGTGTTCCTGTTGGGGAACCCCCTGAGCTTCATAAAGGCATGGTGTGTTCTGGTTGGGGTGGAAAAATTGAGTGTCCTGCTCAGTTCATTCACCTCAACCCCCACTTTTGCTACAAACTCCATATGCTATCAACAGCCAACATTATTGCCGGAGCATTATAATACTTCTTTGGGCTAAATGGAAAAAAAAATCCCCAAAGCCACATCAAGCAATCTAGTATAAAGCACTTCTAGAATTGTGGAGGTTATTACAGTTATTATCTGGAATAAGATGTTAAAAACACTTAGGAATTTGATTTCCATTGAGATTTTACCAATATTCTGTCTCTCACAGTTTTATTTTTCCCTACCCCCTGATTTCCAGCAGCCGTTCCTGGAGGTGAAGGTTCTCGAGACGACAAAGCGTTCGCGCCGTAATCTTGGCCTGGACTGCGACGAGCACTCGACTGAATCTCGCTGCTGCCGCTACCCACTCACAGTGGACTTTGAGGCATTTGGATGGGATTGGATCATTGCTCCTAAGCGCTACAAGGCCAACTACTGTTCAGGCCAGTGTGAGTACATGTTCATGCAGAAGTACCCGCACACCCATTTAGTGCAGCACGCTAACCCTCGAGGCTCGGCTGGCCCTTGCTGCACGCCCACCAAAATGTCACCCATAAATATGCTCTACTTTAACGACAAGCAGCAGATCATTCATGGAAAGATTCCTGGCATGGTGGTGGATCGCTGTGGCTGCTCTTAGACACAGGAAGGTGGCTTAATTGCTCTGCTCATGACTGTTCGAGTGTCTCCTGATCAGTTTTCCTGGAAAAGAGACACAACGATCCAGGAGGCCAAAATTTAGCTTGTTACTGTAGTCAGCTAATAACAGAATATTTAATGGTAAAAGTTGTAAAAACTGAAGCCGAACGGAAAAGATTTCTGTGAACAATTTGGGAGTTTGAAGACTGGCTGGTGAGAGAAGATCGAGACATTTATTTATTCCTTTTCTGTGTTAGTTTTTTTGTGTTATTTTTTGCTGATAGTTTTGATTTGAAGTGTTTGATTTTAACTGTTTGATAGTAAGATAGATATTTTTAAATTGGCTCCAAAGTGATTAAGCCAGTTTATATACTGCAACAGTGAAGTCAATGCTACAACCAGAAATATTCCCAGCTAGAAGAATAAGCACAGCTTAAGCATGTCTTCATATAAAAATATAATATCACTATCAATGCCTTTTAAAATGGTTTATGAATTATCTTAGCTATAAAAAACATTTACCGGAAAAAGGCAGTAAACTTAGTTGGTTTTGACAGAACTGGTCATTTAATATGGAGGACATTTACAACCTTCTTTCCAGTAAAAAAAAAAAAAACAAAAAAAAAAAACAACTAATGCAGTTCCAATTCTGAAGAGGACAGATTTTATCTCAAGGGCGTGCAATTGCTAACAAAACAGGCAAACAAAGGTGTAACAGAGTAAACGAAGGTGACGTGAAATAGAACAAAAAAAAAAAAAAAAGACATCGCCTTTGAATTAAAACTGTACTTCACATATCTTTAATCCAAAGAGGCTTAAAACATTGACTTCACTGTCCCAATACTTGAAGTGGGAACTAATAATCTCAACATAACATTACTCCAGAATTTCTAAACTAGAATATAAGGGTTTCCCCTCATCTAAACTTTATTTCATCCAGATCACAGACCATTACAGAAGCGAAAAAATATGCCAAAAGAGAGCTACAGTAGGTAAACATGCTGAAGCAGACCCCCCACCACAAACTGCAAATGCAGCTAGCACCCCAGTGCGACATTCCCAAGAATCCAGGCGGCCTTTCATGGACACTTTGATCTCCTTTTTACTCGTCATCTTGTAAAAGACAAAAAGAAACAAGAAGAGAAAGAGGTTTTTCAAGACTTTTCAATGAGGACAGGAAAAGGGGTTTGACTAGGCAATCAAATTACGACCACAGAACTGACACACACACACACGCTCACGCACATCCTCACACAAAGCATGACCTTTAGAGCATCAGCTACAGCAACTGGCTAACCACCACTAGCGCTAATATTAAAATCAAAAGAGGTAAATCTTCTCAATAATAGTTTTAATAAAATAAAATACTGTATTATATTAATTTCCAGTTATATTATGGCAGGTTTTGTTCATTTTAACTAAATTTGTCGGATTTAAGTTAGAGTCTTAAGCCGCAGCTTACATATTTTCATATATCGGATGTAGCATGTGTTGCTTGGACATTTTTATGCAACAATGACAGCCTGACACTAATATACTGATATTCTGTAATACTTTATCACAGAATAAAGTATCACTACATCAGATCTGTTGCACCAGGCCGGTTAGTTCCTAGGTACCGGGTTACGCTTTAGTAAAACGCGCACGACAAGCAGCATTTTAAGAAAAATCTAGATGATTATTTTGGTTTGTTTGATGATCATTTACTCCGTTATCATCCCCTTACGAACCTTAAATTGTATGATGAACTGTGTGCTTAAAAGGAAAAAAAATAGATTAAGAAGTCTCATCCTCACTAGATGTCTAAGCAAAGAAGAATATCGCTCTGTTGGAAACAAAAGCACTATGCTGTTGGATAAAGGAGACGCCTTCTGACATTATATAAAAATAATATATGTGTATCATTTTTTTTTTTTTTTTAAAGGGGTACAAATTGAACCTTTCTGGGCACTCTACCTTACCAACTTTAAATTTTGCACTATGGGAATGGCAAAAGAAGTCATGTTGTCTGTATTTGTATTATAGCGTTTCAAGCACAAAAGCTTGTACATGAACTGTAACGATTAAGAAGAAAAGAAGAAAAAGAAAAAAAAAAAGCCTGAGTTTATGAAGTGGATATACAGCTGTACAACTGTCCATTAGAGTCTTTTTTTTAATATCTGTACATTTTCTCGATGCCCCCCCGACTTCCCTCCCTCCCTCCCTCCCTTCCTTCCTTCCTTCCTTCCTTTCTTCTAAGGCAGAAACCTGTCATTATATCCTTTCAGTGAACATTACTGAATAAATGAACAGTTTTCCTGCTTGGACAGATATGGGTAAACTGTATATGTATGACTGCAGGAAGGTGACGCAATCCTAAAGGGCTCTTTCAGGAAACATCATTTGGTCCTAAATTATTTGCCGTGTTGACCGAGGTGTTCATATAGTATTGAAACAATTGGAACAGAGACAAAGATGCTGAAGTTTAGCAAGTTTGAGTCTGCAACTGGAAGCTTTAAAGTTCACAAACGAGAAAACCCCATTAAGCCACCACTTGGGTCGGTCCTGCTGGTTCCAAGTCATTTTGCTGGAAAGTGATTGTCCACTTAATCAATACAAATAAGTAATAGAATCTTTCCAAGTACATTAATGTGCAGCTTCACTAGAAGGAACTTTGTAGATTTGCAATGAAAGTCACAAATAAAAGAAATGTTGTGTGGCAGCACATGATGGTATACACTTATTGTGAGGAATATTAAGAGAAATAAAGAGAATGCAGTGTGTGGTGGTTAATTTATTTACAGGACAACATTGCCAAATGAACAGACTTTACATCAAGGCACATTTCTTTTTCCATCACTTAAAAGTAAATATCTTTACTAAAATATATGTAAAGGATCCCATCACTTGCCTAAATAGTAACATTATTCTTAACCCACATTTAGAGAATTAGTGAAAACATGTTTGGTACTTTAGAGAAAAAAAAGAAAGCCAGCACACTTGGTTTCCTGATTATATCACACACCTCAAACAACTAAAAATCGATATACAGTCTATAAACTAAAGAACCCACAGAACCTGAAACAGAGGCCGTGTTTATGTTGGACAAAGAATTTTGTGATGATTTTGCCTGCTGAAAATGTAACGACTCTTTTTCTCAAGTTAACTTTCGAATGCAGGCTTATTTAAAAGTTAATGCAACACTAAGGCGCAAATGCCATTACTATGTCAACTAACGTCATTTGACACCGGTTGATAATACTTCAGGAAAGACAATTTAACAAAAAAGAAACTACATAAGATTACATAAAGAGCAAGATATTCTATTTTGTCACAATTTAGTTTTAAATGCACAACAAATTGTGTTAACTGAGAAATCAGAGCAGTGCATGGGGCATTATCATCACATGATAGAGAGTAAGAGAGTAATGCGAAAAGAAAAATAAACATATTACATGGCATATGGGTGGAAAAAAGGACTGTGGACCCTTCAAGCATAATTAAACACAGTGCAAAGTAGCATCCAGCATTCGAGCAGCACGCATCTCTCTCTACACGGGTTCTCGCTTTGAAGAATTGCCCCTTTTTTTTTTTTGTTTTGCTTTCATTCACCTTTTGTTGATGCTGTGTAGATAAATGAATTATACATTTGTAGGTTAAATTTTGTGGAAATGAACACTTGATTTCTTAGTTTTTGTTTGTTCAGTTGCTTTTTCTACAATAAATCATTTATTTAGCCTAAACGGATGTGTGCTAATTTAATGTTGCTGACCAAAGAATTACTAAAACTGAATATCTCACGTCGTCACACACACATGACATGTTAAGTACAGGTCTCTGGAATACAGAGGCTCAATGCTTGCTGAAATGTAAATGTTTTCCCCAATTAGCATGCACATCTGGGCTAAAAAGCTGCATAAAAAGCTCAATAACAAAAGACTTCATGACCTGCTACCTAAAAAGAAGGGTTAATTCTTCAGGCTAACTACGCAAAGTGGAAGCAGAAGGCTGGTGATGGAGTCCAGCCGTGGACGTGCTTTGTTCGCCTCAAATGCGGAGTGCAGCATGACCCAATTAGCGTCACCTGATAGCAGGGCCTCTCATCAACCTAATTTAGGGGATTTAAAGAACAAATGAGCCTCTTATGGATGCAAATAAAGCGAGGCCTCCCACCTTTGGCCTATAAACTGACACAATGTTTGCAATCACTGGCGGTAGGTGGATGTTTGAGCTTTAATGGCTGCAGAACAGAAAGACAATACTATTTGAAATCTAATGAATGAATTAGTGGTTAACCCTCAGTAGGACAAAAATCATTAGTCTTTCCTGTTTTTGTTTTCTTTCTGAACGAATCGAAACAAGTCAAGCAAACAAATGATCGCAATGTTCGTCAAAACTTATATGCCGTAGATAAACCCCTGCGGTTCTGATCATTGGATACCAACAAATTGATATCCGGTTCCTAAAGATGGTTAATATTGGGAATGTATATGAATTCAAGCTGTTACAACAATAACAGCTTCTGCAAGGTTAGAAAAACTACAGCCCAGACAGCTACAGGAATTTGGCAGATGTTTATTGTACAGAACTTGCAGCACTAGTAATAACAGTACATTATGTTCTAATAGCTGAAAGTTAAAAAAAATTACAAAAAGTAAAAAATAAAAAAAAGCTTAGTCAATCACACATTTCCAAATCGCTCTGCTCGTTTTCGCTTCTTTGCCTAAAAGAGAAAGAAGGAAACAAAATATATTAATCTACACTAAACAAAGACACTATTCAAATGTTTATTCTTTACGCTCGGACATCATACCTCTGAATCATCAGGTCCAACCGAGGCTGCAGTTGTAACAATTCCAAATCTCTCCTTCCTTTTTTTTAACTTCTCTTCCTCTTCAACCTGCATAACAGAACAACAAAAAACTCCATCAATGCACAACACCACTATTATACAGATATTCTAAATTAATCCTGAGGTCCAACGCCACTCAAATTTGGTTTCCCCCCCCACTCTCTTTACTTACCTTTTTTTCCTACTACTGTCCTGCACCTGCACTTCCTGGTTACTTGATCAAAACATTTGTATCACAGATTGCTCTACTCGCAAAAGCATGCTTCTAACTTGCTATAGTGAAGAATCCATTGTTCGCTATTACTTATTCGTAAGAATCACTTTTGACCTCTCTGTTAAGATTTGAGTGACCTTAAATTGTCCATATAACATGGCATCATAATGTTTATTTCATGCTACATAAAATGCCATCTGAAAACTTTAATACCCCTTACAGAATGACACTAACACCGGTTCATCATGTGCACCCACACAATGCATAAAAGCATGCAGGTTACTTTCACATCAAATCAGATGGTAAGAGAATGGATAAATAAGTGCAAATATGCTTCCAAAAACTGTACAGGTAAGATTAAAACCAAATAAAAAGTGGTCTGGCGGGATGAAGCTTACAAAAAAAAATATTGCAATTTGGGGTTTAGAACATTTTACCAACACAAAATGGCTGGGGAATTACTCGTGGCTGATGGCCCAAGTGAAAAACTATGGGGGAAGGGAGGGGATGAGGTCACAGGTTACATGCAACACTGGGTATGTGTTTAATGATTAGCAGCTTTGCCTCACTTGTAAATTACCTCGGATGTGTTACTACCACATTAATTAAGAAACAAAGATGCTGAATCAACAGCAGTCATCATAAAAGCTCAGTTGATATTTTGGAAATGCTATTATTCACACTTACACAAATATACAAGGCGTTAAACGCAGCGAGCTATCGAACTGAATTACACCAACACAAAACCGGACTCCACTGCTCATCAAGACATTTCCATCACAAAAAGATACCCCACAATTACATAAATTAAATTTATATTTAACGTTGATACATTTTATGCCTGGATAAACGCGACAAAGGCTTTTTTTCCTGAGCGGAAATGTTCTGCCACTGTGCTCGGGGAAACAAGTTACTTTATAGCATGACTTCTGAAGCAGGCAGAATTTGTTTAAACCAGGATTTGGCTGAATAGCACTGATGGCCTCCATAGCCAAAGCAGCGGGCACAGCATGTCCTCATCTCTCCCAGCGTTTATACAGTGCAGCCAATCTCATTTCCATCTCCTGAGATCATCAAGTTCATTTCGTAACCCCCCACCCACCCAGGCTCTCTTTTCTCTCATCATGTTTTCTGTTTGCATTCCCAAACAATATTAGGTTGAACGCAGGGCCTCTCTATGTTCCTCAAGGCCTTGGAACGGTCTATTTAAAAAGCCTTTCTAGAACAGATCTAAATTTATCTAACAACAAACAGTTTGAAAAAGTGTCATTTATACCAAGTAAACTGAATAAAAACCCATTTTCCTGCATGTTAAATGTACACTCTTCTATGCAAAATATGGTCAGCTGAAAAAATAGTAATTGCAAAAAAAGGTGAAAAGATGTGCAGGTTTACAGATGTCATTTTTTATTGATCAATAAAAATGTATGTAAACAATCAAAAATATTTTTGTTTTCTTTTAATGCCATTAGTATGATTCATCCCCCACAGTTTAATTGGCCAGTCTTGTAATGGCGTTACATCATGACTTGCATTGTCCAAAAAGCAGGGCATATGGTGTGTGAAGTGTGCGTGTGTGTGCATAATTACTGCAGGACAAGAGGCTATTCTGTCAGCTCATAATGCATCTGATGGGGCTCAGGTCCGATGGCACAAGAGAAATGTGACTGAATGCACGTCATTATACCTACAAAATTATTTCTCCTCACTGAATTCTGGCTTCACTAAAACTGATGCAAATTCCCATAAAAAAAATAATTAGCAACCGATTCAGCCTAAAATAAAAAAGGTTTATGATCTTGTCCATCAATGAGGAAACCACTACAGGGCTTTATAATGTCAATCAGTTTTCACAGACATTTACCTAGCAATTTTATATAGTTACTTATACTGCAGTTTGTTATAGAGGCACTAATCCCGATGACTTCATTATTAGTACAAAAGTGTAATATTTACGGAATATTTAAGGATTTATCACATTTACAAGCACAAGAAGAGACGTGCTGCTTTGTGCCCAGGTAAATATGAAAATCCATCATGAATAAATAAGACAGGGGTGACAGCGCTAACGTATCACCTGTAAGCTTTTCTTAAAGGTTACACTGTAAATATCAGAGTTTAAGGATATTTAAGTCTTCTAATTATCGAACCTGGTTTGAATTTTTTTATGACAGACAAAAGTTTCAGGTTTACGTGTGTAAACGTTAGACACGACGTGAGGTCATATTTGTTTTTTCAGTGCGTGGGAATTTCAGACTTAGTGTGCACCTTTACCTCTCAACTGTCAGAGTGGCAAGTAAAAACTACTATTTTATGCTTGGAGAGAAGCTGATTGCCTTCGAATAAAAGATCATAATTTCCCAAATTAGAACTAGAAGGAGAAAAAAAAAAAAAAAGCAACAACACAGTTTATCAAAGAACACCAAAAGTAAGACATAAGGAAAGGTGGTACCCTGTCAAACACACACAGCGATTCCACACAACTTCATGTACACCACAAACTAATTTCTACAGCTTTTTGTTATTTTTCTAACAAAAACAACAAATCAATGCATAAAAAAACAGAACCCTCAGTATTAGCTGGGGACCAACTTTTAAATCATGGCAGATTAAGTCGAACCTGTACAACTGCAAGTTGTCAAATCTTATCTTGACATTACAGGTAAAATGAGGTTAAAGGCCACAGACATTGACAAAACGGGGGTTGTGAAGAAAAGGGGGGTAAGAGGGGGTAAAAAGACATTCATCAACACCACCAGCTTCCCATGCTACTTATAAATGCACGGCATGTCTTGCAAAAAAACAATACGTATTAACAAATCTTTTATTCAACCGAGTATTCTTCTTTTTTTTTTAAGGGCTGGGGGTGTAGGGAGTGAGTTGCAATCTGTCGAATGATTGCGTTGGCTATGAAGAAGAGTGGGCCCCATCTCTTGTCCACTAGGCTGCCTGTCCATCCCCCTTCTTAGCCCCCCTGGGAGGAGGTGTGTTGCGCTACGGCCCCGCTAAATCAACATTGTTATAATGATATGTCACACTTGACCCTGTTCAGCTCTGCTCACTCACACGGGTGTCAGGGCTCACAATGGGCGGGCCTCTATCTCTCAAACACTCGTGGTGCATTTTGATTCATAGGAGAGCCTGGCTCTGTCATGAGAAAATTGCTCCTATCAAAATGCCAACGATTTTGCATTCATCACTTCGCTCACCCTCCAACCCCTCTGCCTCAGAGCTCGCACCACATCTTCAAAATAAAACCAGACAAAAGACACTCCTCGATCTGTGAAAACGTTGGGACACAACACTAAAACACAATATTGTACTATTACATACGTACAGCAATGTCAATCAACATATTTAATCTTAGTGACCACATGACCCACAATTTAAAAAGAGCCAACAGACATTATAAATAGTAACACAACATTAACGTGACAGAATAAAATAGACTAAAAACAGGTAGGTTTCCAGCCTCCAGGTACCTCTAGTACACTAGAACAGAAACCTCTGACTAATATTACTGACAGCATTTTGGATGTTATTCAAATCAACTTGTTTAAAAATAAATAAATAAATTTAGCCAAACAAACCGAGCTCATTCTGTGTTTGGCATTTGACTGCAGTCAGTGGCCATATTTTGCTAGTCAGCCTTCATACGAAACAATAAGCTACAGGACATGTTGGATGTAAACTAAAGTGTTAACAAAACAGCAAATGAGGCTAATAACCTAAAGCATCATAATATCCCCCATAAAGTAACAAAGCATCAAGCACGGATTTAAAACAGAGATGGAGAGATACGCAATCTAAAGCTCTTCATTAACAGGAATGATAAGTATAACAAAAGGCAAGTGGAAAGCCTACAGTGTTTAACAGCACAAGGTTTACTTGCTTATACGCACGTACGACAAGGAAGCTTGTGTATTTTATTTAACTTTGTTTCTTTTTGATAATTAAAGAAACTTTCATCAACTAACAGCTTAGAAAATGCAAAGAAATGTTGTATCACTTGTCTATATAAATAAACCAAGCAGAAAGGTTAATTTATTACTGATAACTGATAAGTTTAAAAAACCACCAACAAAAAAGTTATTTTATTTAACAGTTTATCTTTAATTCTTAAAACTGGCACATTTACCAAGTGGGTTCTCTTGTATACTGCTACAAGGACAGGGCAGATACCCAATCAATTATTTTTTTGTGACAAAATTGCCCTGCAGCTTGTACCATTTATGTTTAAACACAAAGAAATAACTGCACACCCCTTTTCACTATAAGCAGCTACTGTATGTATCAAAGTCCACAATACTTTACATAAGCATGTAAAAAAAAGACACCCATGTCTTCCCCAATGTCTATTTCATAGCTGATTACTGAATGCAGGTGTAGAAAAATATAAACACTTTAGCTTAACATGATCATTTTGGGACATGAATCAACAAAGCTACACACAAGCGCCCCCTGCTGCTCTATGGTATGTATGGCTGCTAAAAATAAGGTCAATGAATGATTATTTAAAAATTACTTCAGGGCCCATATTCATAAAAACATCAAGGCTTAAAAGTAGCTCATAAGTTGCTGATTTAAGAGAAAATCCTAAACATAATGACCATGTTAGTCCTAATCATCAGACTCCAACTTTTTCAGAAAGTGTTTTGGCACAAAAACTTTATTCTAAATCTGTATAACATCCGCAGTGTACAGGACTTCTAAAATCACTTTAAAATCTTCATTTAAACATTGAAATATTCTCTATGAATGAATCTCTGACAGGGACTCCTAAACTATCAGCCAATCGCTGTGTGCAAATTTTGTCTCAGCAGCTTTGTGAGTATCACTGCTATTCAGGAGAACTCAAGCTTTACATGTTCTTGGCCCATATTCACAAAACATTTTATCTTAATGATTATAATAAATATTGCTGGCATGATTTCTACCAAAAACTTAGCCATCAGTATTTATCTTCTATTTACCCGTTAAACAATAAAAGCCAGTGATGTTTGTGTATTTGTATAACTACTCTGGCATTATGCCAAATAGACCTCACTACTCAAAATTAAATCTTTAGAATTCACCCTAACAATTCATTTCCTTGCTATTCAGGTGTTCGTTTCCACCAAGAAATTTTCTACCTACCTTCTTAGACACAGAAGAGACGTTCATTCCAAATCTCTCTGCTCTCTTCTTCAAGACCTCGACATCAACCTGAGGACAAAAGAGGAACGTACATTAACAATTTTTTAAAAATACAGAAACTGTGCTGGAGTCAGCTGAGAATGCAGTTTTATGCAAAAAGCTGATCAATAAAAACAATACAAACATTAAGCTTTTACTAGCTTATTATCCGGGCTATTTACCAAAGTTAATTTCTATTATAAATAATTCACACCTTTTTTACTAAAATTCACATACATATTTGTTTAATTGGTACGGAGAGATTTTGCATTCTGTAAATCGTGCTAGAAATTGTCCGCTGTCAGGCATGAATATCTTACATACACAATTATTCCAGCTAAAAAAGAACCATTATTTGAGGTTCATCTCCCTCCCAACCAGTCAAAACACCTAGATAATAAGGATCAACAGCACTTCTACCGCACTCATGCCTCTAGAATAAATACTGAATAATATTAAATAAAATAAAAATGAATTGTGTACAGGCTGGGATTGGCACAGTATTGGGATGCTACATTTACAATAGCATGGTAGTCCAATCAGGAATAACATAAAAAAAAACCTGTGGGCTCTGTTAACTCTGCTAGTTCAGCAGATGACCCTATATTTTTCCCTCCCTACAGCAAATGAACAGTTGGTCTGAGAATCAAATGGCTGCCATCTGGTCAGAATAACATTGTAGCACATATAATCTGGCACAAAAGGAACGCTGAAGGCGACAAGGCCAACAGACCGATTCAGAAAGTTTGGTGAAATGACCTTGGGAAGAAATCTTAGTAAGCTACAACACGAACATGTTGGATGAACAGCAGGGAGTAGCTAAATGCAGGGCATTAATACTTACAAGGAAACACAAACTTGAGAAGGTCAAGAACTGATGCATATCCGTGCTATTATAAATACTGCGTCATACCATGACTATACAGGTTAAACACATCTCTTGTTATTTAATGCATATATAGGTGTTTTGATTTAAACAGATGGGTATAACAAAACCCAACGAGTTAAAAAGCTATGCAGCTTCATCCCTTTTATCACCTGTTAGAGAAAGTAATGGAGTGGAAATACTTACGTTGGTTTTGGAAACTGGAGTTCCTGTGCAAAAAAAAAAGAAGAGAACAATTGAATCCCTTGTCTTAGTTTTTGTTTTTAAAAACGATTAACGTATAAATCTGTCTGTAAGTCACCTTTCAAGGGCGCCGATGTTGCTGGCAGTCCAAACCTGGCAGACAACGAAGCACATTTTTTCTACGGTCATTTAACTTTATTTAACAAAACTGTTATCATGCAGGCATGCCTGTCAAGAGCTTAGTGTCTCACTGGCAACTCATAACTTTAAAATATCACAAAAATGCAACAAATGAATAAAAGAGATTAAAGTCTGCAAAAATAAGACACTCTTATGTTTCCAGTTCAATCTTCTCACCTCGCAGCACGTGCAGCTTTCTTGCTGTCTGAGGTCGGAGGAAGATTAAAGCGTTCTGCTCTTTTCTGCAATCTCTGAAATTGGAGAAGAGTCAAGTTCCAAAATTTAATGATAAAAATTTAATACCCAACACAATCAACAACGCAAAAATTTATATAAAAATGTATATCTTGTAAATGTATATATTATATAATCATTTTTAATAAAGTCAAGCCTTTTAAAAATAAAACATTCTGTTTAATGGTTTCTGGCAGACGGCCTTTCACAATTTCGGATTACTTGTACATTTATTTTTAGAATAAGAAGTTTATCCCTATAAATCCTATTTTTACGTTAGCCGTGCTGTAGATTGTTATTACTACAATCATCTGTCAGGACATGGCTACCTCCAAATTCAATAAGAAAAGAAATCAAATAAAACTGTATTGAAGTACTGCAGAGGAGAACTTTAGTGTGTGAAATTTGCACCGTGTGGTTAAAAGGAATAATACCTCATCCGCTGTTTCAGACAGAGCAATTTTGACCACTTTTTTAGTTTCCTCCCTGCACAAAAGACACAGACAACACAGAAAATGTAAATATTTTGACCTACTGCATCTACAAGATTTTAACAAAGGCACTGTGTAGGTACTGTCTAATGCAGGTGCCATAAATAGTATCAAGGACTGGCTTGGATTTCCTTAAAGGAATTTTTGGGCATTTTGCAGCTTTTATTGATAGGATAGAGGTGAAGCAGAGGGTGGGGTGGGGCAAAAGGGCACTATATGTATGTGCCGGTGCCATGGTGTAGCAGACCCAGATGCTAATACTTTTTTTATATAAATATAGCAGGTCCATAAGTATTTTTTCTGGTTTATTTAACTGATCTGTCCAAACCATCTCAATCTGTCCTCTCTGACTTTGTCCCTAAAACGTTTAACCTGAAATGTCCCTCTGATGTGCTTGTTCCTAATCCTGTCCAACTGCCTCACTCCCAAAGAAAACTTTAACATCTTCAGCTCTGCTACCTTCAACTTTGCCTTCTGCCTTTTCCTGCCACTGACCGCACAACAAAGCAGAACCCTAGTCTGGAAATATAGTTCCTGTAAAATATACCATAAACTGCACAACTCCTACATCATCAGCTGAGCAAAACTAGAAACAAAATATGTCTTTAAATAAAGAAACAGTCATTTGAGAAGCAATTGGAAAAACTGTTCTGTCCCTGACTTTACGTGTGAAGTATACGTACGTCTCAGGCTCAGCCGACTCTTCTTGGACTTCTGCCTCAGCTGCTGCTGCCTCCTACAACAGATAGGGAAGAGTTACTTAAAGACTATATTTTACTAGACTTGGAGTTCTCCATGCATAGCTATATCCTTTTAAAACAAAATAAACCTTTCGCCTTGACTAAGTCTCCATTATTAAATAAAATATTTTTCATATTAAATATGACTAATGCTATTAAAAAGGATTGAAAATCATTTAAAACTCATTTTATGGAGTTTGTATTAGTACATTACTTACCTCTAACTCTTCTAAGACTTCTTCCTCGTTGACATCATCCTCTGAAAATGAAGTATTTTAGTTAGTAAAAAAAAAAAATCCTGCAATACTACAACTACTACATATAATAATAATCTTGTTGCTTAAGAAACACACACGGTAGTAAGAGTTTATTTATACACCATCAATATGAAAACCAGAGAAAGCATCACTGTGACGGAAATCACAAACTTCCCTACTGATATTAGTATGGAAAAAAATTATATGCGACTCGTCTTATTTAAAACGGCAGAAAGCAGTGACATGGTTATTTGTGTTTGTTTAAGAAACGTATTTTGGGATACAATGTTGTTCCTTTTGGTTAAATTGTACGTATTTGTCTCCAGATGAGGTGACAGCTGCCTTAAAATTCCCTAACATTTTATTTGCACACTCTTGCTGTGAGTACGTCGGATTCTCATTTGGGTGATAAGATAAAAACTAAAAACACAATGTTCAACATTTACTACATTTACAAACAACTAATTATTTTTAATCAGTTTTTATATCCTTCTTTGTCGATCGAATAGACAGCTGGCACACGCCGACAAGTTTTGGACAGTCAGATTAGCACAAATTTGTGGTGTTGTTTTTTTACTTTAGGCAATCTGATAAATCTTATTAACTTGGTATAAGCTGCATATAAGTCACTCAAAAAATCTGAAAAAAGCATCATTAAAGCAGCCTATGGAGTTACATATAAACTTAAACAAAATCCAGAGAATGTCATAGGGGCATTTTAAAGTTTAGCCATCATTATTTAAACATTAAAAAGCCATTAAAAAGCCCAGATGTCGGAATACAGAACTGTCTGCAAACAAACAGAACATAAACGTACAACACAATCATCTCTATGACTATTATCTATTGCCATTATCTGAATGATAAAGGCAGTTCCACAACCCTCAGGTCCGTACCATGTTCATCGATGTACGCCTGCAGCCGTGCAATCAGATCCCCTTTGTTGCCTTTAATGTCCAGTCCCCGGATCGAACACTCCTGCTTCAGCTCAGCTAACTACAAACAACAACAACACACACAAGAGAACACGATTAATGTTATCAAACACAGAGTAATGAGCATTATCACATGAATGATTATTCTATAGTTGTAGTTTATTAGTTAGTTAGCATCATTTGTCATTCTAATCATGAACCTGTACAGAATCTCTTCTGAATAAAACAACTTCCGCGTTTCACGCTTGTTTTATCACCTTTACACTTTTTTACACTTTATCACCGGTTTGAATACCGTTTATAATTCAATTATGTCGCAATTTATATCGTGACTGGGAAAAATTTCAATGACGTTTAACAAAAAACAAGCAAACTACCATTTTACCAGTGTTTAAAGTGCAACATTTTAGGAGCAGAAACGGAGACAAATGAAATAGATAAACTAGGCTAAGCTACACGGCTAGCACGTTTGTGTTTGGATTCCTCAAGTCGTTATTATTATCTTATAATAATATATATATATAATTTTTTTTTCAGTTAAGTTACACGCTATTTTTGACTTAGTTGAAGATGGAAGATCATAAAGAAGTAAAACTTAACACTAGAGCCGATTATCTCTCGTTCGTTTAGCAAGCGGTACAGGACGTTAGCATGTTAGCTATTAGTTTCTATGCTAACTTGCTAAATTTAAAGTAACAAATTAAAATGATTAACTAACGCTCACGTATCCTTACACATTCTACAACAATTATAACAAATAACTTATTATTTACCTTCAGTTTATGGAGCTCGACCACTTCAGCCATTTTCACAGCAAACCAAGTGTTTCCTTTTCCGTCTGGGACTTCCGCCTCCTCTTCGTCTTCTGCAAGATAAAAGAGACAGCGCCACCTGTAGGACACTGGGATCCGGAAGTTGTCCTACTGTCCACCTTATTTTTTTTAAATAACAAATTCTTTATTTGAATAAAACATCATAAGAAAATGTCAAAATATTTACATTAACTCGCCAGATAAATACACAAATTTAAAAATTAAAAGCTAATGCCATTTAGTCCATCAGTAAATTATATTCAGTGAGAAGTTTGAGAGTTTTAATGGCTTTCTTGGTTTGCACATACTTTATTGAGTCAGTGAACCCACAAAGTATCATTTTGAAGGGTTGGGTGAAAGGGTTTGGTTCCCGGTCCATTTCGCTTTGTGAATATGGAACCTAACTGTCCACATCAGCACACAATAAAGAATGTGAAACTGACGTCATGTCGCATTGAAATCTAGGTATGCTGAGGTATGACAAAGAGACGCAGCGTCTCCTTCCCTCAGGGAACTATGGTCACCTAGAAACTTTCACTTTCTGGTACTCGAGTTGCGCAGGTATCGCAGTCAGTGCTGAAACTTTAAAAGTAGCAGCAGATGGTCATGGATGAAAAGAAAGAAATATGATGTCGATAATCATGTTTTCTGTCAGACAGAAACTGTCAGCACCTGTTGGCTAGCCTAAAGTTGACTATGCTAGCATTAACATACAGAGTGTTGCTATCTAACAGATGAACCATGAAAACAAGTTTACCGTAAATTAACTCTGCATGCTAGTTATAATGTTCGACTCAGTACAATCATTAGATTAGATTAGATTAGATTAGATTAGATTAACTTTATTGTCATTGTGCAAGGTACATGTACAGAGCCAATGAAATGCAGTTAGCATCTAACCAGAAGTGCATAAGTGGCTTATTTACAATAAATAGCAGTGTAATAAATACGGGTATGAGGTTGATAATTACAGAGGTGGTTAAATAATGTACAAAAGGTGCAGTAGTATATGTGTATATATGGTATAACTGGTGAGGAGGAACTGCTTCAGGACAGAGAGGGTAAGACAGGGGAAAGCAGTGGCAGCACAACATTGCAGGTAGGATATGTGCTGTATGAAGGGTTCAGGATTTTTTATTATCATGGTGACATTACATGGATGTGGTTTCATATTATTTACAGCTTACTTGATTGATGGGACAGAAACGAATGCTCCTGAAATATTTTGTTGACTGTTTCCATATACTTTTAGTTGTGATGAACTGTCATTTTTATTTGTGTCATGATTTCATATCAAAGGACAGATGTGGTGAAGAGGCTTCAAGACAGGGAGGGTGAGACAGGAAAAGTTTGGACAAAAGGTTGTTTAACAGTGGAACTACATCTCACATTATTTAATTTTTTTTTTTTTTTAATGATAAAATCTTGGCGATCAGCCTCTAATAAACAATAAATATAGTAAGACATCTTTTTTTGGCAGAAAATCCTTTTTTCCTGGATTATATATAACCCCTAATTGTATGTTAATGCAGGAAATGAGACCAAAACAAAAAAATTCTCTCCATACTGTACTCCACTTCTCAAACCAAACTAACACTCTTGTCAAACACCCACCTGCTTATTGTCTGCTTGGTGGTAGAAGGCCCCTTTCTGGGTGTGTCGAAGCAGACTAACAAAAAAAAAAAAAACAGCTGATCTGACCTTCGCCACAGGGCAGTTCCCAGGTGCCCAGCGCTTGAACTGGGTACAGAAAGTCCCAGTTTTTAAATTTTATTTGTCACATTTAGACTCTTTAAAGACAAAACACTGTGCTGACAAGGAGTGGAGTCTGTTGTTGGGATGGTTAAGGTCCCTTACGGTCTTCTTGGCCCTGGATAAGCACTGTTTATTGTAGATAGAGTGCATGTCAGGGAACTTAGTGCAGGTGGTACAACCAGCTATTCACACCACCCATAGGAAAGCTTATCTGTCATGCTGGGTGCTGTTCCCAAACCAGGCTGTGATGCTTCCCGTCAAAAAGCTCGCAATGGTGCAGATGTAAAAGAACCTGATCACCTGAAAGGACAGTTTAAAGTCTATTACGAGTTTGATACAGTAAAGACATTGTTGAGCCTTAACCATCATATTAACAGGACAGAACCTGTGTGAATTGAAGACCTAGGTATTAGAAATTTTCCATTTTCTCCACTGGGGTCCCATTAATCGTGAGAGGTTGGTAGGTGTCTTGATTATCTGGTAGGCAGATAGGTAAATACTTTATTCATCTTCCAGCATTATTCACAGCCAAATGCAAACGTAATGTAAAAAAATAAAATACAAATACTAAAAATATAAATATAACAGTATAATGCAGAAAAAAGGGTTATGATTAGACTGTGTAATGTAAGAGTCTGTGTAAATGCTGAGACCTTCAGCAATCCTTGTGCTACTTTAAGTGTTCAAAGAAAATAGCATCATAGCGTCAGGACCTCTTGGCTGAAGCCATTTGGACAGTATGATGGTCCTCAGATCTGTTTTCCTTCATAGAGCTGTGGCCTTAAAACACGTCTCGTCTCCTTTTTTGGTGGCAGAGCACGAGAAGCAGTAGATGGACCTTAAACCTTGCTTCTGGGCAGATGCGACCCCACTGATCTTTGAACGGTGCACTTAATAGCACTTGGATGCCACCACCTGCTGAATTTATGGAGTTTCTCCAGCAAACCCAGCTGTAGGCTGGTGTAGATTTAATGCACCAAGGTGGTCTTATGGGGCCTTTACCGCCACTGAATCGCAGGATGGATAGTTAGCGTCTGTTGACACCCAAGGAGTCACCAGATAGCGCTGCGAGTTTAGTCCTACGATGTTCAGTAGGTGAAGGTATTGCTACCGAAGAGCCGAGCCGAGTGAGGATGCTTTTATTACTGACACAGCCGGACCAACTGAGGTTTAACTTACTAATGGCATGTGCCACATCATCCAGCAGCTCTTCATAAGCGAGGGACTTCTCAATGCCCTCATTATGGGCACTTATTTGCCCACTGCCACCAGCTGCACTAGAACTAGTGCGCAAGGGGCGAGGTATTCATCTGTTGCTTTTTAACTGCACATACACAAAGTGTATGCCTGGTATGCTGCTGGATGAGTCTCTATGCCCCTGACCGAAGTGTTCCTATAGCGTTTTGATGCAGCTTGAGTTCCTGAAGCGGAACTATAGCACATTTTTTTAAAGGTATTCTCACAGCATGATAAACTGTTGTAAAGATGTTCAGCTATGTAAGTGGAGGTAAGGATGCCTCAAAATCCCCAAGCCATGCTTTTGCTGGCAATTCATATGAATCTACATCATCAGTTAATCATCATCTTAATACCATTGCTTGGTGTTGATATTTATTTGTCCCACCCACTTTTCTTATTTTGTTTCTCCATGTAATGGAGCGGCACCCCAGCCAGACGGCTTGTCTTTGTACATTTTTGTAATATGAATCAGTATACTATAGGTTGTACATTTTAAATGGATTGAACAAATGTAATTTAGATTAGCTCACAACAAAACTGTTTGGTTTGCAAATTGTCTCACGCTACTGTATTTAGCTAGAGACATCTTGCGTCCCACCTCATCTTAACTAAGAAGTTTTGATTAATTTTTAACCAGGTCAGACCTGTCAGTTATTAACTATAATCTTAAAAGTAACACATTTAGAATAAGAACCAAAATAATTTGGCAATAATACTGATTTTGGAAATTTTAAATAAATAAAAATTAAAAAGGATATATTAATGGGCTGAAAACCTTATAAAAATGTTTTTAAGATAAACACACTCATTTTTTCCCCTTGGTACAATATTTTAAGTAATACTCATCAGTATTTAAAACTCAAATTAAAACACACACCCCAAGTTTTTTGTCTTAAGTTTATATATAATTATCAAACAGGGATAAAATCTGCCTAAAAAGGCATAAAATCACCAATTACAAAAAGTATTTAGAACTATCAAAAGTGACCATTTTTGGCAAACCAAAATAAATATTTTTTTCTGCTGGTGCATTATAGGACTCTTAATGAAGAGGGTCTTTTTTTTTATAACATTCTACAAATTTCTGAATAAGTAGTTTAGGAATGTCACCTTCCAGAAAGAACAGACTGCAGAATCCACAATAACACAATCTGAACAAATGAGTGCATTGTGCTTATAAAAGACAACCTTTTACACAATACCGCAACTTTAACTAAACTCTGGTATATAACAGCCATTAAAGCATTGCCTAAAACAGACTGACGGTCTCAGAGGAACATCCTTTGGACGACGAGATGATGAATTGAACTGTTTTGCCTTTACAGCCCATGTCAGTCACCGACATGCCTTAAAACCTTAAAGTAGGCATGGGCATGGTGACATCACGGAAGAATCGGTGGACCAGGGCGTTCTTGGCCGAGATTCTCTTGTTGGGGTCATACCGCAGCATTTGCTGTTAAAAAATAAAGTGAAGAAATTACAAATAATTCATTTTGCGGCTAACAAGACGAAAAGTCATAATCCACAGGAAAGCATACATAATTGATTTCATGTGATTAGACAGATTAAGAACTCAGGAGTCCTGTGAATTTTCAGATTTTCACGAATGTCAAATGTTAATGTCTTACTGAGAGCAAGTCTCTGCCATCATCATCCAGAGGTGGCACAACTTTGGAAAGGTCCTGCAGTGCCCACTTGGGAAAGGAGGGCTTGTAGTCGGGCATTGAGGTCACTCCAGGCCACACAGTCTCGTCAGGAGTCCCGAGGGTTCGGAAAATCCGGAACAACTGATCGATTTCGGAATCTCCAGGAAACAGCGCCCTCCGGGTAATCTGACAAGGTGGACACCACCGACGCAGCACAACTCTACGTTAGACAGTTCGGTGCTGGAGCGCTCCGATTAACAATATTTAACATAGTGCTGGGTGATGATTAATAAATTATAAAAAAATAGATTAGTTAAAAATAATCCCTTTACATATAGATCGATACCAATATATATTTCAATATATAAATTGTTAATGCTGCTAGCTTTAAAAGAGAATCCCAATAATGACTGAAGCCATTAAAATTACAGGGTTCATTAGTTACATTTTAAAGTATAGTTTAAAAAAAACAACAGATTAAACAATTGGCCCTAAAATAAACTCAATAATACCACCTGGGATAAAAGCTGTTAATTTAGTGGGATAAATCAGAACGGCCATGTATTATACACCTGTAAATATTTATCGACATATGAATGTGTTTGGACGACATATATTTCACTGAATTTTATTGATTGGATCATTTCACGAGTAACCACGTGATTCGTCTTGGAATTTTATGGATTATATATGAGTTTTTTGAATTTATGGATAAAATGCAGTGCCCACTATAAAAAAGAGACACAGCAATTAGGAAAATATGTTGAAGTCGAGTGTCAGTTCTAACTTTTCTGCTATAAAAACAACTCTCCAGTCAGTAAGTAGCTAATGATGAATCTTCTTATCAGTATATGAATAACTAAACACCGTAGATGCATTAGGCAAATTTTATAAAGGATAATTAGCATGAATGTGTCTGTCTGACGTTAAAAAACCAGACATAATTCTATTGTTTTATTTATTAGTTAGAAATTGTATAACTTAATATATTTCCTTTAGTCAATAATTTAATTAGTTGCTGAAATAATTGCAGCTATTTCTAATAATCAACAATTATTCAACTATCAAATGAATTGCTTGTTGCAGCCCTGTATGATAAAAGATCTGTTAAGTTTGTACTGTTCTTCAAATGCCAAATCCAACAGATTTATTCTTATCGCTTACCATTTCGGCAAAAATGCAGCCCAAACTCCAGATGTCAACAGCTGTAGAATAAAATTTACAGCCCAGTAGAATTTCCGGCGCTCTGTACCACAAAGTCACGACCTATAACAAAAGACCATCATGACTACTGCATTAGCATTAGATAGAAACAGGGTGCTAATGAACATGTGCAATATTGCCCCTTAAATATTTCTGCATACAAATGGCTTTACCTCATGAGTGTATGTGCGCACGGGCACACCGAAAGCCCTGGCCAAGCCAAAGTCAGCCAGTTTGATTTCTCCTTGAGCGTTGATGAGCAGATTCTGAGGTTTCAGGTCTCTGTGTAAAACCCGGTGAGAGTGACAGAAAGACAAACCCTGAAGCAGCTGGAACAGGTAGCTCTGAAAAGAGATTTACACACAGAATACTAAGCACAGAGACTGTAATAAAAAAAATAACACTTGATTAGCATAGCTGCCATAACGACCCAAAATATGACAAAGATCTATTTCATTGTTTAAATCTAGACTTGTGTCTCAACAGAATGGAAAAAAAATCTGGAGTTATTTATTTTCATTTGGTAAGGAAGTCAAATATAAAGCTCAAGACAAAAAAAGGCAGAAATGATCAGCACAGGAATGCACTCGAAGTGGTCACGGTGCGTAGAAAAATATCCAAGGCCATTTTATTGCTAGGAAAATAACTGAAGGCTAGTGAAAGAGATTTAAAGTGTATTTTTGGAGCAAGAGGCATAAACACTCCCACATACATTCTTCAGTATTACCATAATTAAAGCGTGCACTTTTGCAGCAAATCAAACTAAAATAAGACGATTTCTGCTTGCTGATATACTGCAATGTGCTAAAGCATTAATGAAATATAACTAAAAGACTTAAATAACAATAATCAGTGTTACTGCTCTAGAGATCAGTTTAATTAATATTTAATCTTGTTTTTTTCTTTCTGGATATCAGTTTTGTAATATTTTATTCCGTGAATTATGGCACCATCTTGTGGCCGTTTTGAGAATCGGGTGCAGGACCAGCAATGTGAGTTAAGACTCAGCAGCACTTACAGTAAAATTAACTAACATATCACAACCCTAGACTTTATTCTGAAGTAGCAAAGCTTTATTTTAATTTTCAAATGGTTCAGACGTCTTAACATATTATATATAAAAATATTATTTATATTGTGTTATTTGTTACCTGTTTAAAGCTTTTTAAAAAGACTGCACTTGTATCCATTTGCAAACCGCTTTATTTACATTGATGTAAAAAATAAGCTTAGTTTTGTTTTCAAGGAGTGAGTAAAGTTACAGTATTGATAGTTTTATACATAAAATGCTAGTACAGTTGATTACTGTCAAATTATTGTCAAACACAAGAATTATTTTGGAATAAAGGCTTTAAAATTTTGGTTACAAACATACAAATAATCAGTATTGGTCCTAAAACATGTATATAAAAATCGGCTGATCTCTGCTGTTAGCACAAAATACAAGTCTGAAAAAAATCTAATTTACAGTCTGAGAGATATTTCATTTCAGATCTGTCAAGGAGATTACAATCAGACTTGGTTTGAAGAAAAAAACCAAAGCAACAAAGACTTTTTATACTGATGTCCTCAGAAGTGCTGGTCAACCCAAAATAAATATAATACGAAATAAACTTTTCCACTGGGTCACTGCATCTTATTAACCCAATGCTCAGTTAGTGTTATAACAGTAGCGCAGTGCTAAAATCTTACTGACTGATTTGGTGTAAAGGCAGCCAGCATTTATACATCATCTATACAAAAACATTTTATGGCACAAAAAAACCACATAACTAAAAAAAACTGCTGAATTTCTTCGACAGACTGACGACTGGATCAGTATTATTTTAACGCTAGCAGGCTTTGTGCTCATACCTTGACCAGAGGAAGTGAGATACCAGTGACTGAGGAGGAGTCCATAAACTTCTTGAGGTCTTGGTGAAGAAATTCAAACACAAGATAAAGTTTATTCTCTGTGTGGATGACATCCAGCAGCCTGAAACAGAGGCAAAAATCTAATGACACAAGGTCTAACGGATACACCGGCTTGCTGACAAACTTAGATAGCTGATCTGAAGTCAACGGTGAAATTCAACATTCTCAGCAGCAACAGAAATCCCACTACTGATTAGAGCTGGGAATCGAATTAAGATGTCCTCATTCGATCTGGATTCACGAGTGTCTGATCTGATTTTTGCTTCTTGATTCGACTCAATGAATGAAAATGCTACTGCTGATGTTGCTAAAAAATAAATGCTGAACGTCACTTTCCACAATTATCTATAGCCTTGTATCTTAGTAAATTAAAAATCGCAATTGACTCACAAAGTCTGATAATTGTGCTCAAACTAACCCGTCCGAGTGTTGCGATTTCTTGTTAAATGGTTCCACAGATTTGGTGTTTTACCACAATATTAGACCTCAGGCAAAGCAAATCAAGACCAACATTTATAATTCTAGGAACAGTGTCTGAATTAAATATACTCGGAAAATTATTCTGGCTGCATGGCTATTTTTTTGGTCAGCGACAATAAAACTGGCTACACACTCCTGATCCTGAAAGCCTAAGACATTCAGACCCCTTCTGCTCTCAGGACCAGACCAATCAATCATCCTCATGCCTTACTTCAGCTTAAAGTTCTCACTCCTTGGAAAGCACTCGTCACCTGCTTAGGATGAAGATACCCTGAGATTACTGTGGATGGAAAGAACCTAAGAAAACCATGAAGATGGCTTTGGAAAGCTTTGCTAAGGACTGCAATGGCTATAAACTGCTTTACACTCAAATATTCATCAGTGAACAGTTAATAATAGACTAGACTTCATATTGAATCTAAATTAGGTTTCCTGGTTCCACAGTTGCGATTGATAGTAAAATAGTAAGCAGTTAAAGAAGGGGAATTATTTACAGATGCAAAATGGGGAAGTGGTAGCACAGTGGTTAAGTTTCTGGACTACCAACTTAAGGACCCCCAACCCCACCAAGACACCACTACTGGGCCCCTGAGCAAGGCCCTCAACCCCCAATTGCTCGATTGTATAACAAGCAATAGTGTATGTCGCTGTGGATAAGGGCGTCTGCCAAATGCTGCAAATATAAATGTAAATGCAAAATGCTGTGCAAGATGAAGATGTTCTGTTCTGTTGCTGCGGTTACAGTTGGACAGATCTGGGTTCAATTCCCAGCACAACCAATTTACCACTGCTGGACCCCTGAGCAAGGTCCTTAACCAACAATTGCTCAGTTGTATAAAAGAGATAAATGTAAGTCGCTCTGGATAATGACATCATGTTGTAAATGTTGCCCTTTCCACAGTCATGGCTGCATACAGCATTTGGCAGACGCCCTTATCCAGAGTGACTTACATTTATCTCTCTATCGCTCTCAGGTTGGTAGTCCAACACTTTACCCATGAGCCACCACATTTATCCATTTCTCTAGAGCGACTATGTGACATGGAAATAAAACAGAACTCCCCCTAAGGGGTTAATCAGACGACTGACTGATAGTGTGACAGGCTCATACTTGACAATATTGGGGTGATTGAGCTCCTTCAGGAGGGAGATTTCCCGGATGGCGGTACTCGGCACACCTTCGGTTTCCCTGCAAAAAATGTTGAGGAAAATCTGCTGTAATAATAATAAATAATAATAATAATAATAATAATAATAGTGTTCTCTGGTCATCCTAGGAGTTTTGTGTAATGAACTTGTAGAGAGTTTTGATCCTTTCGATAAACTGGCCTTTATCTGTCTACCAACTCTAATCACTGGAATCCCAGAATCAACCGGATGAGGGATCTGATTCCTCCAGGTGAGGTTTTTTCCCTCTCCTCAGGTTATCTAAGCTCTGGGAGATGTTTAAAGTGAACCCAGATTAGGAATAATGTCTCTGGGGATTATTTTAATGAGCACAGATTCAAAAATGGACATCATCTCAGAGTAAAATAATGAAAAGAAAAACATCCTGAATCATCAGGGGAAAAAACACACATGACATTCTGACAGTATTTCATAACACAAACACAATTGAATGTAATTGTTTTTTACTATAACAGTAATGATCTGATTCCACACACACTATACAGACATGATGCTAGGATATATTTTTCTCTACATACGTGTCCAGTCTGATTTTCTTCAAAGCCACGGTTTCGCCGGTGATTTTATTTTTCGCTTTATAAACCACTCCATATGTTCCCTCTCCGATTTTCTCCACTTTCTGGAAAGACTCCATGTCAGACATACGGACGAATAAAAGCCTCTCTTCACCCGGGGAAAGTTAGAACTTTATTCCTGGACACACCGAGTCGCTGTCTGTGGACTCTGATAATGAAATGTAAGCATGAGGAAGCGCGCAAATCTTTATTTAAAAGAGCTAAAGCATATTTAACCTCGGCTGTGTTTGAAAACTTTGCTAAGGCTACAGATAATGTTTTAGAACCAATACCCGCCGATTCCCGCCTTTAGTTACGCGTTATCCAAAATGTCCCTGAAGAAGATACCAAGTGCACTTCGTAGGCGGACTAAAGCTATTATTTAACACACTATGTAGTGCACATCTGGCGGAAGTGCTAAACAGATTAAGACTTTGCCTAAACGCGCCCTACAAACAAAGCGGTTTGTCGCTCCGCCCACTTTCTTCTTTGTTTTGCGTTTTGAAGGAACTAAAGATTCTTCTCGCCACCTAGCGGATGACTAATTATCACTTTTTATGTCTTTCTGAATTTTTTTCTTCTCATCCCTTCTTTTTTGCCTTTATTCCTTCTTTCTTTTTCTTTCTTTCTTTCTTTTTTAAATTCTTTCTTTTAATTCTTTCTATCTTCCCTTCTTTTTTATTTCTTTCTTTTCTCCCTTCTTTTTAAATTTCATTTCTTTCTTTCTTTCTTCTTTTCATTCTTTCTTTTTTTCTTTCTATCTTCCCTTCTTTTTTATTTTTCTTTTTCCCTTCTTTTTTAATTTCATTTCTTTCTTTCTTTCTTTCTTTTCTTTCTTTCTTTCTTTCTTTTTCTTTCTCTTTTTCTTTCCTTTCTTATTTCTTTTCTTCTTTTTTCTTTCTTTTTTTTCTTTCTTTTCTTTTTTCTTCTTTCTTTTTTTCATTCTTTCTTTCTTTCTTTTTCTTCGTCTTCTTTCTTTCTTTCTTTCTTTCTTTCTTTCTTTCTTTCTTTCTTTCTTTTTAACCGTAAATGTAAAATGAGGTACAGACAGATTTTCTGGGGGTTTTTTTCAGTATGAGAGGTCCTGCAAACCTCCACAGCACCCAAGGCGTTGTAAGAAAATGGAAGGAAAAACCTTTTATGAGGAATAACAAAAGCCAATATGTTCTTTATCTGAAAGAAAATCTCAACATGGTGACTACTAGAGTACTAGAGAATGTAATACAGGCACAAGAAGGTCAATACCATCAGGTTCATATAAGGTTCCTCCCAAAGCTGCTGCTGCTGCAAAGCTTGAATCACACTATTATATAGACTGTCCTTGTATGATTTAGTGTCATAATTAGCTTTTTATGAAACTGAGAGGTGAATCTGTCCCTGACCTTAACGAGGGACAGGGACTACAGCATAGACCTGTTATAGGATGTAAAACAAACACACCTGGGCGTGGATTTTCAGAGGTGCACAGACTTTTGGCATTGTACTGTAACTGACCGGTAAATGAGCGCTAAACAGTTTATGAATAGAGGTAGGTCTTTCTTTCCTACCTTATAAAAATATAATGCAGTTGCAACACACTTGTTAAAAATATACTGAATACTGAATAAGGGTTTCAGCTTAAACGTGTAAAGAGCTTCCCTCTCTCATTAGATCTTAAAGAATATATTATAGGAAAATATTTAGTTTTGAAAAAAAACTAGAAAAACAGGTAGTTAGTTAGTTATGATTTGATGCCATGCAGCTGTCTTAGCATATTTTTGGCGAGAGACCGCATTTTTTGTTTTTTACTTTAGATGAAAATTCTAATACTAAATCTGTCCTTACTTCATTAAGATAAGATAAGATAAGATAATCTTTATTGATCCCACAGTGGGGAAATTAAATTGTTACGGTGGCTCAGATACAGAAACAATTACGTGCAAAGTGGGAAAATAGAAAAAATGTGCAATAGAAAAGTGCAAATTGTGAGAAATAAAAACAATTTACGATAAACATTTTTAAAAATCTAAAAGTATCTACAGTTATGTGCATCTGTAGTTAGACTGTTGAGTTGTACAGTCTAACAGCGGTGGGTATAAAAGACCTGCGGAACCGCTCCTTCCTACACGGAGGGTGTAACAGTCTGCTACTGAAGGAGCTGCTCATAGCCTCCACGGGTGAGAGGTATTGTCTATGATGGATGTCAGCTTAACCAACATCCTCCTCTCACCCACCTCCTCCACAGAGTCCAGTGGACAGCCCAGGACAGAACTGGCCCTCCTGACCAGTTTGTTGAGTCTCTTTCTGTCCCGGTCCGTGCTGCCTGCTCCCCAGCAGACCACAGCGTAGTGGATAGCAGAGGCTACCACGGAGTCATAAAAAGTCCTTAAGAGAGGCCTGCCCACTCCAAAGGACCTCAGTCTCCTCAGAAGGTGGAGGCGACTTTGGCCCTTCCTGTACAGGGCATCGGTGTTATGAGTCCAGTCCAGTTTATTGTTAAGGTGAACACCCAGGTACTTAAAACTGTCCACAACCTCAATGTCAGAGGAATGGTGAGAGCACCATCCCCTGAGGAGCCCCAGTGGTGGAAACAACTACCTCAGACACACAGTTTCGTAGCCTCACATACTGTGGCCTGCTGGTGAGATAGTCCGATGTCCATGAAGCCAGTCTTCCGTCCACTCCTGCCCCTTCCAGCTTCTCTCTCAGAAGAGCCGGCTGAATGGTGTTAAAGTCAAAGAACATGACCCTCACAGCAGTTCCAGCGGCCTCCAGGTGAGTCAGCGCCCGGTGCAGCAGGTAGACGTTTTAATATACTGTAATGCCGATATAATGTGTGATTTTAACTGTGATTGACGGGGAGAGACAGAAAGCCTATCCCTTTATTTTAGAGATATTTGCCAATAAAAACTCTGCAAATTGCCAATATCTACCTACAACAAAAAACAAATACACAACGACAAACGACATTCAAAGGCATTTAAAGGCATCAAAATTTATTTGACCTGTAGAACCTTTTCTTCCCTTTGTTTTTGTCATCACAGTGGTTGAGGTGGCTAATAGTTTTTCCCTTTATTTTCTGCTGTATTATAACATGAAAATGAGGAAACACAAAAACAATGTATTATTAATGTTTTATCAGAAACGCCCAGGCAGCAAAACATTTTGTCCTAACATTCTATTAATAGTACAGATAAGTCTAAAGTGTCTTTATCACCTTTTTCATTTTGTGGCATGTCCTCATGTCTATATGTCCTCATGTGATATAGAACATGAATTCTTTATTAAACCTTGCAGGCTTTCCAATGGGTTCATCGGGGTGATGTTCTCGTTCTGCACCTGATACTCATTATTTAAGGGGTTTTTAATCTTCACACAGGGAAGTCTGGAATGTTAAACGCAAACAGCTAAATTAAAGATGGAAATATATGAACTATTAAAACTATAGTAAAAACAGACACACATACAAATACAGGTATGAACAGGAGATTTCATTTGTATTTATCATACCTACATACCTACATACTAGGGATTGACCAATACTGGCGTTTTTACAACTGATTACAACTGATAGATTATTTGCTTGTGTTTATTTTAAAGTAAAAGTATAAAATTAATAATATTAATATAATATTAATTGTTTGATCAGTTAAACACAAACGGGTGACTTATAAAAGACATAAAACAATTCCAACAAACAACATTTTTAATTTAAAGAAAAAGATCTGCACCTTTGTGACTCAACCATTCTAACTGAGCAAAATCAGCTTTTTTTATTGGTCTTATAAAGTATTCTAATTAATTGAGATAGTGAATCATCACAATTAAAAGAACCAAAGAATTATACTACTTCAGTCAGTGTGCAATGAATTTATTTAATACACGAGTTTTACAATTTGAGTTGAACTACTGAAATAAATTAACTTTTCCACGACAATCTAATTATCGAGCTGCCCTTTACTAATCATATATCGTACATGCTGTGGGCAGGACCTTTTTAAATGTATCTTGAAAGTATACAAAATATTCAGAAGCTATACATGAGTTCCCTAATTTGGAACGGACGTTGTGTAGAAATACAGTTTACTTAGTCATATTAGACAGCGAGTGTGCCGAAAAAGGTCCAAAGGACAACTAGTTAGGATTATTTGGGAATATTTGGGAAAGTAAACAAAAATAAGTGATAGGTTTGGAATCTTCAAATAGATGTTTAAAATCACTAAAATCAGAAATCAACACCCAACTTCAACAAAAAAATCTTACCCTAATGGCTTTGCAGAGGAACAGAAGGGAACTGAGTTACAACGACTTTTGTTTTTGACCTGAAAGACAACCATCAAGAACAAGAGATTTAAACCTTAATGTTAAAACACAGTCACTAATTCACCTCACTTCAGTAGAGACTTATAAACAAATGTTATGATATATGAGATATAAAATGTGCTAGTTGGAAGTGGTGGCTCATGGTTAAGGTGTTGGTTTACCAATCTAAAGATTGTGGGTTTGATTTCCAGCGCCACCAAGCCACCACTGCTGGGCCCCTGAGCAAGGCCCTTAACCCCCAATTGCTCACTTGTATGAGATAAATGTAAGTCGCTCTGGATAAGAGCGTCTGCCAAATGCTGTAAACTGTGGACTATTTTAATGCTTTATATATATTATATAAAAATTTTTAAAGCTTATAACAGTAAACATTTAAGACTACATTTAGTTCTGTAACTAGACTGAGAATGATTCTGTAAGTAAAATTAAAGAGATCAGTTCTAATTCTTCTAGCCCACTTTTTAGTTCCTGTAAGTAGACTTTACTGTAAGTGTACTAGTTATGTTCTCCTAGTCAACTTTTTAGTTTATTAAAGTATGCTTTAGGTGTAAAATTAAGTGTAAAATTACTTAAATACTTTTAATTTTGTACAAAGAATACAAGTATGCCAAATAGTCTTTTCTTTTTAGTAAGATAAGTAGTTTATACTTATAATAAAATATATACTTTTGTGTAATTTTATATCGTACATTTTTGTTGTATATCTTTATTTTATGTCCACAAAATGTGAATTATAAGCTTACTTCCTTCTTCAGATTAAACACTAACAATAAAAAGGTATACCTACACATTTAGTAACAGTATAACAAATAACAAAAATGTGTGTGTATGTATAACTGTAATTTGTACGTATGTATTCTGTTATCTGTTAACCTATGTAAGCTTTGCTACCCCCCTATTTTGTTCTGAATGCTCCTACAAACGAGATTTGCAATATTACTCTGCTTTTCCTGGTTAGAAAAATGCTACTACCAGTCACAAATGTCACAGGAAGGATGCAGAGGATGATAAACATTGGATGCAACAGAACTTTTATTGAATAAAAGGCCAATAAACCAAACACAGGGGGTATATTTAAAATACTAACTGGGGTAATGAGCAACACCTGGACACAGTCATGGTACAATTAACCAAAGACAAGACCTGAGAAAAATCACGTGATATAAACACATGACACAACGGAAAGCAAAGAGCACATGGCAACAATACTAATACTGGAGTGCTTCCTGATTGTACAAGAACTGTACTGTCCTAATAATTTTTTATGCCAAATACACTTATTCTCACCGTAAAACTATTCTCAGTATAAGTCATCTTTATAAAAACATAAATCTGTTTTATAAGTATAAGTATATTCAATTCATTGTCATTGTGCAAGGTATGTGTACAGAGCCAATGAAATGCATTTTTCGCATATCCCATCTGAGTAAGTTGGGGTCAGAGCGCAGGGTCAGCTATAAAACAGCGCCCCTGGAGCAGGAGGGGTTAAGGGTCTTGCTCAAGGACCCAACAGTGGTTGACTTGCCGGAGGTGGGGCTTGAACCCAGGTGTTTCTGGTCTTCAGATTAACAACCGATTAATATTTAAACCAGGCATAGGATGCGAGTAGCAGCATGCAGCAATTGATGTCTGTTAGCCGAGTGTTTAAATTCTTGGTGGTTTCAAAATGCTGAATTTATTAATAGTGTTAACACGAGCATACTAGTACACTAGGAAAAATACACTTGGCCCATTAGCAGACTTTTGTGGGATGTTGAACTGGGATGTAGTCTTAAAGTGATAGCCTGTGGTCGGTTTGCAGCAGTGTTACAAATCTGTATTTGTACCTCTAAATAGCTGGTAAGACTTTCTTCTCGGGTGCAACAGGCTTCCTGGAGTTGTCTCTCTAACTTCTTTACTGAGTCTTGCAGTGTTGTTACTTGCTCCTTCAGGCTGATATTCTCAAGCTCTAGAGTACTCTAACGCATCCAAAATAATAGGGGACAAACATATTTAGACTTGACCAGAATTAGTGCATTGTTAAAATACCAATTAAAATTTGAGCCATATACAGAAATAAATAATTTCGGTCCATAACTTTCAGTAGGTCATCTTTCATTTCCAATATCAATATTTCTTTTTTATTTTTATGGAGAGATCGTTGGATGTCTAGGTCATGTTCTTCAGTTAATGTGGTTGTGTGTTTGAGGTAACTGATTTGTTGAAACATTTATTTACTTTCCAGATTCCTTTTAATTACATTTATTCATATTTACATTACAGGGAAAAAAAATCATATTTAAGTAAGGTTTCTCTTTCTTACTGTACCTTAAATAACTTGACACGTGTCTTGTGATCCTCGTCTATTTTTCCCCCCAACTCTTTCACTGATTCACGCAGTGTGTTAACCTCCTCCCTCAGGATGGAGTTTATGTGCCTCAGCTCGCTATAGAACTCTACAATCATATTGGCGGACTCCCTGGTTTCAGCTAAAGTTTCCTAGAAGTTTAGCAAATAAATGCTATTAGATTTCTTTCTTTCTTTCATGCATTCATAACACTTTTAAGAACACTTGTTTAATGAATGCTCATATTGTGTAAATTGAACAGACAATAAACTAATTACAGAAATAAAGATGAGGACAATGTTAAAAAAAGAAAGAAAAAAAAGAAAGAAGACAAAAGTTCAGGAGAGGAAGTTACAATTATGGCTGATTTTGTTAAATTTATGAAAGAACTGGGTTCAGATGTGTTGGTATTTAGAGTATTTGGTAAAGAAGTGTACTTCATCAAGAAAGTCTTACAAAAGAGGTTGTAAACGGTTGTAAGACTTTTTTAACGAGGTACAAACTGTGCTCGCCAAGTCTGTACTTCATTAAGAAAGTCTTACAACCATTTACAACTTCGTAGAGACTCTTTTTGACATTCATTTCCTTCACCCGACCAACTACAACTAAATAACTTTAACATATTTGGCTTCATTTAAAAACATGTGCTACTGTAGATCAGATTGTCCCAGTAGGTTCAGAAAGACATACTACACAAATCTAAATAATTCTGTGCTTTCACCCAGTTTAGGAAAGGCCCACAGTCAGCTGTAATGTTTCCTCTGGACTGCAAAAATATTTTTAATTTGCAATAGTCATCCTTAAATAGGGAAAAAAGCTTACCTCTGTCTTTTCATATCGAAACCAAAGGGCATTGTAATCCTGTTGTTCTTGTGTCAGCTTCTAAAACAGGGCAATGAGACAGAAAAGAATTCGAGTTGGTTGGTGTTTACTTTTTACCAATGGACCATTTTCACTTATTATACGTATTAAACACAAACTAGTTTTCATAACCCAGTATTTCTGCCATTTTAAACATATTATTCATGCCCTGTATTGCTCAATTCTTTATTTGTGCACTTATTGCCATGTTGTGTACTAGTTTTGCTGAATTCAGTATTTCATATGCTGCTGTTCCGGAACTGTTTTAGGTGGCAGTGCTTCCCAAACAGAGGATGTTCTTCCTTTGTCAGCTGAGATTGTTCAACCTGGCACAGAAACTGCTCAAACAGTTCTATTCAGCCATCGTCAAGTCTGTCCTGTGCACCTTCCATAACTGTCTGCTTTGGCTCAGCTACAATATCAGACATCAGAAGACTACAGAGGACGGTTTGTACGGCTTACAGGATCATTGGTGCTCTCTTGCCAACTCTCCAGGAACTGTACACATTCAGAGTGTAAGTGAGTAAAAGGGCTTACTCTGGATCCCTCACATCCAAACCATGCTCTTTTTGAACTTTTGCTGTCTGGCCGACGCTACAGAGCACCAAGCACCAGGACAGCTAGGCACAAGAAAAGTAATCTACCTCATGAACACTTAAATGCTCTCCCCATTGTTTAATAAAAATTAAAGAGTATATTTCAAACTGTTACTACCTAAATCTGTACTTTTTCTGTGCAATAACCTTTCATTTACTCTTACTTTTAATTACTAATTACTATAATAACAAAAAAGTGCAAACCTACTTGACAATAAAGCTCTTTCTGATTCTGATTCTGAAACCGCTAATATAAAGCAGCCGACAGAGCAAGAGATTTATAAGTAATGCTTTTACTTTGGCTATCTAAAATCTGAAAACAATGCGAGAGAGAGAGTGCGAGAGGGAGCAATAACAAGATTTGGAACATTAGTTAATTATTATAGTTAATATTAGACTGTTAAAATAACCCTTAACAATAAAGCAACGTTTGTTGATGCATTGAACAAATACCTTACATTAACCAAGATAAATAAATACTATATACAATGATCATTCATACAATGTTTGAAATATCATTTCTTTATTATTTCTTTTTACACCCAAAGAAAGAAACAAACACACATCCTCCGGTAGCCAGCCTACTATTTCAGAAGTACTATTAACAACAAGAATGTATGCCTATTTAAACTATTCTAAAAGAACATTTATTTCTATTAATTTTATTTCTATTTCTATATATTTTATGTTTTAAAGCTGATTATTTTTCGATTATAGTACAAGGTTCCTCTACTTTAAGAGGTTCCTCACGCATCATAAAGAGAAGCGGTGCATCCAGGTGGAACTCACTTATCGGACAGTATTTGGCGGACGGTTTTATCTAGAGCCATTTATATTTACCTCAGTTATGTAACTTAGCAGTGGGGGCTATGAGTCTTGCTGAAAGATGCAGCACTCTGCAGTGTTGAGATTTGAACTCATGACCTTCTGATCAGCAGTCTGACATCTTAAACATTTGGCCACATTTTAAACTTTAACTACAGCTATAGAGCTTTTTTTCACTAAACGTGCTTTTTTTCTCTTTAGCCACCATTTAGCATTGAAAGTAGGAACTAAAACAGTTTTCGAATGATTGTGATATATCTTTGGGCGAACTGAAAATTTTTAGTGTTTACACTGACGGAAAAACTACAAATAAAAGCAAGACTTTTGCACTTACTTCCGTTAACTTGTCAAGTTTGCTCTGAGTCTCGGCAGCTTCCCTCTTCAACCTCTTTATTGTTTCGACATGTGAAATGTGAGTCCTAAGGGCTTCTCTATCAGACTTCTTCTTACATTCATGCACAAATTTAACATGTTCCATCAGACTGAAGTAGTCAGATTTCAGCCGACAATTGACCATCGCAGCATTGTGAGTTGCCTGCTCAGCTTTAGCTCGATATACCTGGACAGGTGGACATTTAACGAACAAATAACTAAAAATAGTACAATCAATTTGAAATTAGGCAGTAATATTTAATAGATTCTGTGAAATGAAAACTTAACAATGCACACAAAATGACCAGATCAGTGCAGTTCACTCATTAGGGTGCAGATATTTACGCTTTTTAACATTTAACTTATTAGAGGCTTTTAATTAGTGAGTCTCATAGACACTGATGTGTTTAGCTTTGAGATGTCAATTGTCAGAAGCTGACATTTCGCCAGCTAATAATGCATGCAGCTATCTAAGCACTAAGCACATAAATCACAAAACTAGTACATAAACAAGTTTTGGATGAATGACTTCCTAGGGTTTAGAAAGGCCACCTGCGTGTATTGTTATCTCTCTTAAACTGGCTCTTCACCCAGTCTAATCTTCCTGAATAGAAGGCAAGATTCTAAATGTACATTTCTGGCAGTCACCCTGATCTAGAGCACCTTACATTTATCTATTTTTAAATCCAACTAAACAGTTGAGGATAAGAAACTTGCTCAGAGGTTCAGCAGCGAAGGCTTGGTGGTGCTGGGTATTAAACCCACAATCTTTAGATCAGCATTCAAACACCTTAATTACTGTGTTACCACTTCCCACAAGGAATAACATTTAATCAAAATATTACATCATTTTAGCAAGCTTTAATTATATTTCCTAAATCTTTATATACAAAAGTAAATTACCAGTAGAAAATAAATCTGTTCTGGCTGCAGTGATAATTGTCACGTTTTTGCAGATCTTTGGACAAACGGACAATCTGGATTAGTATTGTACGTCTATTCGATTGTATGCATTACTAAATAACTACAAGAATAGAAACTCAAATGTACTAAATGTGACTATTATTATAATTATAACTATTTAGCTCATAGTTAATAATTAATAATTAAGTGCCTATTTTTTTTTTACTTGCCGGGAGTATTGATAACAGTTGTATCTTTATAACAAACCTCTAGTGCCTCATGTTCCTGCTTTACCATCTTTATTAGCTTATCATGATTCTCCTTTAGGAGCCTGTGAGCCTGTCGCTCCTGCTCACACTCCTAAAAGACAGCAGAGTTCCTAAAATTAATGCAAACATGGCCACTTTACTTTAATTATTATGCATAATAGATAAAATTGTAGGTTTTTATCATAGAGCCACAAGAGCTTAATTTACCTATTTTTATTTTTTTATATTGTATTTTATATGCACAGCTTTTTTGTTTCCAACAAAGAGCTCACCTTCTGTAGCTCCTCGTTCTGTTTTACCAACTCCTTCATGTCCTTGTGGTATCGCTCATATAACTGACATAAACACATAAATAGAACATTTCTTGGTAAAAGCAATTGTTATGTGAACATTCTTTCCAGAGTGAAGATCTTAATAAAATACTTCACCAAAAAATGAGAATTCTGACAGTAATTATTTACCCTTGTGTTGTTCCAAACTCGAAAGAAGGGTTTTTTTTATCTTCAGAACACAATCTAAGATATTTTTAATGAAATCTGTGGGCTCTCTGACTCTCCCATAGACAGCAGGGTAACTACAACATTCAAGGCCCAGAAAACCAGAAAAGTACCAAGATGACTTACAAAGTAGTCCATGTGACAAAAATAAGCAAAGAAAAAAAAAACACATTTTCATCTCTACGTTCTTTTGATGTTTTATGACGGTTGGTGTGGAGCATTGATGTTGAGGAGAACAGCAGGATTTATGGGTCAGCGCCGTCGCCGCCATTTATATAACAGTTAGTGTTCGGTTGGATATAAGAGGACAAGTTATAGAAGGAAAAGAGAAGACAGTACAAACAAAATGCAAAGGTTATTAGACTAAAAGACAACATTTAAAAGAGGCTCTTAGAATATTTAGAAGTAAAACTTTTACTAAAAACCGGTTAAGTAAGCATCTAAGGGTGTTCAATATAGTGTTAAAATATATAAAAGATACAAAATAAATAAAATTTAAAATGCAATCAATTTTTTCTATTTATTTAATGAATTAATTTGTTTTATAGTTTTGTTTCGTTATGTTTCCCTCAACATTGCACACTCCATCCCAATAGGTGGCAGTATATGCATCAAAGGAAGACGCAGTAAAGAAAATGTGGAATAAAATTGTTATTTTTGTACTCTTGTAGTTTCATTATATTACAGTTGAACCGCTGATGTCACATGGACTATTTTGTCGATCATCCTGGTACTTTTAAGGGGCTTAAATGTGGTAGTTACCTTGCTGTCTATGGGGGGTTCAGAGAGCCCTTAGATTTCTTTAAATATATATTAAATAATGTTCTGAAAATAAACGAAGGTCTTACAGGTTTAAACAACACAAGGACGAGTAATTAATAACCATTTTCATTTTTGAGTGAACTACATCTTTAATTTTAGGTTAAATGAAGATGTACTGTTTAATATTTTTCTTACTCACTATTAACTCATCACTGGACGTCTCATCCTTCTTCTTCTCAGCGCTCGCCTCAGGCAGAGGACCCTAAAAGTCGCATACATTTTAAAGATACACTGAAAAACTGACTGAAAAAAGGCATCTTTAAACTTTTAAAAAATATCCACGAGAACCATTTCAACTTGTATGTAATGTGTTGGGTACTGAATTCATTTCTTTAGAGAACTCTACTTACCATTTGATATCTAACTACCTGTACATACATGGTAGTAACTAAGTAAACATACTAACCAACTTCTACCAAGGTTTTGTTAAACTAAAGGTCTCCTAAATAATAATGACCTTAAATCTTTTCTAGAGTTTGCACAGAACTGTAATCCAACACAAAAGTCTAATAGCTACTTGATCATTTTATAATTCTGGGAACATCTTATGGCCATGGATTGTTTTCTATTTTCTTTTTATATATAATATTTATATAAAGCTCCAGTATTTATTTTTCACTCACACATGTGGAAAAAGTCAAACCTTTAGTTTAAAATGATGTTCATATCACATACAGCCCTGATATTTTGTCACCTTACAACCACAAACCTGCATTTATTTTACTGAGATTTTATGTGATAGAACAACACAAAGTAGCACATAATTGTGAATACAATCCAGTGCAATCAACTCTCTTATAAGTCACCCTATTAGTTAATAAAGTCCACTTGTGTGTAATATAGTCTCAGTATAAATATACCTGTTCTGTGATGGCCTCAGTGGTTTGTTAAAAAAACACTAGTGAACAAACAGCATGATGAAGACCAAGGAACTCACCAGACAGGTCAGTGATAAAGTTTTAGAGAAGTTTAAGGCAGGGCTAGGTTATAAAAAAATATACCAAGCTTTGATCATCTCAAGGAGCACTGTTCGATCCATTGTAGCAAAATTATGCTACAACTGCAAACCTACCAAGACATGGCAGTCAACCTTAAAAAACAGACCGAGCAAGGACAGCACTGGTCAAAGAAGCAGCCAAGAGACCCATGGTCACTCTTGAGGAGCTGCAGAAATCCACAGCTCAGGTGGAAGAATCTGTCTCCCACTATATTATAAGTCGTGTACTCAACAAATCTGGCCTTTATAGAAAAGTGGCAAAAAGAAAAACATTGTTGAAAGAAATATACAAAACATTTAGGGGACACAGCAAATATGTGGAAAAAGGTGCTCTGGTCAGATGAGAACTTTTGGCCTAATTGTGAAGCGTGTGACAGAAAAGTATCATCCTGAACACACTTTCCCCACTGTGAAACATGGTGGAGGCAACATCATGCTGTGGGGATGCTTTTCTTCAGCAAGTACAGGGAAGTTGGTCGGAGTTGATGGTAAGATGGATGGAGCTAAATACAGGGCAATCCTGTTGAAGAAAACCTGTTGGAGACTGCAAAAGACTTGAGACTAGGAATGAGATTTACCTTCCAGCAAAACAATGATCCTAAAAATACAGCCAGAGCAACAATGGAATCGTTTGGTTCAAAAATTATACAGTGTTAGAATGGCCCAGTCAAAGTCCAGACCTAAATCACATTGAGCATCTGTGGCAAGATTAGAAAATTGCTGTATATAGATGCCCCCCATTTAATCTGGCTTGAGCTATTTTGCAAAGAAGAACTGGCAAAACTTTTAGTCTCTAGATGTGCAAAGCTGGTAGAGACATTCCAAAAGACTTTCAGCTGTAAGTGCAGCAAAAGGTGGCTCTACATAGTATTGACGCAGGGGGGTGAATACGAATGCACACCACACTTTTCAGATTTTATTTGCTTAAAATTTTGAAAACCGTATTGTTTTTGTTTCACTTTGTGTTGGTCTGTTACATAAAATACATTTAAGTTTGTGGTTGTAAGATATGAATATTTTTTCAAGGCACTGTAATTTATACATTAGGGTGTGTTCTTAAAAATAATAAGCGTTTATTGTTATCATCTAAGTTTCCCACAAGGAAAACCTCCTAACATGCCTTGATCTTAAATGTTTGCATAGTTTAATGTCATTTTTTTCTGAAAGCACATGGGCGAAGGACTAAATGGCAGTGTTAGGCAGTAGTGTCGCTAAATTAGTGAAGACCAACATAAATATCCAGAAACAAAAAAAGTCTGAAACAGAAAATCTTCAGGTGCAAACGAAAACCAGATGTTTGAGCAAATGCTGCATTGGATTTTTATTTATCTAGTGGTTTAAAGCAAAATAAAATAAAAAGATCTATTTACCCCACAGCGCCTATTGCCCTGGTGTACCTTACATTTTCTCTCTTTTTACTTGTATTGGTTTAAATCATACCTGTGGGAACTAGGGTTGCTAAGGGTGATGTCGCACCCGCCTTTTGACAGCGAGAAAATGTCAAAGATAATATGACTGAAATTCTTTTTTCAACATTTTTAATATTCCACCTTTGTTCATAAAATGATCCAAAATATCATGTTGTCAACGGTGTTTCGTGACTTTAAGAAATTAATATATTTTAACAGTCATGGAGTGAATGAAATGACTTTACTAAAATACGAATATTCACCTGAGAAAATAAACGCATAGGCCTATTTGGGGTTTTTGTGCTGCAGCCGTGCAGTTAAATATTTAAGATTTGTAATATTTACTTAATCTTGAGTTTTGTGTTCACATATAACTCCTCATTCATTTGTATGTTTATCTATGAGTGAATGTAGTTTCAGCTGTTTAATATTGGGATGCTGTTAAAAATCCCCCACTGCAGCACTGCCCCACATCAAACCCTGCACCTCAGCATCACCCTGATAAAATATTGTCCTATGGCCATGGTTCAAATAGCAAACCTGTGACAAACATGTGTTACCCAGCAAAGGCAACATAGTTTACAGTAGCAAACAGATGGCAATTGATGCACAGATTCTTGGAGATCGGCTTAATTCAAACATCACTTAATGCAATATAGATTGTTTTACAATGAAACAGAGATCATATTCCACAGAAATGAGGTGTACCCACTATTACAGTATAACCCAATTGCTGGCTGGTGAATAAATGTGACTGAGGTTAAGGAATACCTCAGACGCGTCTTTGTCCACTTGAGCTTCTATGGGTTCATTAAAAGAATGCTGAAAGCCTAAAAAGATTTGCTGCACTGAGTCTAAATGCAGAAAGCAAAAACAGGCATGCAGTTATAAGCGTTTATAATTTGGATTCATGGTTTAAATTTGGCAAAAACTTAAATAATAACAACAATAACAAAAAACTTAACACAACAACAATAAAAAAATTAATAATAATAATAGTACTACTACTTCTACCAGATCAGATCAACACAACATTATCAGATTTATTATTATCTGATTATAATGCTTAACCTCAAACCAGACGCAGGTTCATAGAGAGATTATTTGTGGGCAACTATAAAGAAAATAAACATTTACACGGGTTTTAGGGGGTAACTTTAGTCTGATAGAAGTATAGAATGAAGATATGCAATTTTATGGGTGCTAATTAATATTTTGGCTCATTCTATAGTACAACAAAGCATATTATCTGGTCCACCAAAACATTTGCGCACATCACTGATAGAACTATTGGTTTTACTTATATGAAGGTACAGTTACACGGGTTAATACATAGTTACACCAGAGGAACTGGTAGAAATGACTGCAGCTTCAGATGTACCGTCGTCGGCAGGTGTGTCTATGGCCTGCTTATCACGCCGCTTCTCATCTCCGCGATCAGGACGATAATAAACTCCAGCTGGAAAACCTGCAGCTGCTTGTAAAGCAAAATCTTCCAGATTTCTCGAAGACTGCATTTTATTTGTCCTTTCGTCTCGACGTGTTTGCTAAACAGTTTCTAAAGAGCGCGCAGGGTCGTGTTGAAAACCTTTCTAAACGCGAATGATACTTTTGTGTCGTCAAAATGTAGGTGGTGTGGACGCGTTTATACACACGGACACTGGCCAACACACGAGTAACCATGTTATGGGGGATGTTAAAACCGATGCATTAAACACATTAGTACACCATGTTAGGGGGAATGTTAAAACCGATGCATTAAACACATTAGTACACCATGTTAGGGGGAATGTTAAAACCGATGCATTAAACACATTAGTACACCATGTTAGGGGGAATGTTAAAACTGATTGCATTAAACACATTAGTACACCATGTTAGGGGGAATGTTAAAACTGATTGCATTAAACACATTAGTACACCATGTTAGGGGGAATGTTAAAACCGATGCATTAAAACACATTAGTACACCATGTTAGGGGGAATGTTTTAAAACCGATGCATTAAACACATTAGTACACCATGTTAGGGGGAATGTTAAAACCGATTGCATTAAACACATTAGTACACCATGTTAGGGGGAATGTTAAAACCGATGCATTAAACACATTAGTACACCATGTTAGGGGGAATGTTAAAACCGATGCATTAACACAATTAGTACACCATGTTAGTTTAAAACCGGGGGAAATGTTGCAAAACCGATGCATTAAACACATTAGTACACCATGTTAGGGGGAATGTTAAAACCGATGCATTAAACACATTAGTACACCATGTTAGGGGGGGGAATGTTTAAAACCGATGCCAAAACACATGGGAACCCATGAGTTACAACCGAATGCATTAAAACACATTAGTACACCATGTTAGGGGGAATGTTAAAACCGATGCATTAAACACATTAGTACACCATGTTAGGGGGAATGTTAAAACCGATGCATTAAACACATTAGTACACCATGTTAGGGGGAATGTTTAAAACCGATGCATTAAAAACACATTAGTACACCATGTTAGGGGGAATGTTAAAAAAACACATTCGATGCATTTAAACAAGTACACCTTAGTAAAACCGACATTAAACATGTTAGGGGGAATGTTAAAAAACCGATGCATTGAACACATTAGTACACCATGTTAGGGGGAATGTTAAAACCGATGCATTGAAACACATTAGTACACCATGTTAGGGGGAATGTTAAAACCGATGCATTGAACACATTAGTACACCATGTTAGGGGGAATGTTAAAAACCGATGCATTAAACACATTAGTACACCATGTTAGGGGGAATGATGTTAAAACCGATGGCAAACAGTGAACATTAAACACATTAGTACACCATGTTAGGGGGAATGTTAAAACCGATGCATTTAAACACATTAGTACACCATGTTAGGGGGAATGTTAAAACCGATGCATTAAACACATTAGTACACCATGTTAGGGGGGAATGTTAAAAACCGATGCATTAAACACATTAGTACATTAGTACACATAAACATGTTAGGGGGAATGTTAAAACCGATGCATTAAACACATTAGTACACCATGTTAGGGGGAATGTTAAAACCGATGCATTAAACACATTAGTACACCATGTTAGGGGGAATGTTAAAAACCGATGCATTTACCACCATTAAAAAAACACATTAGTACACCATGGTTAGGGGGAATGTTAAAAAACCGATGCATTAAACACATTTAGTACACCATGTTAGGGGAATGAATGTTAAAAAAACGCCGATGCATTAAACACATTAGTACACCATGTTAGGGGGAATGTTAAAACCGATTGCATTAAACACATTAGTACACCATGTTAGGGGGAATGTTAAAACCGATGCATTAAACACATTAGTACACCATGTTAGGGGGAATGTTAAAAAACCGATGCATTAACACAATTAGTACACCATGTTAGGGGGAATGTTAAAACCGATGCATTAAACACATTAGTACACCATGTTAGGGGGAATGTTAAAACCGATGCATTAAACACATTAGTACACCATGTTAGGGGGAATGTTAAAACCGATGCATTAAACACATTAGTACACCATGTTAGGGGGAATGTTAAAACCGATGCAACACACGAGTACACTATTCAGTTAAATACTACACAAACTTGCACATATAACTACACGCAGTAAAAATAAGAGCTACTCATCACAGAAACATTTTGTTTATTTTTTAACCACACTAATCATCAATCTGAATAAATCAAGAGTTTTTGATAAATTCTGCTCAGGCTGTTCTGTTATTTGGTGGGTTTTTGTGCTTGACTCTTAAACCTGGCTTGTATATAAAAGTATAAATCGGATTTGTTACATTTTCGATGAATAAAAACACGATTTTCTTTAAGGGATTGTTTTATGTAATAACGATAAAACCTTCATATTCTATTTTTTTGGGGGGGGGGGTGCCGGTTTTTTTCGGTTACTATGATTCGGATTTATTCATCATAGTTATTTTTAGGCATTTAAAACAAATAGCTAAATGAATAACAAATTCAAAATCACAATTAAAAACATTTATTAAAATCTGACAGAAATAATTAACATTTAATGTTTTCCTTTTGCTCAACTTGCGTTAAAAGCGTATTTATTTAGCTTAACTGCATACTGTTCAAATAGCGAGTTTCTATGACAACCGGCGCCTTCAGTAAACCGGTAGTGACGTGTTGACTTTACCGATTGTCCATTGGCTATTTTATTCAGAAGGTGGGACTTATTTTGCCATATTACGTACTGTACGTAAGCAGATTGTTCTTATTGCTGCCTGTTCGCCACTAGCTTGCCTTTTACACGTATTTTACTCTTACATTGATCTCGTACACGCCCGCACATGCGTGTTTATATAGCATTACTTCCGGTCGATGACGTCAAACGCCGCCTCATAATGCTTTTCGATTGGACAGATTTCACAGGCGTTTCCAAAGGACTCGACTCGGCTTAATTACAGTGATGATGACGTATCAATTTGTAGGGCTGTCTCGATTATAATTTTTGGGTGGCGATTAATAATAATCAAATAAATAATTGCGATCATGATAATTTATTGCCTGTTTTGGGGCTTTAGCGATTGTTAGTAATTCATTTATTAAATATTAAATAAATATTGTATCTGTAATTAATAAAATGATCAGAGTAAACTATGACTATGACAGAACAGGCTATAAATGTTCCTGCTCGTTAATGGCTTGGTACATTACAGCAAGGAAACACAAGCAAACATCTTTGCTGTATAAATGCCCTAATATGGTGCAGTGATGCAAAATGCAGCTGAACAGTACACATATATTTGCTTGTATATGTAATGTGTAATGGCTCCACTCCAGATTTTACATTTCCAGCTCTTCGCAGTGCCTTATTAACTTTCCACTGTAAATATTTTATTATAGATCGATAGTATTTAAGGAAATTTGATCAATCTTTTGTTGTGTTTTTTTTTACAGGTATATAACTGTTTAGCAATAAAACAATTTATTCCTCGCCCTGCTCACATACTCTGGTTGAAAGTAGGGTGCTGCAGGTAGTACAGCGCCTCCTTTTGGCTAATAAAAGTGCAATAATTGCAGTTAATTACAACAATAACGATTATGTCAAATAATTGCGATTATAAGATTAATTAATAATTGTGACAGCCTTAATCATTGGTTGTAAAAGGTAAATTTGTGGTGGTGTTGATGTTTCAATCTTTCAAGGGATCAATAAGAGAACTCAATTAAGCTGTAAAATATCAATTTATTTTTATGTGGATGGAAAAAGAAAATGCAGTGAAGCTACAACAAATAGTGATTATGAGTCTCAGGGGTGCAATTTAGTATGTAGCTGTTTTACAGTTTGCACATTAGACCACTGGTGGTCCCATTGCCATTATATTATACAGTGATATCATAGATCCAGTATCAAAATTAAGATCGAACATTCTTCTTATTTGACACTTTAGTTTGAACCAACTAAACACTAAATACAGTAAAGTTAGCTGTTCTGCTCATGGATTTAACAGTGGTGGTTTGGCAGTGCTGAGATTTAAGCTCACAACCTTCCAATCACCAGCCCAAAGCTTTCGGCTTTTATTTACCGCTTCCTTAAATATAACTGGCTAATGGACTACATTTAGGCTGGGACAACATTATGCACATTCAGTTTTCCCCTTCTGCACATACATGTTCCAAACTCGTCATTTATTATAAGGAATATAATTATGCTTCTCTTTTATCTTTTGGATGGATAAATTTGTATTTTAATGGCTGCAATCAAAATACACTATATAGCCAAAGGTGTGTTTTTACACAGCACTAAAACTGTTATTTTACTTCAAACTAACAGGCTAAAACCTGCTTCAGCATAAAACTTTTCTTCTGCTAAAAAAACCTAAGCTCTATAAAAACATTTTCCAAGGTTAGTGTGGTACCCCAGTCCTCCTTAAACAGTACTGGTGGCTATATTACTAATACTATTGTGGCTAAATGAGCAAATTTCCATTTTTATTTCTGGAATTTAAAAGACACCGTTATGCACAGTAACATACATTTATCACCTTTACCAGTTTTTATAGGAGAAAGAGTGAGACCAAATCTGGAAATAAAATGATAAATCCAAATAAATCTGGAATTTTTAAAACACATGTGGATGTGATGTCCAGGTGTCAATATAGTGTATTTACAATTGTAAAGATATAACTAATCAAAAGAATAAAGCACTAAAAATGTCTTTATTGCAGAAAAACACATCTTCCGTAATAGAAAAAGGCACAACACCTTTAAAATTAACAGATGAACTACATCATCTTTATCAGCTAGGATTTGTGTTTCTCATTATGAAGAAACAGTTACTGCAAAAAGCCAGTTTATTTATTAACACTGATCGATAATACTGGACATTTTATTTCTTTCATTCATTTTAAGACAGTATGTATGTAGAAGAAATGCATCTAATCTAGCTCTTTATTTAGAATCTGTGTTAGTGGCATGTTGTGGTCCTGCATTATAGTACATAAAGCTTTATCTAAACTACTGAGCCATTTTTTTTGCCAGCACAGTGCTAACGCAGCATATAATTATGTTAGAGATGCAGTGATAATCAGTTAATAATACTATAATACTTGATAATATTCAGAACAATGACATGGCTCCCTTGTTTTATGATCAAAAGAAAGCAAATTTTTAGCATTGACCAAGATTATATTAAAAACAACATGAAGACTTTTGAACCTGGACAAATCCCAGCACTGAATTCTTATTGTATAATTCTGGTCATAACACTGTTATGCTATTATAAACTTAAAGAAACATTTGACGTATTATGTGAATGTAACAGAAGCAGAAACATAAGCATGTGGGAAGCGTGTGTGTCTGCGTGTTTTCTTTTTTTGTTTTGTGTGTGTGTGCGTTTACACCACTTTCCCCTGTAGCAGAGGGCGGCTCTCTCCAGTACTATGACCGGTCAGAAAGTTCCACACTATCACTGGAACAGACTTAAAACCAGAAAATCCCATGATGCCATCTGTCGACTCCTCGTTGAGTGCCCGGTATACCTTCATTCTCCTGTGAATATGAGTTAAAGAGTTAAAAGACTTCTAATCTAATAACACACAGTTTATTGTACAATATTATTAAGAACAATATTACTATTATCAGATGTAGACACAGCTTATACAATCAAAGGTTTAGTAATTTAATAACATCTTATACAACTACAGTTTGACAGCGATAGTCATGATGGAGTTAGTGGATATTAGTAATAGTATTAAGGGCTGAGATTGAATCAGATGTGTATTCTAGGACATAAAAGAGATTGCTCACCTGTAAGTTAAAGCAATGGTTCCTATAGCACAGACAAGCACAACAACACCAAGTACCACACTGGCAGCACCTGCTGTGGAGGAGCCTGAATCGACATGAATAAATGCTTAGGAGTCAAATAGACATTGTATTGAAATTTGTGCTGCTTTTACTTACATAAGAACAGGTGAAATCAACGTTTATACTGGGAATAAAGTGTTTTGGATTTTGGTCTGGTGTATATTTTCTTTTTTTTTCATACAGAATTGCAATAGATTTACTATATGGACAGAAGTATTATAGGGATACCTGACCACCACATCCATATGTGTTTTTTTAAACTTCCTATTCCAAATCCAATCTACTAGATTGTAAAGTTAGGCTTTAAAGAATTTTCTTATTTAGCACCAATGTTATCAGTGAGTTTAGACACTAACGTTGGATTAAGGGGTTTGGAGTTTAAGTCAACATTTTTGTTCATGCCAAAGGTGTTCAGTGAGGGTGAATTCAGGGCTCTGTACAAAACACTTGAGTTTTTTTTCACTCTAACAAGAAAGCACTATGTTTTTCTGAAACTCAGAGGCTTAATGCACAGGTCATGCTGGAACAGGGTCTGGGTCTTTAAAGGAAAATCTATTGCAAACATACTTGTAGCATTTGGCAGACGTCCTTATTTAGAGCAACTTACATTTATTTTAATTAAACAACAAGCAAATTCAGGGTTAAGAGCCTTGCTCAGGGGGCCCAGCAGTGGCAAATCGGTGGGGCTGGAAATCGAACCTTGATCTTCAAATTAGCAGTCCAATACCTAAACCATTACACTACCACTTCCTCCCCCCTTCCTACTTATGCGTTTGTGTTGGTAAGGTGTCCATTAACAACTGACTAATATTTACATATTATTTTTGTACATTTATTTACAAAAAAATATTTTACTGATCCTTACCCACAGTGACACTGAGCCTTGCAGTGGTTACAGCAAAGCTGACATCATTAGTCAGAGACACATTGATGCAGAAAGTTCCAGAATCATTAAAGAATCGACGGAGGATCATCTGGCACTCAGTTGGAGTCACAGCGTTACACTCTGTCTGCACAGGACTGATACAGTCTGAGTCCATGACCATAGTACACACTTCACTCGGCAAGCTGAACATAAAAGGACACAAAAAGTCAAAATATAGAGCACTATACAGAATGCCATTTCATTTACTTAATTAAAGTCCTATTCTGGTCAGAAAGGTTTTATCGGTCTTTTGGAATAAAACTGTGCTTAATTTTGAAATCAACCCCCACACAAAGATACATTAGCAAGTAATAAATTTCTACTTCTAGAAATAAATATAAAATTAGTAAAAAAACCCAAATTTGACAAAAAAATATATCCTATACCAGAAAACATTACATAAATGTAGTAAACAAGAACAAATCAACCACTTAATTAAATATAATTAATGTTCTTATGTTACACATGCTTGAGTTTAGTGTAGGTCATAGGTTTTTGTCTAAATTCCATGCCTGAGTTATTTAAAAGTTTGTTCTCGAATAACAAGTTAATGTTAGTTTTTCATTTCCTCCCTCTCTTATTTTTTTTTCTCCCACTGGATTAGATGTTAATTATAAATTGGTCCACAGTAAGAGGACAAAATGTTACACACTAAAGGATTATTAAGGTAAGCAGAAATGTTCTGACCTCCCCTGACAGGTGACTGTGAGATCAACGGCGTTCTGCTCCACACTGGTGGCAGAAACTGCAACATTACTCATCTCCACAATCTCCACACTCTCAATTCCCTCTGAGGAAGAAACCACAGGTAACAAAACATTATTACACTAAGCAGTATGTAAGAATAAACAATACTTTTTTCCAGTAAAGCAGGAACTAAAATATACTAAGTTGGCTTCAGAAAATCATAAAACCCCCTTTTTGGTGGGAAAATGTAGGATAATAATAATAAAAGTCACTGCCATTTTCATGTTAAATGTTTCTCTAACTCATTTGTTTACTCAGCATCAGAAACCACTATATTTTGATAGTGTACCATTACTATCAAGTTATGAGGTGATATTATTGTTACATACTTACATTGAAATCCAGGTCGAAATTAAATTGTATTAAATTACATGTATTGTCGCAGTATAAAAGCCTAAATGTCTAAAATAGCAGATATTTTGGCCCACTGTCAAATCTGAAATGTTTGTATTGTACTCCATGCACAAATCCCTACATATTTAGCAAATGGCACTTACGAACAACATTTAAGGTGGAGGAGAAAGAGCCATAGCGGTAAATCATGCAGTTTCCCTCCGCTGGCATTTCAGGAGCTTGTCGTTTTGCAATATTAAGAGCAGCCGGTGTTTCCTCTGTTCCTTCAGCTACTTGGGATGTTGTGGCGATAACAGCAACTACATAAACAGAATAGAGTTGTTAAAAACTAAAGCGAATTGTAGGAAAAACTGGTGTGGTTATGGTTTAAAGCTAAAAATGGCCAACTCTATATACATCAGAGAACTGATTATCACAGGCAGAAATTTTGACACGTTTCTTTGTTCTGAGTCAAGCACAGAAATTCTTATGACGAACTAAATATAATTATATAAAATGGCTAATTAATAACTATTTAACCATATCTGCAATATAAATATATAAATATATAACATACCACGAATGCAAAACTAAACCTTTTATAGACACAGACATAAAAGTTTCTTACCAATCCATTAATGAATGTAATTTTTTTAAGATATATTTTTGGGTGATTCTCGAACCCAGGTCGCCGCAGCGCAACAGCGCAATGAGTGCCGGCAATTTATTACATTTTTATTAGTTCAGAAATTGTTTTAAAATCTCAGTTGCAGAAAAAACAGACATTATGTCACACGTGTATTTGATTAAAAAAAAGTATTCCTCACCTGTAGCAGTATCAGTAATCACAGCCTCAGCTATGACAGTTTCCACAATCTCACCATCAACTACTGGTACTACAGATGGTACTACAGATGGGGCTGTTTGAACGACCGTAGCATCTGTGGCCACAATATTAATTATAACATCGTTAGCAGGTGCTAATGTGTCTGTTTCTCCAGTGGCATCTGCTGCAGCTTCCAGAACTGTGGCTTCAGTGACCGCTGACTCGACTTCACCTTCCTCAAGAAGGGAAACGGTTGCTGCAGGATCAATAACTGTAAGGCCCTCTGTTTCTGAAACACCATCTGTAACTGTTTCACCAGTGGCTGCAACATCAGCAGCAGTTACTGCCTCTTGACCATCAGCCGTAGCTGCTAAGTCATTAGCTACTGCAGCATCGATGCCTTCTTGCTCAAGTACAGAGGTGGCCATATTGCTGGTTTGTGCTGCTGGAGCGTCTGATGCCACTGTTAATGCTTGGGCTTCGGAAAAATGGAAAGACACCCAATTAATACTGTGAATGTAATGGGATTTTGGGAAACTGTTAAAAGTACCTGGTTATTATAATGAATGTGATTTGATACCAGAAACACTAATAGGTCAATTGTACTTGATATACATATTTTATGTATAATATATCTGCATTATATTAAACACACTTACATATAACAGAATTACACATAATAGCCCATAATAGTTGTAGTCAGTTCTAATTCCCACCTACAAAAAAATTTTACTTATTAACTTGTAAGTAGTCTTTTTAAGTACCAGTTGTCAAATTATTTGCCAGTGTAAGAACACCTTCTTTAATTGGAAATGAGTTTTTCAGCAGTTTTGTCCATTTGTTGTTTCCATTTTGAACATTGAATGTCTCAAGGTGGAAAATTTTGTTGTTAAAACTAGCAAATGACCAAAGTTTAACAAATGCAGCAAAACACTATTATAGAATACAGATATTTTATATACAGATACAGACATGCCATTTCTATTAATCTAATAAAGTGTTTAGTAAGGAAGTCAGCTAAGTTATTAATAATATTCATATGATTTAGTTCTGTGGCCTTGAAGTCAATATTTTTGGCACCTCTATGCTATAGTGTATCAAATTTAACACACAGGAAGTGATTCATTCTAATCTGACAAATACCATAATTGATGATGTAAAGATTTTTAGATCATCAAGACACTGTAGATTTTTGGTTTGCTGTCAGTTTAGTGTAGTAATAATATTATTTTTGTGATGAGACTTTTGTCGTCATTTAATGGAGCATTTGAAGAAAAAAGTTGATATTAGATGGTAGTATTAATTGTGGCATAACTTTGGCCCTGTGTTTATGGTTGTTCTTCTCTTATATTGTCCCTAGAAAAAAAATGCTGACTCTATATTCTGGCTAGACATCTCATGCTCTGCACACATTATACCAATTTGTATAGCAAAAATATTCTTCTAACTATACTGCTATATTACAACAACAAAATGTCGGAGTGGATCTGGCTAATAGCTTTGCCATTGTACAAGAACAACAATACTGGTATTCCTGTGTTAAACCCACCTGTAGTCACAACCCCAGCAGTGGTTGGATTGGGAACACAGCCATTTGGGATAGCGGCCATCAGCACAAGCTGCAGCCTGAACGAGCCAGTTGAAAGGTAGGTGTGTGTCACAAAAGGTTGACGGGAGATAAGCGTCCCAGAGTTGTCCCCAAAATCCCAGGTAAATGTGACATCAGACCCACTGAGGTACTGGCTTGGGTCATGGACACCAACACTAAATGTTACTGGTCGATTCTGAATAAAGCTCTGATCTGTCTGGTTAACATCACCAGCCTGAGATAAAGTCACTACAAATGGAATCTGATCTGAAAAAAGAAAACAAAAGAGAATCTAAATGTACTTAGACATATAAAATTACTATGTATGTATAAACATTTGATTTACATGTATTTTCCTTATTATTAGCACTACCTACATTCATTAACTCTAAGCTTTTCTCATTGTATATGTTCAAGGCAATGTATGATGCTAACCCATAATAAAAAAGAACCCTAAGAAAATATAAACCAGACAGAGAGTATGTAGAATTTATTGTAGTATATTGGAAATGCAGAACTCTGCCAGCATAAGGAACATGGAATCCTGGGAATAGGAATATCAGGCTACCCATAAATTTAGAACAAAGGGCCTGGTACAAAGGTAGTGAGTACACTGGGAGTATAGAACTAAAAGTTTAGAATTATCAGCATATTGCAGTTAGAGGATAAGAATAGAACCTTATGTTAATAAAGAAATGTAAATAAGAACATAGGACTCTGGTATCATATGATATTATAAATCTAGGTCCATGCACATATAGGACTTTACAAATGTAAATATAGGTGTAAAGGACTCAGAAATTATAAAATAAACTGAGCATAGGATAGTAACAACATGAAAATGACACAACTTTGAATTCTGGAAAACAAATCTGACATTTTGTTTTAATTTGATTTAATAAAACATGTGTCTTCAGTGTCTTTCGTTGCTTAAGGCTGCATGCAGTATGATTTTTTTTTTACAAAAAGAATCTGTTACATGTAATGCTACTTATATAAGAGAGTTTCACCTGTTATAGAGAACTGTGTAGAAGCAAATCCAAGCGGTATAAACCTTTCTTGTCCCCGGTAATGGTAAATTATCACCTCCATGCTGTAAGTGCCTATTGGCACATTATCTGTTCCAATAGTGAGTTTGGAGGAAGGGCCACCAGCCTCTTGCCAATATCGACCTTTAGAGATAAAAATAATAATAATAAAATCATGGAAACAATTTACAAGGAAACAATATAAACTGATGTTAGTGATATTAACCAAGAATAAATTGTATGCATGCACTAAGATTAAATCATTTTATTCTACACATATAACTATGAATATGTTTGTCTTACCGAAAGCTTTCCACACATAGACGAAGCGAGGTTTCCGAGCCATTGTTGTAGTGAATGGTGTCCCATCAGGAAAAAACCCTGTCCATTTTCTAGATGTATTGAAATCTGGGTAAACATGTTCACCCTGCATGTGATGGGTTCCTGCATGCAGAAAAAAACAAAATCTACTTTATGGGTAACCAAGAATTATAGTAATCTTGCCCAGGGTGCCAAAATATCTAGAAATCGTATGTTTGGGAAACACATATGGTAAACTGGTCCATGTAGTGTTAAAAAAACGCTTTAAATTGTTGAGCTATCGTTTCATGTCTTTGGAAATGACTTGGCAAAGTATTTGTTTTGTGTTGATTGCTTACCATTAACAGTGCAGTTTTGGCTCCACACCACTGTCCCGTTGGGCAGCACTGTCTGATTCCCAGGAGGAAGAATATTAATATTGAATGTTATTCTGGCTCCTGTCAGGGTCGGGCCATCATTCTTGATGTCAAATGTTACTTGTCCACCTGTAAAAAATAATAATGTCATGAATTTTGGTTTAAATTAGCAACAGTATATTATTAACCACTAAAGTTTTTATGATTCTGCGTAATTAGATGTAAACAGTGAACAAACAATATTAAAAGATCATCAATGTAAAATACAAAGCTAACAATTATATGACGTAGCTAAAATACTTGCAATACCTAAATATCACATATGCATCTAAAGTTCATTTACAGAATATTAGGGAAAAAATCACAAATTTCTGGATTTAAATACAAAAATACATATAGTATATAAAATACATCATTTGAAACCCTGCACCTTTCCAGCAGTCCCTGTATCGAGGGTCACTATCTCTCCACACTGGGTACATTCGTGAATTCCATGAGCGGTAGCGAGTAAAATGGCTTCTGACCCCTGAAAGAAAAAATGCTGAAGTGGTAAACAGCTTTTTGTGGAATGCATTCTGATCCAATACTAATGTATGTGTAAATGATTTCCATACATTTACATTTACAGCATTTGGCAGACATCCTTATCCAGAGCGACTTACATTTATCTATTTTATACAACTGAGCAATTGTTATGTAAGGGCCTTGCTTAGCGGCCCAGCGGCGGCAACTTGCTGGTGCTGGGATTTGAGCCCTGATCTTCCAATTAGCAGTCCAACACCTTAACCACTGCGCTACCACTTTCCACCTACCATATACTGACATTTTATATCTGTATAGAATTACACAACGTGAAGTTTAACAATGTCTATATTATTATATTTATATAATATAATATATAATGGCATGACCATTTTAAGAGGCAATGATTCGTATTAACATGCGGACTCACATATTTACTTTTGACTAGAACATTTCGATAAAAACGGATGAGACACATCTATTATTAGTTTGACATGGATACAATTAATGCATATCACTTTGTCCAGCCTTCTTATTTTAAACCATTCATTACTGAGCCAGGACTTCGATTCACAAATTAGACCAGGGAAGGTCAATGATCTCAATAAATCAGTGATATCAATAAATTTGATTGAATAAAAGACAGAAGGATCAACATCTGAATGATTCAAAAGAAAAGCATCCATACCAGGAACATTTAATGACTACTTGTGTGTGAGCTGAATGTATACAGCTAATATCTTTTAATACAGAAAAAAAGAAAGGATAAAGGGATAAAAGAACAGCAAAAGGTGAAGGGGGGTAAACAACATGTTCCAGGCAGTGAAAGTCACATGTCTTCTTCAATCCGTTTCTATCCTTTTCATGTGATTCTCAGCTGAGTGCTTATTCTCCTAATCCCAACTTTAGGGTAAAAAAATGAAAGACCTTGTGGTATCGAGCTATCGGTCATGCACACATGTCTACATACATACATGCTTCCCTGGACAAGAGACTTCAAATTAGGAGTACGTTTTAAAGAGACAGACAGAGAGACATACAAACAGACAGACAGACAGATAGATGGACGGACAGACAGACAGACAGACAGACAGACAGACAGATAGATAGAATTATAAATGATTTCAGTCAAATCTGAATAATCTAAAATCAGATTATAGTAGATTTTAATCTCTTATGAATCTACTTGTAAAGCTGAACCAATTTGACACATTTTAATGATGCTCATCAGACATGATGCACAAAAAGAAATGCAATATTTCTTTTTTTTTCTTAGATGCTGGATTCTGTTTTGCTCTATTTCCTAACCTGCAATTTTGCCTCTGTAACAGTAACTTGCAGTTACAGAATGTTAAAAGTTAACATTATATGTACTGTATACACCCACATACATACACACACACACACACACACACACACACACACATACATACACATATATAAATGTATAGGTATACTCACTTGCAGTAGCCGCCAAAGAAAGGGTCAAACTCAAAACTATAAGAGCTGCTTTCATTCTCCAAGTCTTCCCCCACCCAACAGGTTAATTCCTGAAACACAGCCCAAGTCGAGAACGTTGACGAGTGCCAAACCTTTTTAAAATGAGCCTGAGCCCCTTTAATCAGCCCAAACTCCTGACTCTGACATCATGTGTTGGATTAAACAAACAGGCTCCTCCCAAGGCCCAAAGCACTTTCTCCAAAGGGATCCGGCTAATTGCATACTTTATATCGTAAAATCCTCTAAATCAACAGCAGAAGGTGTTAAGACGGGATTGGATAAAGTTTGACTAAGGAATTAAATATGCAGTGAAAATAAGGATGAAAAAGTCTAGTGAGAAAGGTGTAATTGGGATGGCTGTCTAAATAGCACATATAAAGTGACAGAAAATAAGTATAAAAATAACAGTTATTTCCTGCTATTTAACACTAAGTAACACCGTTGCAGAAGTTCCCAAAATTGTGTTGCATTTGTAGGTTGCTTTGCTTTCACTCTTCTGTCTATTTTATCCCAAACCAGCTTGATAAGGTTTGGGTCTGAAGCTGTTATTGCTATTCTATGATTTAAAGTCTACTATCTTGTTTTTTTTTCTTTTTAAGGTAGAGACACAGCCTGGATGAACACCTGCTCAACTAGATGACTACCAAAGGCAGTTTTAGGGAGTAACTAGTTACAGTACATGTAACAGTGTTACATAATTGAATTACAAAAGTAATTAAACAGTAATTTATTACAATTACTTAGAAATAGTTAAGTCACCTTTATTTATATAGCGCTTTTAACAGTCGAGATTGTTTCAAAGCAGCTTTACAGAATCACATTAAAAAAGACAATTCTAAACACTCACTCAAACACTTAATATGATTAATACCTATAAATTAAGAGTCCCAACTAATCAAGCCAGAGGCGACAGGGGCAAGAAACCAAAGCTCCATCAGTGACAGAATGGAGAAAACAACCTTGGGAGAAACCAGGCCCAGTCAGGTGGTCAGTTCCCCTCTACCCATGCCCAATAATGTGTAATTAAGATTACACAGATTCTCTGGTTTGAATTCGTGGGACACCGTGTCTGCTAAGTATATTAATCCACTGAAAGCTTTAGGTTACCACACCCTGTGCGAGAGTAAAGTTAACCCTGCCTGGTATAAATGTTCAAAAATTATTTAGTTAAAAAATATCAGTTAGAAACCTAAAAATAATTTTTTTTAAATTAAGCAAATGTAATCATTTAGTTTACTTTTAAAAAGTAGTTGAAAAATTACATTACTCATTTCTTTTTAAATAAGATCATTTGTTATCTGTATCCATTTACATTTCCTAAGTAACCCTTACACCACTGACCAAATGGTATTGTACGGCACCGCAGAACGCTGTGGTTGTAAGTTTGATCTAAGAAGCAACTCAAGTCACCAACTCTGGATCCCTCGAAAGACCATCATGCCTCCTCCTCCGTGTTTGACAGTTGGTTTCCACCGTCTTGCCCACTCGACAGACTCTTCAGTAGTTCATCATTAATGCTTTTTGTCCCAGTAAGCCTCTTTGTTTTATATCACTATATAAGCAATGGCCTTTCACTACTACTCAAGCTCTCAAATGAACAGCTACAGGAGCTGTTAGCATCAACTTTCAAGGTTTAATTGACTTCCACTGTGCAGAACAGCTGGCATTTGTTAACCCATTACTTTGTCCTTAAAACGGCCTATTTGTATAACTCAGTGTTTGTTTTTCAGTGTTAACCTGTTTTGACCGGTGACCATTAATGACCCAAGTTTGTACGATTTCAGGTTTTTGCCTGAATTACTTACATTTTAATAAAACCAATTAAGGCTTTTGCTTGTTACTGTATGTTAGAGAGATGTCACGAGAATGGTTCACTGGGTGGTTTAGAATGAAGGAAATCTATTCTAGAGAGTCAGGAATGTGGATTATGTTTCTCTGAGTCATTTCTCCAAAACCCCTAAGGCTGAATTGATGCGGGTCACGAGATGAGAGTGCACGGAGGCCCATCAATGATCTTTTATTATTTTATTTTCAATTTTGTGTATCATTTCTCATTATTTTACTCCAAAATTGTTTTAGTATCTAATTATATTACACATCCTATAATATGATTATTATATAATGGTCATTATAGTAGAAAATACAGTATTTAAATTTTCTGCCTTCAAAGGATGACAGTATGCGGCCACATGACTATGACATCTATATTTTTATTGTCTGTCTTTGTCGTTATAATAAATGTAACTCTTCTGGGAGGGTTTATCAGATTTTGGAGCATGGAAGTAAAGATTTGTCTACTTAACTACATTAATGACTACATAATATTAATTTTTTTAAGTAATCTTTTATTTTATATTATAAAGGCCACATTAAAATGTAAAATAATAATTACGATGCTCTTGTGAACTCATTCTTTAGACACTTTATTGATACGCCTCTGTTTTAACTGTAAGTGCTGTTCTTTATATTTACTTTTTTTTATTTTTTTATTTTTTAAAAACTGAATGTATTAATGTGTAAAATCTTGAATAATGATTTAAGTGGTAATACTCTGTATTGCATATTTACACACTCTAGAGCCACCGTACTAATAGTTTAGTAAAATATCATATCACTTCGCAATACAATAAATATGATTCAAACATTTAGATCAATTTAATAAAATCACTAAATAAAAGCAAGATTTGTTTAGGAAAAGAAGTAAAATACTTGCTCACATGTGCACACACGCACACACACTCCTCACAGAGTCATTAGCTGCACATGTGACTGTTCATGTGCTGATCAGGACGGTTAGACTTGCCCTTTTCATTCATCCTGTAAGGCACCTGATCATCCAGTCACACACATACACACTCCCTTATACACGCTACCCTGTAGATACAATCACGCAGCCACACACACAAGCTCTACAGAGATCTATCCTCATGCTTTTACACCTCCCTACATTAGTGTAATGTGTTAATGGGCAAGCAGTACAGGACAGGGTTACAATTTAAAATTAAAGTAAATCCTAATCAATTCTAATAACATCAGTAAATCACTATGACTGGACAGGAGGTTCTAACATTTACTGAGATTTGCCTTTGCAGGGCAGCATACAGGCATTGACAGGTTGTAGATATTCAGCTCAACTCCTCTGCTGGTTTATATTCAGAGCCAGTAGCCAGGTTCAATAGCAGAATAACTGTAGCACCACCAGGGTTAAGTTTAGATTCACACCTATGACCTTATTTTATACTTTTTCAGAAAAAAAATTAAACAGTAAAAATACAACAAAACTCAGTACTAATACCTTTGTGCCAGACTCTTTTCTCATTTGTCATAAAAACTCCATTAGAATTGTGTTAAAAACAATAAAGTATTGTAACAAATTAAAGGTTAATGTATTTCTTATTCTACACTGCTCAAAAAAATAAAGGGAACACTTAAAGAACACAATGTAACTCCAAGTCAATCACACTTCTGTGAAATCAAACTGCCCACTTAGGAAGCAACAAACTGATTGACAATCAATTTCACATGTTGTTGTGCAAATGGAATATAGACAACAGGTGGAAATTATAGGCAATTAGCAAGACACCCTCAATAAAGGAGTGGTTCTGCAGGTGGTGACCACAGACCACTTCTCAGTTCCTGTGCTTTCGGGTTGATGTTTTGGTCACTTTTGAATGCTGGCGGTGCTTTCACTCTAGTGGTAGCATGAGACGGAGTCTACAACCCACACAAGTGGCTCAGGTAGTGCAGCTCATCCAGGATGGCACATCAATGCGAGCTGTGGCAAGAAGGTTTGCTGTGTCTGTCAGCGTAGTGTCCAGAGCATGGAGGCGCTAACAGGAGACAGGCCAGTACATCAGGAGAAGAAGTGGAGGAGGCCGTAGGAGGGCAACAACCCAGCAGCAGCAGGACCACTACCTCCGCCTTTGTGCAAGGAGGAGGAACAGGAGGAGCACTGCCAGAGCCCTGCAAAATGACCTCCAGCAGGCTACAACTGTGCATGTGTCTGCTCAAACGGTCAGAAACTCCACACAAAGACTCCATGAAGGTGGTATGAGGGCCCGATGTCCACAGGTGGGGGTTGTGCTTACAGCCCAACACCGTGCAGTATGTTTGGCATTTGCTAGAGAACACCAAGATTGGCAAATTCGCCACTGGCGCCCTGTGCTCTTCACAGATGAAAGCAGGTTCACACTGAGCACATGTGACAGACGTGAGTCTGGAGACGCCGTGGAGAAGAACGTTCTGCTGCCTATAACATCCTCCAGCATGACTGGTTTGGCAGTGGGTCAGTAATGGTGTGGGGTGGCATTTCTTTGGAGGGCCGCACAGCCCTCCATGTGCTCGCCAGAGGTAGCCTGACTGCCATTAGGTACCGAGATGAGATCCTCAGACCCCTTGTGAGACCATATGCCGGTGCATATGCAAGACAATGCTAGACCTCATGTGGCTGGAGTGTGTCAGCAGTTCCTGCAAGACGAAGGCATTGATACTATGGACTGGCTTGCCCGTTCCCCAGACCTAAATCCAAGTGAGACATCATGTCTCGCTCCATCCACCAACGCCACGTTGCACCACAGAGTCCAGGAGTTGGCGGATAATGCTTTAGTCCAGGTCTGGGAGGAGATCCCTCAGGAGACCATCCGCCACCTAATCAGAAGCATGCCCAGGCGTTGTAGGGAGGTCATACAGGCACGTGGAGGCCACACACACTACTGAGCCTCATTTTGACTTGTTTTAAGGACATTACATCAAAGTTGGATCAGCCTGTAGTGTGTTTTTCCACTTCAATTTTGAGTGTGACTCCAAATCCAGACCTTCATGGGTTAATAAATTTGATTTTCATTGATACTTTTTGTGTGATTTTGTTGTCAGCACATTCCGCTATGTAAAGAACAAAGTATTTAATAAGAATATTTCATTCATTCAGATCTAGGATGTGTTATTGTAGTGTTCCCTTTATTTTTTTTTGAGCAGTGTATAATATTGACATTTACTTTAGAAATATCTTTACAAAAGGAGTGTCACACTGCATTGCTAGTCACAACGATGCCACCATCTTTTTGCATACGCTTGGCTTCTGTGGTGGAAGTCTGGACTGCTGATAGTGTCTGTTTTGATTTTGTCTTCGCTAATAGTTAAAAGAGACCTTTGTCTTGCGTATTACTGAAGAGCCTGTTTACCAGCTAAAGTAACTTTAGCAACTTATGTTACCAATATTTTATTACCCTAGTAATAAATTATAACCCTAGTGACATATATGGACACTCATATGTGCTGTATACCACATGTCCACTTTTCTGGGACCTCCTTTATGCTCATTCAGCTATAAAAGCATTAGTGAGGTCAGGCAATGATGTCAGACATTACAATTCCATTGGTTTGAGATCCGGACTCTGTACACTTAGGTTCTTCTACTTCAATTTTGGCAAACAATGTTTTGATGGAGCTCAGGGGTTTTGTGCAAAGGAGCATTGTCATGCTGAAACAAGTTTAAGTTCAAATACAACTAAATGCTACAGCATTAAAACACATTTTGTACAACATAGTTAAGTCAAGTCCCCTTTATTTATAGAGCACTTTTAAGGATGAAGATTGTCTCGACAGTTATACAGAATCTAATGGTAGAATAGTGTTAATACAATAGTAAACACTCACTAAAACACTCAGTTCCGTTTTACTAAGAACTGTAAATTAATATTCATGGCCATATAGTACACATTCACATGGACAAATGTCCCTTGGTAAGTGTAACTGAATGAGTGTATGATGCTGGTTGACTTGTCATCTGGGTTAAAAATATATTACTTTTAATTTTTTAACTTTTATAACTTTGTGTAATTATAACCCACTTGTATGACTGCTGTATTAATAGCTACATCCTCTGCTTGGTTCCTCTTTTCTTTTTCCAATCCAAAAGTGTTAACGAAAAGCCACAACAGCTTTTCCACAATTTAAACATTTTCTGCAGCCAAACCACCTTATTCCAAATGTTCCATGTCCAGAAATAAATAATAAAACAATACACTCCGTTTTAAAGAAACGTTATTTTAGTTCATATACAGAACAGGGAAGAAAACACCATTCAACTGACCTGAACAGATTTTAATAACATGGACCATCACTATCCACTATAAGTGTATTGGAGTGTTAGTTTATATTGCACATTAATGCTCTGGTCTGCAGTACATTATAAAACGTGTTTGTATGTGTGTGAATTTAAAAAAATCAAACCAAATGTGAAAAACTGCAAAATTGTCAAATCAATGTAAAGAGTTCTAACTTTATAACTTTATATTGTTTTTTAATTAAAAGCAGCTTTTCGGTCAATAGTGGTAATTGGTCATTCTTTACCCATGCGGAGAATAAGACAAAAGCCTGTGTATGTGGAGTCGTAAACTTTGAAAAAGCATGTGATTTGAGGGTGATGCCAATTAGCTAGTTTTAAAATCCTCTCCCTTTTGTTGTTAGCGGATCAATATTGTTTTAATATTTTTGGCCTCATGTGATTGGACCATTCACAACAAGTCTCATTTGTGCCTCAAGTGGACAACATAAGTATAACAGCCTTTATATCTATGTGTGATTGTTTGAATGATTACCTTAATTACTGATTATAAACCCAAATTCCCGATTCATGTTGAATTTATTGCATTTTTTCACCACGATATTTTAGCTAGCAGTATTTTACATCACCATCTCTTTATCACCTTCTGTTATTTACATTACCAACAGTTTGTTTTTGCCCCCTTAAATTTTTTGGCACCACCTACCCAATTTTTCTCTCGTCTATATCATTTGTGTTTAGAAATTTTTATGATGTTAAATGAAGAAGCATGTCAGTTATTAATTCAGGCAAGTCTATGTGTGAAAATAAATATATGGAAATATATAAATATATTCTGGACACAAACTTCAGTATGTGTTCCACCTGACATTTCTGTATGTAACTACACTTGAAGGTGCAAACTGTAAAGGGAGCTTCCCAATGCCAACAAAAACTAACATGTGGTTCCCTCAAATACAGAGACGGTTTTATTCAATGGAAAAATTCATGGAAAAATAAACAGCACATTATTTTAAACATTTGGAATATGTCATAACATGTAAAATTTCATCATTTTATCACTATTACAGTCAGCTGGGTAGATGAGTATATTTAAGACCATGCAAAATAACATTAGTAAACACTGGAGACCGCCCATTGCACTAGTTTAAGTTTTTGGCTTGCAAAACACAGCAAAATATTTCATATTGCATTTATACAACTGAGAAATTGAACGTAACGGCATTGCTCAGGGGCACCAGGAGTGGTAATTGAATCGGTACTGGGAATCAAACCCACAATCTTTCAGTTTATAGTTACCCACAAAGCTATCAGTTCCCTGCACCTATATACCATCTTATATTGTAACATAAAAATGTTTGGCTGGAAAAATTATGTCTAGAAATTGGAATAGTTTTTTTGACAGAAAGCAAACAAAATGTGGACTAAAAAGAATTGCATCACTAAATAAATAATTATAATAAATGATTATCATTATAATATTAGGATATATGATTGTGCATGTCACAAGGCGGGAGATTAATTTAGATGCAAGCACAGTTTGGTTTTTTTTTTACAAAAATAATTTAAAAATGAAAAGCAAAACATAACCAAGAACTTAGGAACCAAAAACAAGAAACTAATTTGCAACTTGGACATCAACATAAACGCCAACTAAACAGCACACCACTAAACAGAGACATAAACTTTAATTATGACATGCAAAGAAGCAAGAATACAAACTGACACACAGAGACATCAATACACAAACTAACTGGGGGAAACAATCAACCAATAACAACACAAGGGGTCTCACATTAAAAGACACAGACAACATAAACAAACATGGAGCACATGGTCTACACATAGAAGCAGAAAGTCACAGTTGCCCTCCGGTGGCCCGGCAGTGTAACACACCCGGCAAGCCTGACAGTGCTTCTCTAACAGTCACAATACATTAAAGTTTGCTTGTTTAGACAGAAACATTCTAAGTTTGAGTACAATTAATTTAATTTGGCTGTTTCTAACAATCACTCTTGGGTTTCTGTGCACAGGGAGACAGCTGAAGCTGAAAGACTTTGTGATTCATGTAACCTACGCACTTAAATTAGCAGGAATAAATTACGCTCTCAGACACACTTGTTTTCCTGCACAGTAAAAATGTTTAATCTGTGGTTAAATGTGACTTGTTTGCGTATTGGTAAGAGATCATTCCCATGAGTCAGACCAGTTTCCTGTCAGATTTATTATGTGACGTAGAAATGTGGTCTTGAGTATCTTGAGAAAAAAAATGGATGCTGAGGTTGGCAAATTTTTTAGAAGTGATTCATTGTAAGAATTTGTTGAGATGCAGATTAGCAGTTAGTACCATTGCTGGCATCATACATTGCACTTTGGATTGAAGAGTGATTGTGATTAAAGAGTGATTTGGACTAAAGAGTGATTGGTTGATCTATAGTTTACTGTGGCTAATGTTGTGCATAAGGCTATTTTTCTATGGATCTAGACAATAAGAGAAGCTACCAAAAAGCTGTGGTCAAATCCAGGGTCAAACATGCAAGCTGTCTTCAGCTCTCTGACCTTTCCTGACTCCTATTCCAGCTCCTCCGTAAACACCTATGGACACCTATGGACAAAGGACTAGAGAGAAAGAGAACACAGAGAGAGTATAATGGGGTGAGAAAAGATGTAGAAGAGCCAATCCAAACTATGAGTGGACACTGCTGGTTGTGTACACTGTTGGAGATGTAATGTATAGACCAATGATTTGTCATATACATAACTAATTAACAAAACATACTACTGTTTAAGGTCCTGAAGATAACATACCCTTCATGAAGTGTTCAGACTCTTCTCATTCAGACCATTTGCACATTTTAGCGTTTTTCTGCGCTACTTCACACGAACACTCCAACATCAACATTTTTAACGCTTATTGACTAAGAAGTAAATATATTTATAATTATGTAAGTGAATAAAAAATGTATAGATGCAGAAAAAGAAGATGAGAAGTTGTTTTTATTTCCTGTTAGAGCAGTGGCAGATTTTTTTTTAGGGGGTGGTTGAACAGGTGGATCGAACCCAGCTATAGTTTTACTGTGGCTTTTCTGCAGGTCTGAACATACAGAGAGGTTTAAATAATAGCACAAGTCACATATGGAACCCATTTACCAATGACGCTTGGGTAGTCGAGTTTGTTTAAGTATGGCTTTTCTTGTTGATGTCCATGGTGGAGGATGGAGCTGCGCTTCATGGAAATAACAGCTTTGAAGACCAATTTAAACAAGCAACGTGAAGGCAGCTACTTTAGCTAAAGTCACAGTGGACTGCCCTTAATGTGTGGAAATAAGCTCTTTACTTGGCAACAGACAACCATTCCACGTTTCTGCAAGTCCTAACACGTGGACACAAGAGCTAGTAAATCTCTCTCAGAGTTCTCTGGCTCTGTAGTCTTCCTGCCTTTACTCTGCCAAATAAAAACATTGGCTCAGGTTTCCGGGAAATCATTTACAAAAGTTTCTGTGAAGATATGGACCATTTACGTAAATCAGTGCAAAACCAGATTGCTGGATGTTCTGGGTTACAGTAAGTATTACTAGAAAACCTTTTACCTCTGCTTTCTTTAACACGGCCAGTCAGCGTGTGAAGGAGTGACCTGAGGAGAGTAACATTTTGCAGCTGTTCATATTTTGGAGTGCACAACGGCTTGTAGTCATAGGAAATGCATCACTGCAGCTCAGCAGATTGGTGATGACTCACTGCACTTTTTAACATATAAACCTCTGGAGGAATCCAGAAGCTGCACATTCTCACCGGCTCTTTGTCCGCCTGGAAAAACTCCTTGGATTATTGTCCAACTTTGGAGGATTAAAAAAATGAAACACTTGCATTTGTCAGTGTTCCTTTTTACTGTGTTCTACGTAGTTTCTTCATCTGTACTGCAGAGACGGATGGAATTGGTTGAAGCACTGGTGAGAACATATTTTAAAGCTTTTTGAAAAAAATGGAGTGACTGCATAAGTGTTGAAAAAAATATTGTGCAAAAAGTTATATGCTTAGAATGTCATGTATAAGAATCCCTCTGGTGTGTGTTTGTGTAATCCAGACTTACCTGAGGCGGTTTGGCTACCTCGACACGCCACTGGACAGGGAGTCACAGGTCAACATGAGCGAGGAAGCTTTAAGAGAAGCTCTGAGGTAAAACACAAAACCAGGCATCAACTGTAGAGTAAATACCAAACACTGTATTTGAGTATTACCTAATGATAATTGGAGTTTTATTACAGTTTTAATCGTCGTGTGCTTTTTTCAGCCTTTTTCAGAAAGTCTCAGGTTTGTTAGTTACTGGAAAGGTTGATGATGCAACATTGGTGAAAATGAGGCAGCCACGCTGTGGGGTTGAGGATCCTTTCAATCAAAAATCAAATAAATATAGGCGATTCGGTGGTAAGTAAGATCTGCTGGGTTCTTTATAGCTTGTTAATTCTTTTGGTATTGGTCTAAAGAAAGATCATAACAGTGTCTCAAATTATACTTTCAAAAACTTTAATCCTAAAAAAATGGGCAAATATTTGTGAAATATTAGTTATAAGCCACTATAATGAAAAATAGTAGTAAGCTAGACATTATTATACGTTGACAGACTTTACTGTATTTCATTGAAAGATATAAATATCATTAATTTCCGTTAAGTAAATGGCATTTTTAGACCTTTGTGGATCCGTTTCGAATATTAACACAAGCCGAATATTTAATAATCAAAGGGAAGCCATATTTTTAAAGGAAAGCCATATTTTTATGATGTGTGCCTAGGAACTATAAGACGAATGATTAAAATGTTTCTGTAACTGCTCTTTGTGTTGCTTAAGGCAAGATTCCCTTGCATTCCTGCGATATTGTTTAGAAAGCAGCTGTTAAGGGGGGTCTGGGCAAGATTCTTTTTAAAATGGCTCAAGTAAGAAAGAGCTGCTGACATTTTAAGTATAGCAACTTTGTCCACTCAAAGCTGGACACAGTAGAACGGCATTTACAAAGTTATAAAACGAGAGAATACAGTGTTTTAGGAGTTTTTATGTAGTGGTGCTTTAATCGTGCTGTTTTTAATTTTTCAGCTATTTGGAAAAAAAGGAATCTGACATATCGCATGTATAATTACACCCCTGATTTGGGGAAGGCTGCGACCCAGAGAGCCATTAAACTGGCTTTTAAGTACTGGAGTGATGTCACTCCATTAAGTTTTAAAGAGATTGAATATGGCCGTGCAGATATTCGAATCTCATTCCATGCCAGGACTGGCTGCCTTGCACCTTTTGATGGACCAGGTATGTGCTGAATTAATCACAAAATGTTTTAATTATATAAACAGCTTAATTATTATTCTGTAGACTGGAAAGAAGGCTTATTCCCTGCTAAGCATTATTAACAGCATGTTGAAATTGTTATCTGCTTCACATATGTTAACTTAGTAATATCATTAACAGTTAATAATGTAGTATAATGACGATACAAACCTGCAATTTACCTTCTGTTGCTGGCAGCTTTCGTTCCTCTTTAAACACTAAATTCTTGGGCTGATCTGCTATATTTGTTATAAGGGAAAATATACAGTATATTTCTGTATATGTTTTTGGAGGATCTTACATAACTTCTTTTTAGGGATTGCATAAAAATGTCACACTGCAAGGGAAATAAAACATAATTTAATGCAGGGTGTTGTTATGAAACTCTCTAAAATTGGTTTATTTAACAAAACCATTTGGCCAACGATTTACAGAAGTAGCACTATATTATTTCAGAGTTGGTCAGACGTCTCGGTCGGAAAATGCAAAAGCACCAGAAGTAGCTGCTGTCCATAAAACCAATGTTTCTTAAACGATGAGCTCAGACGGTGTATAAGTACAGCTGGTGGCTAACCTCTGAAAATCTCTATTAAAGGAGCAGAGATAACAAAGCAAAGCCATTTTATACAAGGAAACTCTTAACTTATCTGTGGGAAAGAAACATCACTTGTTTAAGGCTCTTTATTACAAACATGTTAAATCAATTTTTTAATAATAACAGTTGAAATGTTGCTACTAAATGTTCTTTTTAAGATTTTGTAAGCAAGACATTTAAAGGTTTTAATTAAAAAACTCAATTATTTAAGTATATCATTTAAGTCTTTGTCAAATATATATTATTGCACAGTGAAATAGTTTTTTTCACAAATGCTAGATTGGTAAATCGGGGTCAGAGCACAGGGTCAGCCATGTTATGACACCCCTGGAGAAAACAGGGTTTAAGGGCCTCGATCAGGGGCCCAACAGAGGCAGCTTGACAATTTTGGGGCATGACAGACTAGGGGGTTAACTTCAAATGGTTGAATTTAACAATTTGAGGCTCCGCTGCCCCATTTTCCTTCTGTAAATGATTGATTGAGTAACAATTTTTGATTAAATGTCATTTGAAAAAAGTTCCAGGACCACATAACTGCCAGCGCTGGGCTGTATTAATAAGATACTCAGAAGCTGCTTTGCATATGGGTGTCCGCTTGATACTAAGGATTAATAATAAATTGGACTGTTTTGATTTGTTTTCTATATTCATGGTGACAGTGACCTGCCAACAAATCCAAAATTCATCAACATTAAGCCATACAAATGAATCATGTTGATTTAACCCTGATTCACCGACAGAAAGGTCAATAACACCGCTGTGAGCTCATTTCTCAGCCAAGAAGTTAGCTTACATTAAACTATGCTGCCATTGGGAGGGAGCCAAAACCTACTGTTGTCAGGAGTATAAGAATGTCTTGTTGCAATGACAAAATAACATTCTAAATAGTTCAGAGACAAACAACTTTAGCATGTAGAGGAAATGTCATACTGTATATTACAGGACATAGCAACAAAATAAAAATAAAAACATCTGTAGTGCAACAAAATAAATAGCTAAAAAACTATTTAAGTGCATCTGTTGTCTTGTGCCTGCTTGTCATAGTTGTTATGTGTGGAGATAGAGACACTTAACTTATTTTATATGGTTGAGCAGTACTGACCACCAACTTTTTTATCTTTATCTGGGACGTGTGTGAGCAAAGACTCCAACGCATTAAAGTCCTGTTTACTGAGTTTAATCAGTTTCCTGTTTCCTGCCTGTAGGTAATGTACTTGCTCATGCTGAAGCCCCTCCGTCGGGGATCATACATTTTGATGAGGATGAGTTTTGGACTGAAGGAAAATACTACGGTTCTAACTTGCGAATTGTTGCGGCTCATGAGATCGGCCATGCGCTCGGCTTGGGTCACTCTGAATACGGGGACGCGCTCATGTCTTCATACTACGCTGGCTACAAGGTCAACTTCAGACTGCACCATGATGACATCAGAGGAATCCAGGCATTATACGGTAGGGTTAATGTGTACATTTAGATCAACATTTAAGAAAATTCAAGTCTACAGATGCTAATGATCGCCTGTAAAATGTCTGTTTTACCAGACATTGAAATTTGTATAAAATCATTTTTGATTATTTTCCACTTTGTTAAGGCAAAAAAATCTCCAGTACCACCACAGACTCAGACATTCATACTATGAGCCCCACAACTATATCACCTTTTCCACGAGTTGATGTTCCAGATCCATGTGATGCCAAACTGGATGCAATAATGCTAGGTAGGAAACCAAACCCTTAATTACATTATTACAAATCACACAATTCTAATCTAATGAGTTAAATGTCATCCTGGTTTCTGTCAGGTCCTTGGCGAAAGACTTTTGCTTTTAGTGGGGATTACATGTGGACAATCACAGATATGGGACACAACACTCCAATAAAGATCAATCAGCTATGGAAAAGCCTGCCAGGGAACCTGAACGCTGCTGTGTACTCACCGCGGACCAACAAGACATACTTCTTCAAAGGTAGCACACACTCACAACATGAAATGATATACCAGGGAATTATTCAAACTGCAGTTAGCGATAGACAGAAAGACACATAGATTATCAGACAGACAGATAGACAGACATTTGTTGCTGTTAAAAATACCAGATTTGAAGGCCGTTTTTTATGATAACCTCCCCCATGTGGGGCATCGCTAACAGAGGCTTTAGTGAGGTGAATTGATGTCAGACTGTGTTTAGTGGGGTTAAGGAAAAAGGCTCTTTCAAAAGATTGAAATAGAAATAGAAAACACATTAAATAGACGCAATTATTGTTTGTGTAATTTGGGTAGTGCTGTCTGGCTGTTCATCAGAATGTGGATGACATGGTTTTTTTTATTATATTATTATAAAAACTTCTTGTAGGTGCGTAAGAATTGCTGTTAGAGGTGAGTGTAAGCTTAGAATTTAGGCCAGAAAGATTATCCAGAATATACAGTAGGCAGATGTACAACAATCTACTAAAGAGGATGTTGTGTATCATTTTTGTGAAAGTTCCCCAAACTTTACATCCCAGGAAGTTTATAAGATCATTATTTAGAGGGAAAATGACTAACAGATGTGAGTCAGTGTGTTTCTGAACGCTCTGTTCTAAACTCTGGAATGACTCAGAGATAAATCGGAAGAGTAAGTTAGTAGTTAACTAGGTCTAATTTACCGCAACAGAAATATGTGCATGGGAACATAAATAAACATTGACACTGGAGGGAATACAGTGAGGTTCAACCCAAAGCTGGATTAAGCATTGATGGTATAAATCCGTATAAGAAACAATATCTATTCAAGAGATAAGAGATAGAAAAGATTCGAATTGAGGGATCAAGAAGATTTGTGTGTGTACAATATGTTGGCATATAATTAAAAAATTACTGTACAAGTAGATTTAAATAGACATTATTTAACAGACCTTTTATCCAGAGAGACGTACAAAAATACTGAGCCTCATCACTGAACAGCTCAATAGTGCCAACAAACCCATAAACTGTTAAAAAAGAGCAACAGCAAAAAAATGGTAGGTCTTTAATTATCTCTTGAAGACAGCTAGTGGCTCAGCTGTTCTGACGGTGATTTAGATAGATTAAAAAAATATTAAAATAATGAGACAGATTAACAGAAAGACTGGTAGAGACAGATAAAGATCTACCAAAATACAGACTAACATAGTGGTTAAGATCACCCATGGGTTTAAATCCCATCACCAAGCTGCCAATGCTGGGCCCCTAAGCAAGGCCCTTAACTTTTAAATGCTCAGTTGGATGAAAAATTACATGGATATCTTTGGATATGGATGTCTGCCAAATACCAGAATTGTAAATCTGTGTTAAACAACTGACTTGGACACAAAACAACTGATGTAGGACAAAAAAAGTGATGCAGTGATGACAGCCAGTTTAACAACAAAAAAATTTAACAGTAAGACACACCAACAAACATTTACTTTAAGTATTCAGATCTCTGAACATGATGCTGTACAAAAGGAGCTGTGATTGGTTGCTTTACATGTCAATCATGCACACTCTTTGCCAATAAAAGTGGCTCTGGATCTTTTGTTTTATGTGAAGCAACCAATCACAGGTTGTTTTGCTCAGCATCAGGTTCAGAGATGTGAAAATGTAAATGTCTCTCCAATCTTACTCCTTACATCCTACAACCTTAAACTGATCAGTTGATGAAGTTGTGCAAATTTGCTGTAACAAAGTATTTAACAGGACGTTTGAGGAAAAACCTGTGAAGTTGATTTCATCCCATAAAACACTGACTATTCCATTGACAAGGATTTTTAGACAAATTGAACTTTACTGCACTGCAGAAGGAGTTTGTTACCCAAAAACAATGCAACACACACACAGTAGAATTAAACTAATCAGAGGAAATTTCCAAGTTGTGAAAGTGTTTCCAGTTTTAAGTGCCAGATGAATTAGACTGCTTTTAATATCACCGGTTTGTTGGTGTGACTTCCGAGGCTGAAACAAGCTACAGTAGGAACAGTGACAAACTTTACCCTAAAAAAAAAATCACATAGTTGTTATTGTTTAGCCAGGTACGATCATTCCATTATGGATTCCACACAGCTGTATCACACAGCTGTATCTCGAGTCCTCAGGTATCTCATTAGTCTCTGCTTCTCTGCAGGCGATAAAGTTTGGCGCTACACAAACTTCCGCCTGGACTTTGGTTACCCCAAACAGCTGACCAGAATTCCAGCCAACATCGATGCTGCCATGTATTTTGAAAAGAACAAAAAGATTTTCTTTTTTAAGGTAACATGAATTAACCCGCACATGTCGCTCATTCAGTTACATTAAACCCATGAACCTATGGAAGTGGGAGCTCAGCGGTTAAGTTGTTCGAAAGATCATGGATAAAATTTCCAGCACCACCGGAACTGCCACTGATGGGCCCCCGAGCAAGGCCCCTAACCCCTTCAACTGCTCAGTTAAAAAAATGAGATAAATGTAATTTACTCTGGATTTTACAAATTTCAGAAATGTAAATGAACACAAGAGGGCAGTAATGTTCCACCCAGCCCCCACCCCCTTGAAGATAGAATAGCACTTCATTGATTATTCACACCATATTCACATTTTGGCAAGTATTCGAACAAATAACATTATTTAAATGTCACTTTTCTATCAGTTTAAGTAATATTGCTTTTTTAAATAATAATAGTAATAATTTAATTATCTTTCGCAAAAAATTCTTTACTGAATACCATCATTTTGAGTAACTAAGAATTTTCATGTAATATATATTTATATGTGCACTTTTAATTTAATGCTCGTGTAAGACATGCTAATGCTCGTGTAAAAAATGCTAACTCCTGATTATCTTTTTTTTAATTTTGTTTATGAAACACTAGTCAATGTGCTTGAATCCTCAGTATTTCTTCTGTTTCGCAGGGCTCAGGTTTTTGGCAATGGGATGAAATAACGTACAACGACCTGAGCATTTACCCCAAACCCATTTCCCGTCTCTTTACTGGCATCCCGTCCAACCTGGACGCTGCTTTTACATGGACCAACGGCAAGGTCTACTTCTTTAAAGGAGATAAATACTGGCGTATGAACGAGCAGCTGATGGTGGAGGCTGGTTACCCGCTCAGTAAGCGAGAGAGGTGGATGAGATGCACCCAGTGAGAGTGAGGAGAGAAAGAACAGCCAAAGAGGACTTTCATCAGCTTAAAGCATTAAACTGTAGAGGAGTCAGGGACATAAACACTGCTGAAACTCCAACTGACTGATGTGAAGCAGTGATTTAAGTTCTGTAAAGAAGTTCACAGAAGAATATTGTCTACCTTAGCGTATGTGCTCTTTCTTTCTTTCCCTCTGTTTTCATTCAGTTGAGTAGGATGGACTGTAGACGGGAGCCAATATTACCGTTCGTTTTACTATTATAGTTCACAATATTGTGTTTTGAAAATTGAAATATTTAGCAGGACAAATCATCTACCAAATTAGAACCTTGGTCATTTTCCAGTGTTTTTATGATTGGCAAGTCACCCTGATTGGTTGTTAGGCTGCATTGACACTGCTCACATCTAGATGCCAATTCAGATTTTTTTTTACTACATCCATTTTTTAAAATGACCCACTTACATCATCTTTTAAAACTGACCCGTATCCAATATCTGCATTTACACTATACACAACAAAAGCACCAAACCAAAGGCAAAATCAACGCAATAATCAATGGACGGAATGAACAAAATGATTATTCAGTACTGTATTTTGCTTTAGCATCATATATAAACATCAAAATAGCGCTCTCTTTAGGCAGAGAAAAACAAGACAAGCTCTTGTCTCAGTCTGGCATCGTTTGCCAAGTTATAAACATCTTATTATAGTGCATTTTTTTAATTGTTTACTGACAAAACACGTAAAGAAATACAGTTTCAGTAAGTCAGGGGTGTCCAAACACGGTCCTGCAGAGTTCAGCTTCAACCCTAATCAAACACACCTGAACCAACTAACCCAGATCTTGCTAGGGTATACCTGAAACTTACAGGTAGGTGTGTTACGGTAATTTAAAGCTAAACTCTGCAGAACAAAAGCCCTCCAGGACAGAGTTTGGCCCCAACTGCACCAAGTTATTATTTATCGCTGTTGGTGTCTACCTGAGTGGACGTCATGTGCCACTGTTGCTTATTCAATGGTGCTCGACTCATATTGACAGATGAAAATCTGATCTGTCTGCTCACGGCAGACACTAATGTACGAATCCGATTCATATCTGATTTATTTCCACATACAAATAAGGTCTGAAATTTTTACACACGTCCACTGGAGAGTTAACTTATGTTTCATTGATTGAGCAATTTCCCTTATTTATTCTTACAGTTAAAGTCTGTTCTTAGGGGCTAACAGAGGAGTGTTTGACGTTCCTAACAGCTTCCTGATTCCTTTGTTGTAATTTGTAGGAAGTAAAAGCTAAGTGATTAAGGTGTCGGACTGCTGATTGGAAGATCACGGGTTTAATTCCCAGCACAAACTAAGCTGCCACTGCTGTGCCCTTAACCCTTAACCGCCCAGTTAGACAAAATGTGATATTGTAAAGTGTATGAATTGGTGATGTAATGGTTACTTTTTATGGTCACAAAATAATAATATCTTCTATACATCCACCCTAGGGTAGGTGTATAGAAGTTTTGCATTTAATAATTACAGAGACTGTAATGTCAGTCCTCAAAGCGAACAACTCAATTACTTTCCCATGTCATGAGATCAAGAAGCAACACACACCTGCAACCTAAAGTGCTAGTATCAGTAACCTGTTCAGCAACAGAACGGGCATTCCAGAGGACGCTAATGCTGTTGCACATACTGCCGATACAGGAGTAGCATGACAGCATTAAAGCTCAATTTATATTTTCTGCAGGGTTTTTATTCTTCCTATTCATGTATATAAGAAATCGGTTAGTTTCTTTTACAAACGGACAGACAAATGGACAGATAAAGGATGTGTAGATCTTGTACAAGTGTCTTTTTAGCTTATAGTTATTTAGAAACTAGTCAGTTTGATTTTGTTTGTGAAAAAAAAAGCATGCGTCTCTTCATATAATTTTGTTTGTGAAATAATTTTGTACTAACGACTCGTAATGACTGTTTATCGTTTCAGATTTACACTGCTTCTTAGGATTTTTCATTATATTTTTAACAAATAACATAACCCACAAATTATGCTTCTTGATTTAATTCTACACAAATTAAATATTTGTAAATAAATAAATTGTCTAAAAGAGGACTGAGTTTTATTATTTTTTTTAAAATCTATGTGTAAGAATTAAACTTGTTTACGCATTAAATATTAATTATTAAACACAAAAGTTTTTAATTTTTCTTTCCTGATCTTTAAAGACAGACTCGAATTCACCCGTAAAAATTCGAGTAAGGTCAAAATTCAAGTAATGGGCAGGAACTAATGCCTAAAGAATGTCAGTGATGTAGGTCTGAATTAATCGGAATATCATCAGTTTCCCATTTTCCCTATTTTTCAGTTTTATTTAAAGAATTCCTTAAGTAAAAATTTTGAAAGAAACTTTAATATAATTGCATTAAGGTAATGCAATAAAAAAGCTAGCCGTCTCTTAGATATTTACATAAATTACTTTCACAAAAGGACTTTCACTTAAATAAACTTTAGCTCGACTTCTAAAATAAAATTTTGGAATAAGACATGAAAATATTTCCTCCATTTGAGTTATTTAAGAGCAGTTTAGTTTGGTATCTAGCTAGTTAACCTAGATTATGAGAACAATGATCGAATTGACATCGGTCGGAGAATTAAATCTGATGATCTGAATCACAAAAACAAAGTAAAAGAGTAAATTTACACCAGCATCTGTTTCTGACTAACACAATTTATATCCCTAATGTATTTTTGTTAATGTAGTAAACAAACGATACTTCTGTACAGATTATTGTTTTAATGGTTTACAATGACATGTTTTGGGACATTGCACAGGCCCCACCTACACGAGACAAACCTGGAGTGACATCATCAAATTGTCAGAGGGGTAAACACAACATCTGATGTTTAACAAAATCAGGAACAAATCAAACAGAAAGCGCAGACGGGTCATTCGCATCACTCGACCTAAAGGCACTGATTAACACCAGATTAAGTGCAGAAACTCACACCTCCCGCTAACAGTCTCTAAAGGCATAATTATTACAGCATGAACAGCAAAATAAAGCTGCAGCTCGTAGAGGAGTCATCCTATCACAAACAAAATGGCAGAAATTAGTATGACAAACATTCTAGCAGGTAAAAATATCCCACTGCAGATTCCACATTTCTCTAGCTCTCAGATTTGTCCCATCATATAAAATTGCACTAGATGTATAAAAACTACTGATCAAACGGTCAGCGTGTTTAACCTGGTATAAACATGGAGCTGGGAAATGCTACAGGTGAGTCAACGATGCACTATTTTACATGACACAGTTTTAAAATATTCAAGATCACAATGTTTCGAGTCAGTTCACAATGCTCTGAGTGATTCTGAAGCAGAGCCACAAACATTCTCCCAGTTATTTCGTTAAAACTCAGACAACAAAACAAAATATTCCCAAAAAGATTGGCCTTATAGGCATGAGGAAAAAGGAGAGAATAATCCTCGCTGGGGAGGCTCTCTGGCTCACATTCACATTACTTTACGCTACATTAAAAAGATTCGAAAAGTAACACTGTATTTTCCGGAGTATAAGAAACTGATAGTTATATTGCAAAGTTGCTCTGTGGTTCAAAACACACCATCGTAAACAATTTTTTTTATAGGGCATCTATATCAGTGCCCGAATTAAATCTGGTCTTTTTTCAGCATATTCGTTAGTTTCCTATGTGTACATCGTTATTTGGAACTTTGTTAACTACGATAACAAAAGATGATCTCCACAGTTTGGTGTAAATCCAGTAATTATTTTTTAGACAATATTAATTGGCTAGAATTTGTTCACATTTCTAAAGACTTTTTCACTATACAGTAAAACTTTACTAAAAAAAAAAAAATCTTATAGTCGGGAAAATACAGAAAAAAAGTGTTTTCTCAATCCTTAAGTGGATGACAGCAAGTAGCTGCAGGTTAAAAGTGAATATTCTGTGAAAATACAGGGCAGGATATTACAAAAATAAATAACGTTTGAACAGATTCCTGGTTATTAGTTGGCAAATGAGGAGCCAACTAATGTAAGAGGTCTATGAATTGATTTTATTTCAAAAACCTCTTACTATACAGTCCAGGTCCAGAGATAAAGTCTATCCAGAATTGTTTTCCTCCATAAGCTAATATTTTTTTTTAGAAAAACTTTACCCAGACGGTTCCATTCTAGAACTGATAATTCAGTCAAGTAAAGTTTTAGCGCCCTCTGTTGTCTGTGAGGTGATCTGCAACCAGAGTCGGTCACAGATGTAAATCCAAGTACTGTTGAAAAGGGGCGGAGCTTAGCTTAGTGTTCTGGCTGCCAGGCTGGTGAAATGTTCAAAATTTGCATGGCAAGAGCTGGAAACGTGTAAGACAGCTATGGGCTTCGAGATGTCTTTGTCTTCGTTAAATTTAAATCTACATAAATTACAAAACTTTATTTTAATACATACATTTTTTCCTTCAATGCTTACCACTACTGGACTAGAACAGCTTTTACTGTCTAATGTTAAGTGACAGAGTCACTAAAATTTCAAAAGTGATATTATATCAGACCTGAGCACAATCTCGTCTGACTTTATCCTAAAGTACCATGCAATCTGGTTATTCTCCTTATCTGCACAGTTCGTTTTGAAGAATGCAACCCCATTCAGGTGCGTGCCGCTGTTGTGGTGTGTGTAAGTGGAACTGTAGATCCAGTATCATAATCCATGTCTACCATGGTATGGTTGGCGGTACTCAAGCTGCTCATGGATGTGCCTGTACCCATCTGACGATCGCGGAGGCTCTGTAGATAACTCTAAAGTGTTTAAAAAAAAAAAAAAAAGACAAACAAGGAGGCTTAAAATTTGTGCAAAACAAACACAAAAGCAACAAATAAAGCCGAAAAAACAATTACTACATTATTATATTTTTATTACATTTTTTTTTAAATCCTACACGATTCTGTTGTTTACTCTAGCTAAATATTTCTTATGTAAGGGTAAACAACAAAAATTTGTGCAAATTATATGTGGTAATTAAAGGATTTATGTAATGTGTGGTAGAGAATAAAATGTGTTCAATTATAAAATATTAATTCTGAGCCAAAATTTAAAAGGTAATAAATGTGCACCCAAAAGCATCCTAAGCTTTCTGTTATTGGATAACTAAAGTTGGACCCAACACGCTTCTCTGCCATTACACCCGGTCTAACTTAAGTTTTAGTGTGGTGCGCATGCTAACATGACTTTTTGGTCGTATTTTCCCCACATTCTGTATGTGATCCAAGCATTCCGGATTTTAGTGTAGGTGTATATATATATATTGATATATATTGATATATATTGATACACTACACTAAAATCACAGCATTTGTTACTTTACACTTGTTTCCTAATTGTTTTCTACTGCTGTTTGTCCTCAGTGTACTGTAACTTTCTTTAGCAAGTTTTCACACACAATGTGTGTTAAAGACTATTATTCAATTACAAAGTTTAAAAAAAAATCTCTTGAACATGTCTATGTGTTTGGGTGGTTTGCGGGGTGTTATTTTTTTTTTTATAAAAGGGGAGCCTGACAGAAAAAGTACAGAAACCACTTACAGATAAAGCTCTTTCTAATAAAGCTCTTGTCAGAGCAGTGAGTGAAAACAGAATACTCGACAATGAGTCAAACCAAAAAACTGAAGGCTATAAAATTGGTAATATCTAATTTGTAAAATTAGCCTGGTTGCGGCAGTGCAAAACAAGTCTATAAACCTGTTTGATGTCTAATTACCCTCGGCTCTGCTGAAGAATTACATTCTACAATTCCTTTCGGTCTAATCCATCAGTTTAACTGTACGAGTCTCCTGATTGGCCAGATTTTACTGATCTGATTCCTCTGAGCCACTGAATAATTCCAGGATATTAATCTCTTCACACGTCAACAAATCTCTGATTAACATACCAAGCCATGTTATTTGGGTAACAGATTTTGCAAGCAAAAGTACAAAAACTTTCTGTTCCCAAAAGTAAATGATGCCATTTTAGTGCTAAAGTCTGCTAGAATGGCAAAAACACCAAGTTTGGTCTAAATTTACAGTCCAGCATCTGAAAACTATTCACACATTCACATCCACAACAAATAAATAAATAAATCAGTTTGGTTCTATTGAAACTAACTGGAGCTAGAAGATCTCCAGCGTAGCGTTTTACAGGCGTGGGTTTACGGCGGTACGTCCCCTCCTGACCTGCAGGCAGTTGCAGCTTTTTCACATCTTTCTGTCTTATTCTCATCAGCTGCAATCGCTTCTGCCTCCTGCTGATGATCACTGAGGACAAACAGCAGTAGAAAACAATTAGAAAACAAGTGTAAAGTAACAAATGCTGTGATTTTAGTGTAGGTAAAAATATGCAGTAATATGATGAAGTATATTGATATAGTATATATATATTGAGATATATATACACACACATACATACATATATATTTATACACTGAATACGAATTACTTGTACTGGATATTATATTCCGCAGTATCATACAATACCTTCAGCATGTGAGAACCCTTCGGCTGTGAGCTTCCACTGCACTAATGCTCCCATAAGGCTGAGTGTAGGCCAGATGCCCAGAATGACCCAGCTGTACCAACAGAGTGGTGCTGGAGCAGGGACGAGGCGCAGACAGTCGTAAATGTGCGAGACCAGAACCAGCATCTCCACAAAGTAATCAGCACACACAGTCATAATTGCAGCACCAAACACAGCTGTGGAAATGATGGTGAAAAACTTCTGCCACTGAAGAGTTAAAACCGCACACAGCATGCCGGTGCCAAGAAGGACACCTACAGGCACCTGCCATACACACACACACACACACAAAATCAGTGTTAAATGCACATATAAATACTCCATATGCAAAAAAGGTGTTGAAAACTCGAGTATTTGTGTATATTTTAAATAACCTACATGTCACAAATACTAAATTAGTTGGATAAAATAAATTGTATATTATACAATATCATACAAGAACCTGTTAAAAATCTAAACGAATCCTTTCAAGCATAAACATAGAAAACATTTATATTAGAGCTGTATGATATTGGAAAAAAACTAACATTGCGATAGTGTGTTTATGAGGTTTATATTGCGATATTAAAAAATTAACCAGATGACTTTGACTTGCTCTATTTGGAAAGAATTCATGACTTAAAAATGAATGATCGGGGTGATTTTGGAGGGGTGGCATCTAAAATTTAAAGCACAGTTAAATGTAATAGAACAGGCATGTACACACAAGTTAGCCACATCCAATTTTTTTTTGTCGCAGTATACATACAATAAAATATCTATTACAACTGACAATTTACTCCCTGGTAACGTTCTACAGTATAATTCCACACCCTTCAGCTCTACACTCCTTAATAAAACATGGGCGAGTCATAAAATATGCCAACTGTCTCACATACTTACTGCCTAAAATAAAAACCTTCACTGTCAGTATATTTCAGGAATTTATTTTTGCATTCTGAAAGACATCTGCTGGACTTGCACTTGCATGTAATTATGCTTAAGGCTGTCACAATTACTAAATAACTGTATGATCACAATTATTTGGCATAACTCGTTGTATCCAGCCGCAATAATTGTGCACTTTTATTAGCCAAAAGGGGTAACTGTAGTAGCCATTAACACCCTACTTCCAACCAAAGTATGTAAACAGAGTGAAGCAGTGTGATTTTTTTCCTGGAGTTGAAGCGTTGTGGCTTTCTGTTGTTCTGAGTGAGCTTCACTAACACTCCATTAAGGGCTCACCTTACGTTAACGCCCCATAATGCAACTGTAGAGCACCAACAAATTCATATGCTGCTAAACCAGGTATACACCACTGACAAAACACAATAAATATGGATTTCCTAAAGTAATATTTATCTATTTAGCTGTAATAAACTATATTTACAGTGACGCATTAACAAGACATGGAGCAAAGATAGCACGAGGAAGGAAGTTTTTTCCTGGTACACACTGATACTCATATAAAGTACTCATTTTATGAAACAAAGTATTTTGCAGTCTGCTATACAAGAATTGTTATCTTTCATTTAGAAATATTTCCACAACACTAAGCCTGACATTCCGTCACTGCTGGTGGAGTGTTTGTGCACTAAAAGTTTTGTCAACGATGCCACAAAAGGTATCAAACTTTAGTAACTGAGTGTTTTTAGGAGTAGGAGTGCATGAGCTCAGTATCGGTATCTGTGCATCCTTAAATTATAGCATCAATAAATTATAACATATTGACCAAATGAACAACATCCTAGAAAAAGTCAGAAAGAAACAAATCGGAATCCTAAATGATTACACACACTCACACATTGTTGCCACCGCGTAGCTCTAGGGTCTCTGCGGTTAGTTTAAGTCTGAGGTTACTTTAGTGTCTGTGCAGATTCTCTTTCAAACGGAAACAAACGACTAAACTAAAATGCCTGCAAGTGTGACCGAATGTAAAAAATGTGCTTTTTGTGTGTGTGTATGAGTGCGTGCTTCATAATGATCCAGCGGTTCCACCCAGCATGTAATTTTAGCTGAAAGCAGGATCACTCAGGGCAAGTTCACTATTTCAGGAAGTGTATTGTGCCTGATGGGTGTGTTAAGCAGCTGAGATTTTTTTTTATACCTAAAAACATTACATTTACTGTAGACAATTTACATTTACTGGGTGAATATATCCGTGTTAAGCCTTAAATAAAAAAAATTACTTTTTTTTCCTTGGAAAAATCATTCCAGATCTTTCAGGTGGTCTGCAGTGCCCACACAGTATTGGGTGCATCTGGTTTTTTTATATATATGAAGTGCATGCAGTAATTAGATTTTTTTTCCAGTTTCATGTAAATAAGCTACATTGCGTATACATACCCACAAAGTGCCGGGTTTGTGGTACTGAGTGTCATTTTAGGTGCAAACTATAGTAGACAAGCTATAGTGAGATTCTTGGCAAAAACATTTTTAGAAGCACAGTGTGCTTATTCCTACAGACTGTTGGGGTATTTTTTTAGTATTTTTAGTATAAAAAATACTGTTCTTTTAGTGTGTTGGCATATTTTAAGAGGTGCATTGTGTGCTTACCCACAGGGTGCTGGGTGTGTATAGCTGGTGTGTAAGCAAAAGGCCAGCAATGGCAAGTAGCAAGCCGAGCAGGATGCCGGTCATAAAGAGACCGACGCTGCGCACTAGCATAGTGACGAGGCCACACAAAAGTCCGATGCCCAGGCCGATGCCAGCGCTTGCCTCGATGCTCAGCTGTGTGTCTAACACTCGCTCCTTATAACACAGCAAAAAGATAATCACTGAGCCAAACAGCAGACCGGACAGGAACATGATGGCTTTAAAGCAGCGGTAACCTGTGAAACATGGAATATGAAATAAATATAAAATGGCTTAAAAATAATACAAATGTGCCATGTTTCCAGTTTCAGTGTATTCTGTACATATGATGTAATAATAAGTGTTAAAATAAGCAGAATTGTAAATCTCAAAGGTGGAAATGATGCAACACATCGTAACAGTGAAATATTTTCCTCCAAGACTTAACTTAAAATAACGAATGTTTTGGTTTTGATGGTTTAGGGCAAAGGTCAGCAGCAGGTGTCCTGCAGAGTTTATCTCCAACCCTAATCAAATACACCTGAACAAGCTAATCATAGTCCTGCTTGGTATACCTAAAACTTACAGGCAGGTGTGTTGGGGCAAGTTGGAGCTAAAATCTGCTGCCTTTCAGGACTGAGACTGTTGACTCCTGATTTATGGTTTGATGTTCTCCATTTGCATGAGATTTACATAACACACTTATTCAACTGAAACAAAAGGAAGTGGTTGAGGTCAAACAAAGTGACTACCCTGAAATAACATCAGTAGTTCCTATAAAGCACAAAAGCCAAACACACACACACACAATGCATGAATTATTTACATAACGTTAAAAGGTCAATTTAATTTAAATCATACTTATTCATGAATAGTCAAACAAGTCTTGCCAGTGTTACTTTTATTGTCACATGGGTGGAAGAACGTGGTCAGATATGAAGGTTGTAAGATTATTACAATATTGACCATAATAAGACACATACTGTATAAAACTTTAATAGAGAAATTTACCACTGCAGTTTGGTGGATTGGTTAAATCTCTATGACTGACATTTTATGGATATTGGAATATTAAAACTAGTTAAAAAAACATACCTAATGTGTGTGCGTGTGCGTGTGTGTGTGTGTGTGCACGCAGCAGCTTAAACATCCAAAAGTATCTCTAAACTTTATCCCCATGTTTAAGTTGGATGCCAATCATAGAAGGGAGAGTGAGAGTGTAAACACAGCAAACTGGAATTCCAGTAGCTCTAATGGATCTTGTTGACAGACATTAAAGCCTTGGCATGAAATAGTAACAAATACGTAAATTATTATTACACAATTGATAAACTGCTAAAAAATAAATACATTTACATACATTTGTGTATTGGAATCATTAGTCCGACACACACTGTCTGCTTTGAGCTGCTATGTTACTAATGCTAACCAGCCAGTTACACGTTTTTATCATGAGCTGGTTAAATGCTTTTCATGACACTTTACAGCCTTTTTAAACATCTAATTAATCTAGAAAGCAGACTAAAAAAACCTTTCCAAAGAAGAAACTTAATGCAAATTTGCCTGAAATAAGGGCAGCTGTTTTAAGTCGCTTTTGCTGATTTTTAAAAGACTTAAAGAGAGACCTATTACATATACAATAGAGTTGGTTGCGTCCAGAATGTCCTGTATAAGCAATCATTAGCACACAAGACCACATGTGCTTTTTTATAAACCTTTAAAAAGACTATAAAAGAAATGTAAATATATGTAAATGTAAATATAAGTCTCTTCATTTTTTTTTTAACTTACCAAAAAAGCAGTAGATAATTCCAAAGAGGCAGCATGTAGAGGAGATAACAGCAGGGACAATTTCGTACTGCCTGTCGATTTCCAACAGACACGGATCCAGCTCCATCGGGCCTTTTGCTGTCTCATCAGAGACAAGCCCGGCCACGGCGGCCATTTTAACAGTAGAAGAGTGTCCAAACAAAGCAGAGGACTGGCTATGGTCCTGAAGTCATTGGGACTAAAGACAAAAAAAATATAATAGTGTGACTTACACACAAAACTATTTATTCTCTCTCTCTCTCTCTCTCTCTCTCTCTCTCTCTCTCTCTCTCTCTCTCTCTCTCTCTCTCTCTCTCTCTCTCTCTCTCTCTCTCTCTCTCTCTCTCTCTCTCTCTCATATATATATATATATATATATATATATATATATATATATATATATATATATGGTATATATATCTATATATATATATATATATATATATATATATATATATATATATGATATATATATATAATATATATATATATATATATATATATATATATATACACACATAATACACACACACACACACACACCATATACAATTTCAAAAAAAATGGTCCAGTCTACAGAAACGTGTTTTCTAACTATTTTGATGTTTGAAAAATGACCAAGATTCTTCCTGCTTGTTAGCATGCTAAATCATTGGAAGTCTCAGCATTAGGATAACGAGTAAAGCGCATTAATAAAATGATAAGAAGGTCTTAAGTCCTGAACATCCAAACTTTTCAGATTGTTGTATAAACAAAAGAATAGTGGTCTAAGTCCTGCGATCGTTCTACCAGGCAATCTCAGGACACACTTGCTGATTCTGCATACTGGCCAGCTACAATCAGCTGATGAGTCACAGGGACTCGAGTTTAAACAACAGCACCTGAGAATGTTTTTCTCCTCCACATTCACACAGGGATAAACCCATCATGCACCAAAACACCATACAAATACTCAAAGACAAGCCCTAAATGTCTACGTCCAATGGAGACGGGTAACCTAAAGCAGCATATTAGAGATGTACTTTAGATTCGAAGGCCAATTAGAAAATCCTCATAAATAATTATATTTGCAATTGTATTTTCGCTGTTAACTAAAAAAAAAAAAATCTTTACAACTGCAGTTTCACTGAATGTAAAATAACCTATAAGTTTATGCCTTAATGCACAAATTTATAGTAAAGATAACCTTTATTCTCATGTATAATTTAGAAGAAACTTTAATTTTTGCTCATCTCCAAAAAGAACAAAATAGACTTTTTTTTATACTGAATTCATTAAAATTCGGACACAACAAGCCACTTTAAAATGCCTTAAATATGTGTATTAGATATGGGACATCAAGGAGTTCCATCGGAATATGAATAGGAACTCTTTCCTAGGGCTGAATAACTCAATATATATCACAATAGAACTGTTTTCAATAACTGGATATAATTTGTGAACATTTCCAATATTTTGATATACATCACAGCATTCGCCACTGAATGGCATTCAGGCACATCCAGGCGTTCAGCATTGTGTAACGCCGCCTTCTTAATTGCCCCGCCCACTTTCACACACTATTCAACATGACTGCTAAGTAAACTTTCATAGCGTTCGAAGTTGTAGCCTGTGAAATGCTGTCCAATGGACATAAAGGAAGGTGAGGGATGAAAAAAAATAAGGCAGAGACACAGAGAGGGGAAGGAAGAGAAATGTCCTAGTGTGGTTGCTACACAATAGTTATGGAAATGCAGAGACCGCTTTTAACCGTAATCGGTCTAAAGTTCAAATCGTTTACAATTCAATATAAAATTAAGCCATATGAGCCAGCTCCACCCTCTCCACTACTAAACATCTCACATACTGTAGGTGATTGACTTCTAAAACATTTTTGTTCTGAAGAATTGATGATTGAAAGTCTTTTTACATCACAATAGCAATCATTAAGTTAAGTGGTCAATGTATTTCTATGTATTTCAATATTCTGAGGAAGGCATTAGACCCGGAAATGTTTGTCCAATCAAAATGCTGAGTCCAAATATTATCATAGGATTTCCTACCTTCCTGTTTGTACGTGCATACCACTGCGCATCCTGCTTGCGCAGACGGGATATGTAGTCGGCGTGTTTGCGTACTATGAATTAAAAGACTGGATCAAAACAGAGAGAAAACCTGAATTAACATCGGTGTAGCGTTTCCGCAAGTCTATTACAGGAGTCAAAGGGTCTGCAAGATGATGTCATGGTTGCGGTTTCATTTTTTGAACAGGTAGAAATATAGTGTGATTGGATTTTGTAGTTTGTCTGCTAGTACGGATTAGTTTAACTACAGCAGCAGTGTGTTATTTGGTACTATTTTTCTGTTTGGTATTTTAGTATTGTTACTAACTGTATTATAAAGTTTTCTCACTGGTGAAAGACACGATGTATTGTCGTAATGTTTCCGATTGTTTAGTCTGTGCACGGTTTCTGCGGTATTGGTAAGGTGCGTGGCGGACATCAGCTTCTATATAACTGTGGGTGGACTGCATTTGCTGACACTATAGTTGTGTCCTGCCTTGACTTTTTTCTGAACTACTGTTTTTTCTTTACATTGGTCACCACTAAATAAATGCAATTGTTTCCAGTCCAAAACTGTCTGGTATTCTTTACCGTGAATAAGCATGAAGTTCTTCAAGAATTATATTTAACCACCCAAATTAATCTGCATAGACTTTAACACCTCAGCAACAGCAGGTCCCACGGAATCCCAAAACACACCAATCAGACCTCACAAACACTGCTGAGTAGTTATCCTCTAAATGTTTGATGACAAACAGATTGTGTTGTTTTGTGTTCTCTCCCAATCGCAACTGTCACTCGTTTCATCTTAAAATGGTTCTTTATTTAGAATAATTTAGAAAGGTTGACTAGAAGAAGCAGATTGGGGTCCTATAAATACATGATAAATTATTCATTTTATAAATTCTTTAGAAGTTCTTTTTTTTTGTACCTATTACAACTATTATTACCACTTTAAGAAAAAGATCATGGGCTTCTACACAGAACATTATGTTTATTTAATTAGCTTTAAAAACCTTTTATTAATTAAAAATAAAGGTTTTTCTTGAGAGAAGTGCTTGATTCTTACATTTATATTATTCTGTATATTTAAGTTTTCACACGTTTTTATACCTGAACTAAGATTCGTGTGAAAACCCGACATTTTGCTTTGGGCTATTGGTATTTCTTACTTCATGAACTGTCTCAATGCAGATTTATGCATGTGTTTGGATGGGCTGTGTTCTGACTTGTTTGCTAGCTGGTGCTATAGACAGATTCCTCCTTCATAAATAACATGCTACGGTTTTTCCAGCGGGAAGGATAGATTATTGTTCTTCTAACAAAGCATACCAATAAGCAATAGCATTCGTAAGCCTATTTATTTCAAAGAGCACAGATAGTTTTCTCGTCCAGGTGTGTCACGCTAGTTTTTGGCAAATCATGATCAACTGTTTAAAAAAATATCTATTCAATTGGTAGGCTTTCTGTGTGTCAGAAAAAAGGGGAAAAGCCCCATCTTAGCCCTGCTCCTGGCAGTCATGATTACAGAGGAGGTAATTGTTGGGAATTGGAAAAACCAAATTGAGGAGTAAACGAGAAAAGTAAGAAGGAAAAATCTGTACATTTCCACAGATAAACTGTTCCGACTGATGTTTCCTGATGTTTACAATGTTTGAAAACGTTTAAAGAAAGATCTGGTACATGGTCAAATGCCCTTAATGCAATAACATGAATAAATTTAAGCGCCTAACTATTTAAAACATTTAAAAAAAACTCCCAAAGACCAATTATAAAACTTATGTTATGCTAAATTCACCAACAACCTTTGATGCCATCGAATGACCTCAAGCATGACAGGACCTCCTCATCAGTACAGTATATAGCAAATTTGTGGTAATCGTCTATATTTAATTGAAGTAATTAGAAATAGGGCTGTGTTGGCAACGTATGATACATACATACACATGGGTTTTGATACAAGATATTGCGATTTATTGTAATACAATAAATATTTCAATTCATTGTATTGTTTTCAAAAAATGTAAAAGAAATAGTAAAATGTAAATCCATAAATGTAAATCCGTATAAAACAATTTAGACAGTAGAGGTTAGAATATCAAAACACTATCTCAAAAAAAAAATATGGCAATTATTGGCTGTATCATTATTTTTACACAGCCCAAGTTAGAGAAATTATATATATATATATATATATATATATATATATATATATATATATATATATATATATATATATATATATATATACACACACACACACACACATACATACATACATACATACATACATACATACATATATACACACTGTGATATTTTGGTTTGCATAATAAAGCACCATTAATAAATAAATTATATATATTATTATTATTATTATTAAGTTTTATTTGTATGTTATTTCTCAACATCTGGAAAAACTCATACATCTAAAGAAAAAAAAAAGTGATTATGGAAATAACAGTCCATTTTTTACACCTCGTCTGACAGTTTGATTATCATCACATACCATAAACTGCATACATTTTTTACACACCTTTCTAAAAAGTGAATGGAAATATAAAGAAAATAAACAGGATAGGTTAATACATGTAAAAATGGAACCATAGCAACAAGAATTACCAAACCGCTTTGCAGGTGTTTTCTAAGTTACTGCACAAATTCTGTGCAGGAAAAGACGTTTACTATAAAATAACGGCAATGTAACGGCCTGAAAATGAAAGCGTAAATTCACTGAATCAACCTACTTAGAAAACCACTCACATTACAAATTCAAACCCAAGTGAATTAGTTATTTCAGCCAATCGGTATGAGAAGCGGGCATTTTTTAAACACTGTGCACTTGTCCAATCGAAATCTTTCCTCACATTTTCTCAGCAGGCATCCAGTTTAACGAATTGAAAGCGTCATGGGCGGAGATGAAAGCCTTTGTATCACCCCATAATGGCCTCATTCTCCTCCATATACAGAGACACACACATGGCTTGCTTTGTAAGGGAACGCTAGAGAGCAGGAACTTGTCCAGGGGTGCAAGTGTAGTTTCTGAAATAAGCCGTTTCAAAAGAAATGTTTATTCTTATAGTTTTTTACCTTTACATCTAAACAAATAGGTATTGATAAAGAACTGACGCTTAGAGCAAACAGTCTGTTAGTATAATTATAAAAGGTAACTTGGTAGTCTTAATAGTGGCACTTTGCTAGCAAGAATAAAAACCAGATAGAATTGTAGGGACAGAACACAGATGAGAGACAGAAAGACAGCAGAGTCTGTCTCAGAGCTCCCCTTCATTTTCCGAAAAAGGCTCTCATTTTCCACTCAGCCTTCATTCTTATACAAATCACGAAGAGAGTGAACACTAAATGAGAGGGAGTAAAAAGAGATTAAAGTCAGGCGTTGGCCGTTCATTCACTGAGGAATACATGAATTTATTGTAATCAGAACATGACAGGATGAGATCATCAAGCCCTATGAAAGAGAGAGAAAAAGGGAGAAAGGCCTGTTTTAACCCCCACCCGCTCGGTGTTTACATGCAACTCGATCCATTGCATGTCTTGTTCTCCCGGTTTGAGATCTGGCTTTTAATGCCTTATTATATGTTCCCTTTGCACATGAGCTCATTAAAGGGTATTTTTATGGATTATGCTTTGAAAACTGGGAATTCTATGACACTTAAATAACGCCATCTGCTACAAGACATCGGCAAATAAAATGTACAATAGTAAAAATCTACATAATTAAGAACCTGGATTTTCAGAGTAGTTGTTTGGGGAACATATCACAAAAATCAGTTTTAACTCTAATGTTTCTCATTTAGTGTATGAAAAAATCAGTCTTTACAACTTTAACTAATATATTTTACTAACCCTAACCCTATTTTTAATGGCAGGTAAAGTTTATCAGCAAAGACTGAAAACTGACAGAAGAAAACTCGGTCAAAGTCTGCTTTAAAATCTGCAGGATCCTCTTGAGCCCAGATTCATGATTTATTCTGGATCAGAGACATTTTGGTGTAACTTTTGTATTTACAGTATATCTAAATGTTTGCTCATAGCATGGGGCTAACGGAAGTGTACACGGTTACCTGAGAATCAGGATCAGACACACAGCTGGCTGACAGATTTCCTGTCTTGCGTAAAGCTTATTTTACGCATGTGGAAGCCGTAGGGAAGCGGCTGAGTGTAGCCACATGTCGTTTTTAGTTGTTTAATCTCCATAGGCTTTCATATTAATCTGGCACGGCTTGTTTCCGGAAACTCTTTTTATCCTGGAACGGCATGGTATTAAACCAGAATTGCAGCATCACCACCTTTCAAAATTCTTTCAACCAAAGCTGTACTAACAAGACCACCAACTACCCAATTATCTAAAGCAGGTAACAGGTAGCTGATGTAGCCTAGATGTCTACTTACATTCATTGTGATTAACTACAGGACTAAATACTGAACACTGCACTGCAGAAACATTATAATGATACACTAGGACGTGAATAATGCTACACTATACAACATGAAAACCAAGGCAAAAAAATGGCTTAAACCGTAAATAAATTAATAAACATTTCCATTAGTCAAAAAATGACATCTTATCAGGACTGTGCCTTTGATTGTGACCCATGACCCTTCATTCCTGATCCCAGGACACACTGAGCAGGAAGCAGGTTAGCTCTGCTTAACCTTTACCCTCAGACAGAGGAAGTTAAACAGGAAGAGAGGAGCTTGCAAGGGAAAACTTTAGAAGCTGGAATCACTCACACACACACACACACACACACACACACACACACACACACACACACACACCACACCACATTTATGATAAAATTCACATTACTTTTCCACAAAGGTTAGTTACAGTGCATATAAAAGTCAACACATTCATGGTGACAGGTTTTAAATAAGTTTTACTTCCTGGTTGTGAAAAAAGTGTGTTTTATATAGTATGATTTCGGGTATTATGAATGAAATACAGACATACTGATACGATCACATGACGTACATTCCAAAAGTGTGAAAATTGGACTCATGTCAAGTGTCCACTGTAGTTAAAATGCATGCAGAAGCAGGACATTATTTGGGTTCTTTCGTGTACTGTTTAACATATACTCTAAACTTAGGCATACTACCAGCCTTGCATACTATTTTCACATACAATATATTAATATAAGGAAATGCAGCCCAAGTGTGCATCCCTAGTAATAAAAAGAAACGTGGCAGTGTTTAAAATTGACTAATTACTGTTAAATACTAACAAGAGTGGAACATCGGCATATACCACACACATTTTTACTAGAACAGCTGACATTTTGCAAGAACTGAACTCACTGGGAGCTTGGAAGTTCCCAGTCAACGCGTTTTCCTACAGCAGCCGATATTGTAAATGCTCAGGGATCCCAGCTTCTACCGGAAAATGTAGATACTCTATTTTTTGCAAAAAAATGCAGGTAACCTAGACAAAGCATGTGTTATGTTCAAGTATGTTTAACATTTTTTTTAGTTTTGTTTATATTTTTGCACGTTTTAAGATGTTTAAGAACCTTGTTAAAATTAGTTTTATTTTCCAGTGACAGGGCAATTAATTGTTAACGTTAATGTGTTAATGTTTGTTTAAACTATCGTGATACATATTGTATAGCGAACATAATATCGAGATGCAAACCGAATCGTGAGCAGAGTGTATTGTTATACTCTTATCTCCAAGTCATTAGGGTTTCAAGACACTGACGTTTGGCAACTCGAGCTTTCTCCACAGATTTTCTATGGGATTAAGGCGTGAAGACCTTAATTTGCTTCTTCTTGAGTCACTTCTTTGTTGCCATCCTGGAATACCCATCCACAACACATTTCCAATGCCCTGTCTGAAGGAAGGAGGCTCTCACCCAAGATTTGACGGTACATAGCTCCATTCATGGCCCTCTTGATGCAGTGAAATTGTCTTGTCTCCTTAGCAGCAAAACACCCCAAATCATAATGTTCACACATCCACGTTGGACAATGGGGGTGCTCTTAGGGTCACAGGCACCATTCCTCCTCCTCCTCCAGACACGGCGAGTTGAGTTTAGGCCAAAGTCTTGATTTTTGTCTCATCTGACCACAACACTTTCACCTAGTTCTCCTTAATTAAGATGTTTATTGGAAAACTTACATGTGCTTATTTAGCAGGGGTGACCTTGCGGGTACTGAAACTGCTTTGTGTCCATTGACAAGATCCTCCCGCGTAGTTCTGGGTTGATTCTAATGATCAGCGATGGTCTTATAGCCCATTCGAGCCTTGTGAAGGTCCACAATCTTGTCCCTGATATCTGTGCACAGCTCTTTGGTCTTGAAATCTGATTGTTTGCTTTTGTGGACAGGTGTCTTTGAAACAGCACTCCATTCAAGAGACCCTTCAAGAGATTCCTTCTAATCTTAGATTGTTACCCATACAAAAGACACCTGTGAGCCAAAAATCTTCTCTATTGGTAAGGAATAAAATACTTATTTCTTAAAAATGCAAATCAAATTATAACTTTTTTTAAATGTATTTTTCTGGACATTCTGTTGTTATTCTGTCTTGCAAAGTTTTAAATAACCCTACTAATAAAACTATAGACTGGTCATTTCTTTGTCAGTGGGCAAATGTACAAAATCAGCAGTGGATCAAATCCCCCCCCCCGCCCCCCCACGTCTGTAGGGGTTTAAAACTTGTTTGCGTCAGTTCCACTGTATGTGCAATTAACTAGGCTATTATTGCGGCAAACTATACAAAACAAAGGAAGTACAAAGTGGCAGTAGGGCACAACTTGCGTGAATACAAAAAATAAAATAAAAAACAAGCAACCATAAATTTAATTGAGAATAAACAAGAAGGTTTTTTTAATTAATAACGGATAAAGAAAGAATCTTTTCTGGTAAAACAAGGCACTGTAATTCTTAGAATTACTATTGATTGAACAACATTAAAGAAGTATATTACCAAGAACCTTTTTACCTTTTTAACTGTTGTGAAGACACGGAGACAATTCTTAGGGAAAAGGCCACCAGCAAACCTCTCTTCTTTAGAGAAAAACATACAATCACCAAAAGCCATGAAAAATAATGTTATCTTAGGACGAGACCCATGTTAACCTTGTCTGGCCCCAGCACCAAAAAAATAAGGTTAGTTAAATATAATAATGGCAGAATCTGGGGCCTTAATTAAGGTGCTGAAATTATTAATAGCTCCAAATACTAGCCAATAAGGGCTCTTCCAGCATCACATCAACCTAAAGCTGTTTTCAGCAGTGATTCAGCACGTTTTAGCCCGAGTACAGATCTAAATTCTACCAAACCGAGTGTTTCATTTGCTATGTAGCAATGTTTAACCCCAAGGTGTGCTTTACCGAGGTGTGACACTCTTAAATGCTGTAAGCAACAACCATGATAGTGCAAAGGTAAAAACAGCGCTTCAGAATAAGTAACGGTTTTATATGCACATTTGGGAGGACAGAAAACAACATGCTAGAACATGCAAGGCTTTATGGTCTTATGGGTGATACTATAGCCAATGATTAGCTGACTTACTTCTGGGGTACAAACATGTGCAACATTGAAAATTAGCTTGCATTCGCATTAGGTTTCTGGCCAATTAAAACATGGGCTTGGGCAAGTGAATTTATACTTTTGCTAATAGAGAAAGCACTTTGGTCTGTCAATGCTATGCCCAGGATTCGGCCCCCGGTGTGAAGTAGAGACATTTTTAGGAGTGTCCTCGTGAGCTGTGTTTATTAGCCTGGAGAAAATGTTGAATCGCCACTATTGTTCCTCACAGAGTGAATAGAGACGACCTACTGAGGAGCTGGCACACACACTGACCGCCTCTTCCATCACTCGCTTCCAAACATACAGAAAGATAGAGAGAGCCATGAGAGACAGAAAGAGAAAACGGGAAGGACAGAAAAAAGGAAAAGAGAGCAAAGACTGGCCGAGACTGCTGAACAAACCCTTTCAGAATAGAGGAAGAGATGGAGCTCCATTAGTTGGCCTGGGATCTAAGAACACTCTGACAATGTGTCCTTTATAGGAAAAGGACAGAAGAATAGAATGAGAGAACGAGGCAGAATTATTGGCATTTACCCACTTAAAAATCCTATTGTATTTACTGTACAACAATTATGCAAATAAAGGGTATTGGATATGACCAGACATGTCCCCTACTCGCCCTCTCTCGCTCTCACACACAGAGATCCTCTCTACAGCTAAAGCGCTGAATAATAGCTGCCTTTCTGTTAGAAGACTGCAGAGCTTCTTACTCTGAATGATAGGAAACAAAATGCGTCACACAATAAAGGCTGTTTTGTTCTTTACTCATGTACACACAAACGGAACTCAGAACTAAACTGTACTTTCAGGTAGAAAAGTCCAGCAGGCTAAAACACACCTGTAAGTGACTAGACACGCTGAAGCATGAACATGAGATTAAGCTAGACAGGAAAGAATTAAAAGGAGCTGGAGAAAAAAAAATGTCCGCCATTCAAAATGAGTATGTCATGGGTGTAAATTAGCTGTTATGCTTAAGATACAGTCCAGCCAGAATTCATCTACATCAATCTTTTCTAAAGAGAAGACAAAGAACTAAAAGCATTTCAGTAAACAGGAGTGTCACTGCATGAATGCTTTCGAATAACACTTTGGAGGCTGTTGTGTATAAACTAAGCAGGTCAGCATTTATAAAATATTCCATCCAGCCCATCTGACACCAACAATCATTCCACAGTCAGATCCCCTTTCCTCCCATTCTAAACGTTGATGTAAATGTTATCTGAGGCTTCGCGTCTGTACCTCCACGATGTTCTGCACTGCACTGCTGCCACTAGATAGGCTGTAGATGTGTTTCAGCGTTCAGTGCGTGGACGAGACGCACGTGGCTTATTATTATTATTACGACTGCACAATATACGGTTTTAGCGTCGATATCGCAATGTGTGCAACTGCAATAGCTACTTTGCAGGAGGTGCAATGTCGAATCTCAAATTAAAGTGGCTCATATAGAAGTAGATAATACAGTGATATGATCATTAAAAGAAGGGTGGGCTATAACATAACCCCATAAAAAAGCGTCTGCCCCATCACAAACAATATTTAAAAAAAATACCCAAAACAGCAGCATGACAAGATGGAAATATAGACTAGAAATAATATTTGAACTTTACTTTGCCTTTACTACACGTCCATGACACCGACTCGCTGTGGAGTTGCCAGTTTCGGCAGTCCAGCTCTTAAAGCAGAATGTGCTCTTATGTTTAATACATGATAACTAACCGAAGCTAGCTTAGCTACGGTTATTTCCAGCGTTTCTAGTGTTAAACCTTGTGTTTACTGACAGGAAGATGACAGGGTTTGTATAGAGTCAACTTCTGTTTAGATGAGGAAGGGACTTCTAACATATGACGTTGGAAGACAGATTGATTAGCAGACATTCTATTTATGACTGTATGGAACTTTCGATACTTTGTGGTAAAAGTGACTCTCTTGTTGATTTTGTCCCATCAGTGTGCATCTCATGGAAAATAATAGTGAAGACCACTGCAGTAGTGTGATATTAAACTGTTATAAAAGAGGCAACTGTCATGGACTGGTGCAACTCTATGATGTGTGTGTGCGCGAGCAATACTGATGTCAAGTGAAAGGATTCTAATGACCGAACACAGACTGCAATATGCAGTTAGTGTTGTACCAGTTTTGTCCATCAACACCTAATAATCGTCATGGAAATTACAGACTCACCTCTTTTAACAAGCAATGTAGAAACACACACACACACACACACACACACAAAGAGCCATGTGTGTAGATGTAGTAAAACAAAAACATATAAACACAACAGATGACTAAGAGATGAACACTACTATATTACTTTCATGGCTGTGCTGAAGATGATCACCGGTCAATAAATCATCAGGTTATTAGATATTTAACCAATGCCTGATAAACGCTTTTCTAAAATCACTGCAGTCAGAATAAAAACTCACACTAAACAGGATACAGGGGAAACTTATAAAGATTCAGTTATCCAGACCCAAACTACAAGCTGTGATCTAAATATACAGAATTTGCATGTATATACGCAGTAACCACCGGTATACTTAGGGTTCTAATGACTATAATGAAGTACGAGTTATATGTCTACAGAAAGACAAATATATTAACCTGCATTGGGAAGCTCCTTTAAATCAGCCTATCAGAATGCAGAAGCCCAATAATTCCAATAATGCCCTAAACTCACCTGTTTCTTCTGTTGCCCTATTCCAGCTCTTTTGCAGGCATTATATTGAAAATGAGTGAATATTGGCAAGAAACAATAACATTTATCAGTTTAAACATCGCATATCTCGTCTTTGTGTTGTTTTCGATTAAATATTGTGTATAACATCATTGGAATTTGGGTTAGTATCTTTCTCATGTAATAAATCCACCCCTAATAATGGCATGAATTGAGTAAGCACACATTTTAGATGAACCACAAACACCCCCAACCCCAAAGTCTGACACAAACAATTGTAAGTTCCAAATTAACCAGATGAGTGGGGGGGGGGGGGGGTCTAATTTTAACATGGCAGACAGTCTGGTTTAACTCTACATAAACACACTGTTCAGCGAGGAAATGCCAACACTTTAAACTCGCAGTCACTGCATTTCACAGTTATGTTAATGCTTCTGCATCTGACCTGAGAGAAGACAGCTTAGACAAGGCATTTAGAAGCAGTGGTGGAAGGAGTGCTAAAATATTTCCACTGAAGTAAAATTACTGCTACTTAAAAAAAATAATGCACTTAAATACAAGTAGAAGTAATGAAACATATTATGACTCGAGTAGGAGTAAATAAGTACTCTGTTTAGAAGAAGTTTGTAAATATGATCTTAAACCATTCAGGTGCAAGAAGGTGACCTATTTCAGGATTTACATCGCTTGCTGAAGTCCAGTTGTTTAGCTGTTCTGTAGGCTGTTTATTTTTGTTCATGGTGTTCAGCCGTAACAAAGTAAGTATGTCTGATATCTAAAGGTTTTTTGCCGAATTGATGTAGTTGATAAACAGAAACAGAATCCATATAATTCAAATGATACCAAAAATATCAAACTACTAAATGTTAAAACACAAATTTATTACATAAACAAAGAATATTTAAGCTATAAAAAGAACAATTATGTAATCCTCAACAAATACTTTAGCCCTTTAAAAGCTGTATTTATTAACTGTTAAAATAATAATAAAATAAAAGAATGCTTTTATCAGAGAAAGAGGAGGTCAGGGATGTTTATCATCACTAAAGTGGCACCAGGTTATTTTTTTAATTATTATTTGCAAAGCCACAAATAAGCATTGGTTAATGTCAAAAATCTTACAAATGATTTAACTTTCAAACAAAACATAGCGAAAAATTAAACAAAATAATTTATTTTTAAACAATTTAAGAAAAATACCACAATTTAATTATATCCCAAAAGGAGGGGAAAAGATGAAAAATCTACTTAAGTACTATTAAGTACTAAGTTGCTATTTTGTGCTGTCACAATTAGTCAAAAGAAGATTAAGCTATAAATAAGAAAAGAGTTATACAGCACATTTACATGAAAAAGCCACGACAAAAATCGGTTATAATAAGACAACAGTGAATTCTGATTTTTGCAAACACTGCTGTTACTTACTAAGGCAGCATCACAGTATATCTCTCTTAATCGAGCTGAAATTAAAGCACTGATGTTTTCCTGCTCCCATCATCACTACGACAATAACGCTCCAAAACTTTATTATAGCACCACAGAATAAAACACATGCCTCAACAACAAACCCTGAGCCATAACGATCAAGGTAAAAAAATAAATAAACTCTCGCATAAGAACAAATGTAAGGGCACCCCGTAGATCAGAGAGAAGAACCTGTGCTACCGCTTTCCCTCAGCTCCTGTGTAAGGACAGTGACGGACTAACCGGTTAACATCTTCGGAATCTGCGTAAAATTCTAATGATGTATGACAGTTAATCACAAATGAAAAACACAAAAATTCCCACGTGAAACACAGGTCAACAAAAAAAAAAAAAAAAACATGTTACAGAGGTCACAATTCTAAAATGTTGTGGGTATATAATTTAGACCGTACAGTACATAGTAATTGTGGAAAAAAAAAAACCCAACGAAATCTCCAACCAAAACAAACGTTGCTTTCCCCAATATGGAGTCATTCATTCAAAACAGGTTTGGTGTTCCTATTTGGCCTTTAGCTGCTTCTACACTGTGTTAATTTTAGAAATCTTCGACACCGTCTTGCTAAACAAGTTGTTTTGCTTACAATTTTTGTAATACATCGCAACACAAACAGAACCACTCAGACAAGCTTTCAGGCGCAACCTTTACACCTTTGGTGTAAACCTTTAGCATGACCTATGAGCAACATTCTATTTCATGCTATGGGTAATTTCATTTCACGGTAACGATCTATTTTACGATATAGTTAATTAAAAGGCAAGTTATTCAAGAAAATCAACAAAAAAGGATTTATATAATAAACAAATTTAAATACTTTAGAAACTTTATTACTACACTTTTTGGACACAATGGCACCAAACCGGCCAATAGCACAAAGTGTGTTCTAAGGCTCTACGCATCTCAACTACAGAGCTAAAACAATTAGTCGATATCATCAACTACGCAGACAATAAAAAAAATGTCCTGTCAAAGACTCGTTTATTCTTATAACTACCTTCTGTAAGGGCCTGTAGTAGCACAGTTTAACCTGTGTGGCGCTGTAGCACAAGACTGAAATCCAGTTCTCATGCAGACGTTGAAGTGTAAACAAAGCTGGACCAGTGAAGCGTAAGCATGCATCACAAAACGACAAACTAAATAGGTAAAGCATGTAAAGGCTCCTGTAAATAAATCCATCCAACATCTGCATTTACACACTGTACACAAAAAAACAGCCCGAGGCAGGACACACTGACTGGAAACGGAATAAAAAAAACGGCACAAAGACCAGAATGATTATTATGCATTTTGCTTTCCGCTTCATATTGGGACGGCAAACAATGCTCTCTTTAGGCGGCAGGAGAAAAAAAAAAAAAAAAAAGGAGGAGAGCCCATATCGTACCCTGGTGAATGTAGCATTGATCGCTAAATTATAAAATATCTTTTTTTTTTTTTTACAAATAATAAATAAATATCAAAATACACAGTTGCACTAAGTTATTATATATATATATACCGGTGTCTGTGTCCACCTGAGTCCATTGTTGTCATGCGCCATTGTCGCTTATTCAATTTCCGCATTAACAGGTGAAAATCCCACCTGTCTGCTTACATAGCAGAAGTTAATGCACAGATCCGATTCGTTTTCACATCAATGAGACCTGAAAATATCAGAACCCGTCTGCTTTTTTTCCCTGCTTACACGATCGTCAGTCATATCCCATTTGTGCCACATGGGAGAGAAAAAAAATCAGAATTAGGTCACTTGATACACGCAGCCTGTGTGACATATTTATAACAATGGAGGAAAAGGTTTTACTGGTCTGCAGGCGTGAATGTATTTTACATCTAAAACTAAAATGAATTATAAATCTATTAAATTAATTAGCGGATTAAATGTCACAGGATGCGAGTGCGTGATTGCCGACTGTGAATGAAAAGAGAATTTGGCCAGGTAATTTGCACAGGATACATCGAAGTTAACCAGAAAATGTGCGTAAATGTGATTTGTACACAAGCACTTTCTTGCAATCAAAGTTCAAACGATCATTTCTAGATACAAACTAAAGATCCAGGAGGACGACGGCAACATCTGGTTTTGACTACAAGTTCTCAACGACCTCTTTCTCTCACCCTCCCTCTCCGGTTAGGGACGGACCGTCTGCATTTTCCCTCTAGTCCTTCAGTCAGGACCATCTGCTTCAAGCCAACTGGTGGAAGTTGCATCTGTGTGTGTGTGTGTGTGTGTGAGGAAGGGGGGGGTGTAATTGGAGATGCAATGTGACTTTTCCAGCAAAACTCCAAATTATCTCTGCACTCTCTAACAAAACAGGGTGTCCTCACACACACACTCACACACACACACACACACACACACACTTTGATGAACCCAAACGACTAGAACTGTCATATTGTGATTATTTTCTACAATCCCACAGGAGAAGATCTGACACCACATGACTGTCACCAAAATCATTTACACGTGTTGATGTCATAATTTATCCAAACATAACTAAGAGCTGAAAATCTGGATAAGGAATAGATTTATTACATTTCACTGTTGCAAAGACAAATATACCTAAAATAAATATTCTAATATTATAACTATTATATTTTAATAGATAACGATTAAACTGCTGGCAACAAAAGATGTATGAAGTCATGAAAACCAGACGGATGAAATTACAAAAGATATGCATAGTTTGGTAAAAAAAAATAACAAAATCGCAACTTTAAGTTTGAGATTTAACTTTAAGTTTGGGATTAAAAAAATATAATAAATAACCATAACTAAACTAGTTTAAAATCCAGCTGAAATCCAGCGTTTAACTTAAACCCACTCAGTTGCTTTGCCAGATCACAATTAAACACACATTTACGCAAAACAATTTGAACACACACATTTCCAACACGAGTGTTTTAAGTAGTTTAAAACATTTCATAGTTAAAACATGATAAACTCTGTAGTATTAAGCTCCAGCTTTCATTTTAGGGATTTTAACGGCTGTAACGTAAAACTTACCGACGTGGAGCGGCTGTAATCGATAAACCAGAGGAGGAAAACGCGGAAAACTAGTTACAAGCCCAACTCGGACTGCTAAAAGTCTAAAAACACCGTTAAAACAGCCAAAAGAAACGCCGAAATACTTTAAAAATCAACATAGTTGAGGTTTTTCTGCCGTTTTTCTTGCACGTCTGCTGTGGGAAAAGTTTGACAGACTTCCACTCGGCGTCTCCCACTTCGGGGTTTGAAAGGATGCAGCGCTTCAAGCTAAGCTAATCACCCACAGGGTTGCCAGATTGGGCTTCTCAATTCCCTCACCAGGAGGAATTAAAAAAAATTGAATCAAAATACAAAATTAAGTAGGAAATCCTAAAACATCATATGTGAAATAGGTGTTTTGGTTAATGTATGATTTAAATGTAAAAAAAAAAAAAAAATCAGAGTATTATTGGATTTCCGGCGAGGCGCGTGGCTAAACATTTATTCCAGGGCAAAGTAACTAGCATGCTTTTGAAAAGGACCATAGAAAATTACCACATGACGTCGCATCATTTGGCTTTCAAAACATGTTACGCATGATTTAAAGTGATTTTAAACCAGTCTGGGTGCTGTTCTAACATCCTCTGTGAATTAAATCAGGAAGTGGTGGCTCATGGTTAAGGTGTTGGATTACCAACCCGAAGGTTGTGGGTTCAAGCTTGACCAAGCCACCACTGTTGGGCCCCTGAGCAAGGCTCTTAAACCCCAATTGCTCAGTTGTATAACAAAGAATATTGTAAGTCGCTCTGGATAAGGGGGCATCTGCCAAATGCTGCAAATGTAAATGTAAGTGGTAGCTCAGTGGTTAAGGCCCACTGACTTGTGAGTGCTGGGCCCCTAAGAAAGGCCCTGAACTACTCAGTTAGATTCAAATGAAATAAATGTAAGTTGCTATGGACAAGGGTGTCTGTCAAATGCCCCCAGTGTGTGACTCGTGGTCATCGAAGGCCCAATCATGATTCACAGAAAGAAATTAGTGCCCATCATTTTTTAACAGCCTCGTTTTAGTATCAACATCATTTGCATATCAGAACAATATACGCATAGTTGTAAAGCTGAAAAGTTCACCACCCGTAATACCTTAAAGAGAATAAAAATGTGACGTGATGGATAGCAGCATCCAATAACATTTTATTGGAAAATAAAATCATGTTTTGTCCTTAGACACTGTTTAGTTTGTTGTTTAAAGGGTGATCTAATGTGAGATAAACTACCACATGCCAACATTCGCCAACGTCTAGTAAAAATCACTATCTATCCAAGAACTAAAGATACACGACAATAAATTTCAGCATTTTATACCTCCAAACATCCAAAAATTCAGGAATAAGACTTCTTTGGTTGTTATTAATTATTATTAATAATGAAAAACTATATCATTTTTTATCTTTTCTTTCTAAATAACATTGCCCACCTTAACACAGCACAAAATTTCTTATAAGGAAGCGAAAAACAACACCAATTAAACAGCTAAACACTTCACATATATATTTATATTAAAATAAATGATGTGTTTCGGCTGCAATAAACCTTTAATGTCAATATTTAATAGGCAGTTTGTTTGAGTGTGGCAAACAGAGTGAGCACAAAGTGAGTGCGCTGATTGAGTTACTTAATAAAAAAGGTCTTGTTTTTGTTTTTCTTTAGAAGACATCATTTTAATACCCAAATCTATGGAAATATAAGAAAAAGCCATGACCAGAGAGCAGAGAGAGATTGTACGGCGGTGCATGGGGGCTAGATTTTATAGTGTACATGCAGATTCTGGAAAATTTTAGAGATAGCAAAATCTATAATAATTAAGCTTTCCGATTTATATCTAAAAAGGAGAATGATGACCGTCGGCCTTGAAGCTTAAAGCTTTGATTGGAAGCCTGTATATTAAAATTCTAACACTACTACTAACTACTAACATTTTTACACAAGATCCTCAATCTTTAGTTGTACCTTTCTTTTGTAGTACAAATCGTATATATCTTTGGTATGCTTTATAAATGCTTTATTACTGGAATCTATTTTAAGGAACTGTGTGCTAGTAACATCTTGTGGCCAAAAGAAGAAAATGCAACGATTAGTTGATTGCATTGTAAGGAGATACTGCTGATTTAAAATCACATTCAAAAGAACACTAAAAATCAGAACAAATACATACAATGGCTTAGAGGTGCTGGACACCTGATCATTACATCCACATGTGCTTGTTAGAACACTCCATTCCAGAGTTAATCTGTATTTGTAATCAAGCTTAATAATATAATTGTAATAATACAAATAAAAGCCTTTTTAATAGACTTCAGACTTGTCTTATTTATCCTGATGGACCCTATTTCTGGATGGAATCTCATTGTTCTAGATGGCTTTACATAAAAATACAGGATTGGTCGATTGGTCATGCCAAAAAAAAAAAAAGAAAAGTTTTGAGTGAGGAACAGAAGGGCTGTATTTACTGACAAAGGGATTCGGAAGCATACATGATTATAGAAATTGGTCAAGCTGCAACAATTGGGGAAAACAAGCTCTAGACTGGCCGAGGGTAAAAGAGCCAGACTAAAGTTGGGCAAAGTATTGAACCATAAGGACTGAAGTAAGTTTTTTTCTGATGAGTCTAGTTTTTAGCTTTTCAACATGTGGTCATCTAATGTTAGAGAGATAACTGAGGAACTGGTAATGATGTGATGGAGCTTCAGCAAAGGCGAGAAACATAAATCAAATCACCGCGGTTGTCCTGAAAGAAAACATTATCCTTTCACTCTGACAACATTTACTCTAAGGGGTTGTTTTGCCAAGCAGAACAATGCGCCAAGCACATCATCAAAGTGTGGATGGAGGACCACCAGATCAAGTCCCAGGCATGGCCAGCCCAAAACTTCAGACCTAAAGAGGAAGTTAAACTATTACACAAAGCGGAGCTGCCCCACGTTTTGTGTGATAAGTGGCACGTCACTAAAATGGACAGAAAAATCAGGGTTTTTCCAGCAAATAATGATGTTTAAACTACAGTAAGTAAAAACATGTAGCTAGATTAACTAAAGTCACTAGGTGTGAATGTGTGTGTGTGTCCTTGCAAGCAAATAAAATGTAGAAAGCTTTCTGATTCCTGAAACGTCTGAGTGGAAAGTTATTATTCTGTGAGGAGGAACTTTGCTTAACCAGGCAACAATGTTGACGCTCAATCAAAATTCTCCTCCCTTTTAATTCCCATCACATTTCTTTAACCCTGCCTTTCCCCAAAGTCTCAAAGGTAAACATGTCTGAATGATGTAATCCATACATACTGCACAGTGTAACGACTTTCGGCTCGAATATAACAAAGCTGCGTTATCTGATCCTTCCACATGATTCGCTTTTTAGGTAGGTGTAACTTTGAAAAATAAAAATGGCTTGAGAAAATACACACATTTATAAAATCAGATTCAAAGTTTAACTAAAGAAAGGAAAAAAACAGAGAGAGAAAGAGAAAAGAAAAAGAAGAGAGAGAGAAAGAGAAGCGAGAGAGAGAGACAGAGAGAAAGAGAGAGATAAAGAGAAGAGAGAGATAGATAGAGAAAGGAGAGAGAGACAGAGAGAGAAAGAGAAGCGAGAGAGACAGACAGAGAGAAAGAGAGAGAGAAAGAGAAGAGAGATAGATAGAGAAAGGAGAGAGAGACAGAGAGAAAAAGAAAAGAGAGAAAGAGAAGAGAGAGAGACAGAGAGAGAAAGAGAAGAGAGAGAGAGACAGACAGAAAGAGAAGAGAGAGGTAGAGAGAGAGAAAGAGAAAAGAGAGAGACAGAGAGAGAGAGAGAGAGAGAGAAAGAGAGAGAGAGAGAGACATGCAGTGTTTTACTTCCGTAATTATACTTTCTCTATTTCTAAAAGCCTCCAGCTGTCACTGCTCTCCACACTGAACACATAAAGTGTAACAATGCTGATCGTTTAAAAGCTGTTCTTTAGCGCGAGAGAAGAAGAAAATATCTTTACCTTTAAAAGTAAAACCCTGGCTGGCACCATAGTGTGGTGGGTCCGACATGCAGTTGCGCTCCAGGGGCCTGGGTTCGATTCTGACTTGGATCCTTTCCAGTCTCTCTCCCCTGCTACATCTCTCTCTCTCTCTCTGTCCTATTAATAAAGGCAAAATGCACAAAACCCCCCAAAAACACTTATGCTCATAATATCAAAATATTACTAAATGCATTTATGGCTTATTTTTTGTAAAGCTGCCCAATAATTCTGGAGGGCACAAAATGTACCCAATTTAATAAACTAAAGTTTTCGTACCTAATAAACACTTTATTTTGTAAGAACCAAACACTTAGAGACTTCATTTAAAAGCAACTGAGTAAAATCTGAATACCTATTTACAAGAAAACCGTTATTATTTATTAGCAGCTTTTTAGCACCTTGAGTAGGTGTTGCGAAAGGAATTAAAAAGAGAAATTGAAAAAAAGGGATATTTTTAAAGCTAAATGACTCATGATCCTGGTATGTCTTTAGAAAGCAACAGCGTCCTCCGTATTTTCCAGCGCTCATAGCAACAGCCTAAACAACACAGCCAAAGTAATTCCCAGCATCTGGGGCTCCCTTGCAGTTCCACTCAGACTCAGTGTGTTGTTAGAGAGCCCTCTCTTCCTGGAGCTTCACACACCCACTCGCAGATGATCCACAGTGCTATTGTAGCATGAAAGTCTGACCAGATGAGTGTTTGTAAGAAGTGGTTAACTGGATCCAGATGTGAAGAACGAGAATTAACCCACCACAGCTGCAGCGGCAGCAGGAGACCCACGTCATTGATTAGAAATGGAGCTAAAAAAATTCTCCATTTGTTACATTGCGGCTTTACAATACTTCGCTAGTGTGAACTTTACATATAAGTTAATGTATCTGTCTTTGCCATATGTTCAGTATTAGGATGATGCCCCAACCAAAGAAACAGATAATAATTCTTTATAAATAAATACATCAATAGCGGGTTGTTAGATCACAAACTAAAATTAACTGTTGGGTAACAAAATTTAAACCATGTGCTAGTTTAGATATTTAAGAAAGAGGTAGATCTTCACTCATCACTCGTCTCCCTATCCCCCAAAAAAGTGTATAGTATAAAGAAATGGTGGCTCTAATGGACCACAGTGCAGTGTAAGGAGTTCATCCGGTGTCTCATTGCACTTAAAGATAGACCTGCCCTGAGAGAGATGCTGTCTACATTTATATGACAAGAGTCTGCACAAGTGGCTTAAGTTGTGGAAAAAAAAGGAAAAAAATAGGTGGTGGCTCAAGGTGTTGGACTACCAACCCAAAGATTGGAGGTTTGATTCCCAGTTTCACTAAGCCACCACTGCTGCTCAGTTTTATAAATGAGATAAATGTAAGTCGCTCTGGATAAGGATGTCTGCCAAATGCTGTAAATGTTAAAAAAAAAAATATCCTATTAGCTGCTGTGCTCCAGGGACCCAGGCTTGATTGCGGCTCGGGTCCTTTCCCACCTTCCTCTTTTATTTGTCCTCTCAATTAATGCCCAAAAAAAATATATCTTTATCTATCTATAAAACTAAAAGGAAATCTTAAGTTGTTACAAAACAAAAACATGACCTATTTAAAAGATGATTTAAGAATAATTTTTAGCCTAAAATTTGCAATTTGTAACACTTCTTCCGAAACTGTAACACGAGTTTTTTAGTATACGACACTATTGTCAATGCTAAGGTATAACCATGTACACCATTTGTGAATGTTATTTAGTCAAACTTTATTAAATGGCTGTAAACCGTAGAAAAGCATAATCTTTTCGAGAAAGACATGATCTGAAAACGAGAACTAAAAGGTGCTAAAGGTCAATATCGAAAGCGCCAAACGAGAAAGTTATTTATTGCAACACTGGCTCTGTCACTCACAGATGGGCAACTCAAAGAAAAAATAATAAACGGCATATTCAGAGAACAGGTCCGTATTTACATTGTTGAACTCGTAGAAGGAGGTGTGCATGTGAATGAGCAGAATGTGTTATAGGGCATATAACACAGATATAACACAGATATGATACAAAAATCAAGTCAAGACATTGTCAGAATTCTAATATGTCATATAACTAGAATTTTTTAAGTGACCGAAACCTGCAGCTCCAAACAGTACTCTCAACAAACCAACCGGTGTGCTAAAGACGATCACTTTCAGTGAGCATTATCTAAATCTGCAGCATCAGCATCACACTTCTGCTTTAATCCAGTACAGTAACCCATCTCTAGCTCACATGACCAAAAGTTTAACGTTTTTCAAATGTAATTAAAAGTCTGTAATATGACACGATTGAATAGTTTCATCCATTTTGTTAGCTTGTGTGGGTGTTGAAGTGTTTTTTCAGTTTGTTTTAGTCATCTTCATCGTCACTCAGCACCCTGTGGCGCCTTCGTTTAGCAGGAGCGGAATGAGTTTCCTCATCCGATTGATTGCCTTCTTCGGTTTCCATGTTCACTCTGGAAGGAGAGGCTTTCACTGTAAAACAACAAGAAATAAACGATCAGCTTTATGACCGGATCAACTTTTACGATACAGAAACCATTTTATTCCTTTAGGAAATAGAGCAGTGAGACATTGCAGTGTGTTACAGTGTTTATATGTATACATGCATGTCTAAAAAAACAAAAACCTTTAACTCACTAGCCTGCCTCAAATGTTATCCAAATTTCAATAACTATGCTGAATTATACATACTCTGGTCATTAATGTTCAAGTAGACACCAGCAATCACTTAGCCAGCTTCTAGGACCCAGATATTGATTCTGAATAGCATGAGGATTTGTGTTGGGAAATATGTCTCCTGGTTTCGAGTAATTCTGGCTTTATGTTTTCTATTAACTTGCTTTCTTTGGGCAAACTTGGTGTAGGAGGTGCATCCACATAACCTTCCCACACAAACCCTAGTTCCTATATTTAAAACTGCTCAGGTTATTGGGTGTGATAAAAAGTAACTGATCATTTTGCTAATTATTAAATATTTAAATATTATACATTAAACAATTTAATATTGCATTTTGGCCGACGCTCTTATCCAAAACGAATTGCATTTATTTAATCTATACAACTAAGCAATTGGGGGTTAAGGGCCTTACTCAGGCCCAGCAGTGGAGCTTTGATGGTGCTGGGAATCAAACCCCAATCTTCCAATTAGCAATCCAACACCTTAAACACTGCGCACCTTCCCTCACTTACAGTTGATCATTAACAGAAGATGGAGGAGGTTTTTGTTGGAGGTTTATAAAGACACACTGTGTCAAAGGCTGATGCAGAAGAACTGAAGTGGCCTGCACTCCTGAATCCTGACACTCTGTAAACGTGTGATTGGTCAGGTATCCACAAGTCAAGATATCGGATATTCTACAGTACCTTTCTCATCCTCGCCATCCTCATCATCATCACTGTCCAACACTCGACTCCTCTTTCCTGAGATTCTACCTTCAACAGCAACATTACTAGAATACAGAAAAAGCTTGTCATCCAGACTGGACCAAGGTACGCAAAAAGCAACCTTAATAAATACATTAACATTGTAAAATATAATAAATACTTCACATTTTATTTTTATCAAGGGTAAGAGGTGACGTTCACACAAAACCAAAACAACATCAATGAGCAAATTAGATAGAATGTGTCACCTAAAATAAGGCACCCTCAAGAGGTGAAAATGGAGGGTTCACAGTGTTGGGTAGCAACTAGTCACACAAGAATCCGTATGCACCCTAGTTTTTCTTTACTTTATGAGAGCATATATTTTCTGACATTTAGTTTCGAATGATATATTACTTATTTCTGTAAAAAAAAAAAAAAAAAAAAAAAAAAAAGTGATGAAAAAGTTTAAGTTGATTTAGTTGCTAGGTGGAAAAAAACGCTTCAGGACGCTCGTCAACCCCATATAGTGTATTGAGACCATAAATTACCATAACCTCTAAAAATAACTCTCTCTAAACTATATATAATTATAACTATATCTAAAAATAGAAATCTCTGTTTCTTAGAGAAAACATCCAGGAATTTTACTGACACGACACTGAGTCGGTGTAATGCAAAGAATGATGCATCTGCAAGCTCCTTTATCCACATGGATTTACGACCTCCCTTTGAAGCATGAAAAGACAGATTCAAGGCTTAGCGTGTCACAGCAAAGTGTGAACCGGTTGTTTACTAATGATTGAGCGAATCAGTTGTGGGAAGAAAAACAGAATTGTTCTAATTCTAATTCAAGTGATATAAAAGATGTATCTTACTTGTTGCTACTAGGGCTAAACGATTTAGCAATCTGAAGCGCTGCAATTAGCTAATCGCAAATAGCTGCAATGTGAATGTGATATAAAAAGTCTCAGAGCAAATGCATGACTGCCCTCTTTGAGTGACAGTCATACCAGCCAATTGAGTGCGGCCAATTAGCGTGTTGGCCATGTGCATGTAACGGCCATCATTAAAAAAAACGAAAGTGCTGTAAAGTGGGATTATGCCTTCTTTCGAGTCAGAGGGATCATTTTATCAATTAATAACCAAAAAAAACAGCAATTTGCAAGAGGAAAAAAAAAAAGCACCACATGCGGCTGTTTGAGGGATGTGTTGCTTAAAAGTCGTCTTTAAAAGCAAGCAACAAAGTACAATGTCAGTATTGTTTGCGGCTGTAACAGCGTATAAAGAGACATTTAAAAAAACAAAAACAAAAACAGACGATCAATATTGTCATAACCTGCTACCTCACTGAAGACACAGTGCCTTTTAATGCAGTGACAACAGAGGGATTTAAAATCCTCATCCGAGCGCTGGATAGGAGATATAAAATTCCCTCTCGCACATCTTTACACTTAATATAGGAATAAAGTTAAGGCGGAATATTACACTATAACTATAACAGACCTGCGGTTAAGACGAACAACCGAACTGTATCTTATTTCTACTGTGCACTATATTAGTGATGACTTCCAGCTAAAGACTCGCGCAGAACTACTGATAGCTAGAATTATTTCAAAAAGAGCTTGTTTAAGAACAGGTCATTCTTTTGTTTTTATTGAAAGTGATGTGCACTAGAAGAAAAATATCTTTTGTTTAATGAATATTGTTAAAAAAAATAAACAAACACTGGAATAATATAACATCCTTTTTTTGGCCAAACTAAATCGCATTCAGGCAGCTAATCTACTGACCTATTTGGCACTGCATCTGCTGGACAATGAGGTATTAAGGAATCTATAAAGTGTGTGCTGCGCACTATTAAGAAGACTAAATCTGTCAGAAAAATCGCAAGTAGATATTTTCCCTAAATTTTACCTATATTCATGAAGATGCCCTGTGATTTGGTCAGTCTTCAGCAGAGACACATAAATTAGATCTGTCCTGATGTAAACAAAATATTTTTTGTCCTCAAGTGCTTTATACAAGAATAGCATTTTATTTTCTCAATAGTTAAATGTATGGTGGGACTTACACTCACCAGCCACTTTATTAGGAACAATCTGAATCAAGATCAAATTATGTGGGAAATATGGACAAAAACAGGAACTTTGCTACAAAAAATAGCAGCAGGTGCGCTGACTGATGGGTCGAAATTTGAAATATTCGGCTAAAACAGGATGCAGTTTGCGGAAGGGTTGGAGAGCAGCACAACAATCAGTGTCAGCAGAGAACAGTAAAGCATGGTGGAGGTTTTGTGTGAGATTTGGTCAGGACGCACGGCATTCTAAAGGTTTATGAACAGATACTTTCTATCATGCAATTTAATAAAGGAGACATCTGCTTGGCCCCAAAGTTATTCCGCAGCAGAATAGCGTTAAAGTTATTAGGAACTATATTCCGCATAGAGAAGAACATCATGCCCTGGAAGTGATGGTTGGCGCTCACAAATTTTAATATTTTCAAGAATTTCTGGGACAACATAAGGAAACCAAAGGATTTAAGGCAGCCAACATCCACAGAGGATCTGTGATTAGTTTTCCAAGGTGTTTGGAACAACTTATCTGCCAAGTTCCATAAATGTTATGAAAGTGTATCTAGAATAATTCATGCTGATTTGCAGGCAAATGCTTTCATTTAGATTTCTCTATTGTTTGATTTAATTATTAAACTTTTTTTAAAGAACTCTTATTTTCTGGCATTTTTCACAGCTGCCTAAGTATTTCATATTAGCCTTATAAGATAAAGGCATGAGCGCACAAACATCCCTGATATAGAGCGGACAGTGAGTGTAATTTTCAACAGTCTGAATTTACTACCAGAATACTGTACATCATGCTAATTGTGCTTACATATTACTTGTTTTTTATTAAACTGCTGAAAATTTGCAGAATATTTTTTAGGAACAGAGGAGCACCTACCTTTGTGTTTCATTGTCAGAACCGGCTTCAACAACAGAGGAATCTTCGAATAGAAAAGAAATACACAGTTATATAAAGGCTAAACAGGCTAAAATAATGTTGGAGCTTAATTGTACTACTCATTTGAACTGAAATAATCGAAAAAGCTCGGAATAATTACTTTTCGTGTCTTCAGAGGAACGCTTCCTTTGGCGAACCAGCAGCAGAGCTCGGAGTGCCTGAGCTCGGAGCTCCTGGGAGTCATGGCCATCAACATGGTTTTCCGCCAGTTCTGGGTTTACAGTCAATCCTGTTTCACTTTCCGCTTGAACTCTGAGCTCGCTTTCCTCTGGCTGGTCGAGAGAACCTGCAATTGACCGAAGCTGGTAGATGCTCATAGTTGCAGGGATCCTCCAGAAAGACTCCTAGACATTAAAGGACACAAGACAGTTGCAGAAAACAGATCAAGTAGATAGTTTTCAGCTTTAGTTGAATGATCAATTTAGAACAGACACCAGGTAGTTAACGGCTAATCAGAAACCATAAAAGGAGGCATGTATGTGGAATTTTTCACTAATCTGTTGATTAATTAAGCAACTTGAATCATGGCCAACCTTTGGTGTTTTTGGGGTAAGCAAAAATATTGGAACAGATTTGCTTGCAATAACTGCATCAAGCTGTCCCACTGACTGGTGCATTTTTGTGTTGTATAAAGTTGTTCAACACATCTACACATAAATAGTAGTATTGTTACATTTACTTATTGATCTTAAACCCCACTATAACCGTGTATTTCAAGATAACTATTTTTTTTAAAGCACGACAGCTAAGAAGACTGTGTTAGGTAAAAGTAGGCTTTCACAGAAGTCACAAAAAGGGTAAGGGTTAGAAGCTGACAGTAAAAATAAGATAATGTAAGTATTTTACATTTGGAACTAACAAATTAAATTCTAATCCAAATCATGTTGAACCTGTTCATCAGCTGGTGCACGGATGCCAATTTTATGAAGAAGCCTTTGAAATGTTTTGTTCTCCATGGCATCTTCGTTCTCCTCTGTCAGAGGAACCAGCGCCACAGGGTGAGAAACACCTGAGAAATTGAAGAAGTCAGCCATGTTAATAATAAAAACAAAATTAACACCTTGTTGCCTAAACTTACTATTAAAAAGAACGGCATTGGCGGAATATATACACCAGTTCCGCTGCATCCAATACGGAAGATGTTTGAAGAAATTTTGTGCCGAAAAGGTTTAAATCTATCACTGTTGGCTTCATGGATAATTAGGGTTGCAAAATTCCAGAAAGGTTGAACCTGGAAACTTTCCATTGGAAACTGGAAACTTTCCATGGGAATTAACAAGAAAACATGGAGATAACAGGAATTAATGTGAATAAATAATAATTATTAAGAATAAACTGGAAACTTGCTGTTGGTTAAAACAACCAGTTTTCACCTAATGCATATGTCTCAATCACATATGGGTGTGTGTTTCTTTATAACACACACCCATAATTTCTTGAATCCTACAAACAAAATAATATCAAAAAATTACTACATTGGTCAGTATTTTTGTAAATGACATAAATATGACAAATTTATGTTTAAAACTTTTTTGCACTGTGCGAAACAAAACGGTTTTAAAACTGTGAAATTGAATAGAACGACTAGGAAAAAAAGGTGAGATCATTAAAAAAAAAATGTTTTCTCCATACACACACACTCCTTCTTTTAACTTGGAAAGTTAAAAAATGTCATTTTCAAAATGTGCTTGCATGGCAGCTCAGGACCTAAAATATATATTTGTTTGTATATACAGTTATATATTTTCCTGAATTTCTCCCAAATATAAAAAAAAAAAATCCCATAAATACCTTTAAATTTATATAAGTTCCTCTTTAAAGTTTCTGATATGGAATAGTAAAGAAAATTTCAGATAATGTTCTCTTAGGAGGTTTTCTGAAATTTTCCACCTCTTTGCAAATATGCATAATAGTCAATGCTTGCCAAACGTATTCAACAAATGGTAATAGCAAAGTGCCCCCATATCTGTGTAGTTTCTGTTGTTTAAGGAAAGTGTACATTTTCTTTTACAATGCTGCTGTTTATTTGTGACAAGCACTGAACATGCGTATGTACAATCTGATGTACTAGTTCTATTTCCATTAGAGTTACCATCTTCTTCCCGATCGTCTGCTGCTCTGTTCAGGCAGTTCTGCAGCCACAGGATAGGCCCCGACATGCCTGTTGTGAAAAAGTAAGGAGGACAGAATGTAAATCAAACTGTCATAATGAATAATGAAAATAAACCTATTACAAACAAGATTTCCCCCCGTTATTATTATATTCACCTTCTGCCCGTAGGCTCTGAGCCATAGAGCTCACACTGAAGTTTTTATATACAGCACTTTCTCGCCTGTTGAGCTTCTTGGCTTGTACAGGTCTACTCTCTTTTTCTTCTTCGTCTTCATCAGGATCATTATCTTCCTGGAATTCTTCATCATCTTCATCATTGTAAGCCATATCATCTCTGGGTTCTCCACTAACGTCAGCAAAAAAGTCTTCCTCAGTCTGTCATAATGATGAGGAAAAAGTTAATGGTGCTTCAAAATCTTTATCTTTTCATATGCCACACCATGGAAACTGTTTTCTGAGCTTTATGACACATTATACTATTATAAACTTTTAGATTAAACACTGGGATAAATGCACCATCGTTTAAAGTGGTTTAGAAATAAATACAGCTGTTTTTAGGAGTCTGTTAGTTTCTAGTATGTTGAACTTAGTTGCTCAGACAGGTCTAATTTCCCAGACACAGTCTTGAATTTGGCAAGTTAGATTTTTTTCTGACTAAACTTTGCGAAAATTAAACACTGCACACTCAGGTTTTTCAACTCCAAGAGGAAAACACCATGTCCTAATGGAACTCGGGGGGGTTTTGTGCACAGGTTCATTGTCATGCTGTATCACTGAGGGAATAACGTAATGCTACAACATACAAAGACATTCTAGAAAACTGTGTACATTTTGGAAAAGAAACACATTACTCTGATGTTCAGATGTCCACCAACTCTGAGCAATATAGTATAGGACAGGAAGTTAAATGTTTCAGTGGTCAAGACAAAGCCCTGAAGTGAATCTGACAGATTGAAATCGGTTAATGGACTAAATGTAGTTCTTATAGAACAGGGGATTTGAATCTAGATATTTTGGGGTTTTTTAAATACCTTTTCACAACTGTTGCTTCCTTTCTGTTTATTAGTTGGATGTTGTAGCGTTAAATTTATGAAAATAAAGCTGAAAAAGCTTTTTTTTCGCATCTGGTTTAATTTCAGTCTAGATGACTTATAAAGTAACTATTTTAAAGGGGTGTGAAGATTTTCCACAGACACTGTAAGAAAAGTTGCAGATAAATCAGAAGAAATATTATTCCACATAAAAATCATTTGGGGATTGTACCATTCCTCCGCTTTTCCCAGCAGCGCTGCGTCGGCGTTTCTTATACAGCTCTTTGCGCTCAGAAACCAGGCCCATGCTGATGATTTTGTCCACGACTCGTGCTCTGGAGCGTTTAGCAGTCAGGCGTTTCAGTATATTTCCCAGCACATCTACAAACAATACACATTAATTGAGAGCAAGTTATTAAAATTAAAGTTATTAGATAGTTATTAAAATATACATTTCAGACTTATGGTTCCAAATATATTCTTAAAGGATAAAGTAATGCTGGGCAAAAATGTATATGCCTTTTTTCTTTTTGGTACAGATTTTTCAGTATATATGACGGTATTTTTTTCCATGCACGACTGGGTATTAACTAGGGATTCACTGGAAACATAGAAAAAGGCCAGAAATACTAACCACCCCGCCCCGCGTTTATCACTCTTACACTCTGCCCATGCTATCACAGCACGAGAAATGGTAATCATGTCGGATGTATAGAAAGTTTCTGATGTGCAATATGCAGTGCCTGTTCAATGAAAGTCTGATTGGAAAGGAAGCCAATATAGACCATGGTGTAAAAACACTACTGTTAGCCGTTAGCTCATCCTTTTAAACACATTGACTTGAACCCACTGTACTGCATTGCAATAGTATCCGCACTTTAACTAACATTACTTTAACAGAGAAAAAGCAGTGTGCTCGGAGGAATGATACAGGGAGAGCTATAGCTGCTCAGAGCATATGTGGGAGGATACTCGACATGCAGCACACAGCAAAGTATGCCAGTAACATGCAAGACGCCTTTTTTTTTTTTGTTCGTTTTGTTCACCCTTGTGACAGAATGCAATGTGAAAAGCGCCTTTTTTGTTCGATTTCACGTGTTTGACACTAACTAGCCATAATTCTGTAATTGAATTGCTAACTTACTTTCACTGACTTTTGCTTTAATTTCAGTTTCGGGAACGTTCTGAGCTGGACGGGTATCTAGAGCTGTCTTCGCATGATTATTGATTATAACTGATTATTGCAGCAAGTATTACACAACAGAAGAAGAACATAATAAGTACAAGTACAAAATAAGTAACCTAAAACAGGCTGTGATTCTAATGTTTAACGTCTTTTAGCATGACTTTGTTTTACAGATACCACTGCATCTCAGGGTGTGATGTGTGTGAGATATGTGAAATGAAACTTAAAGTTTGAGGATTATTTTGTAATGCAGTTACCAAAATGCTAAAGTGTCAAGATGAATCTTCTGTTTATTCTGGATTTAACTGATTCACCTTAGAGGGAAAAATTAAACACCCTTAACTTGCCATCAGAGTCTTTGTATTCTTCAAACAGCATCTGCAGCTCCTGTTCCTGCTCCTCAGTCCAGAGTACAATGCGAGTCCCTTTTCTTTAGCAATAACAGAAGAGGTACATTAAGGCTGAATATTCACATTACTCTGTTGAGTGTATTGAGGCTGCACTTGATAACATGACATTTTCTTTATAAGCAGCAATGAACAAGAATCAGTTAAGGGAAAGGTCACCTTTTAACTCTTAGGAAAAAGTATTTTTACAAATAATATATACAGAGAAAGGCTTTTCTTGCATATTTCAGCCTGATAAAATTTGATTTGATGGTTCTCTATTAAACTGAGCATGTGGTGGAATGCTTTTCAGACTTTTTAAAAACTATAGACTAAAAATTTGGAAGTCTGAAAACGAGCAATTCCTGAGAAATCAACAAATCAGTCTTTAAATCACAGATATAACTGATACAGCCAAACCTGGTAATATATACAGACACCTGCGCTATACCATCAACCTGGGTTCAGAATAAGCTTGTCAAATTCTAACTACCGGTCTTTCTTTAGGTCCTTTGCGCTTTCCACCAGTCCCATAGACACCATCTGGATTATGACCTGCCGTCGAGTGCGTTCTGTGCTAAGCAATGGCAGAAGGGTCTCCACAATGTCGGGAACTAATGTATAAACACAGAAAGGCAAAGACGGAGCTTTAGCACAGATCTCTCTCTCTCTCAGTCTCTTTCTGTCTATAGTCACTAAAATACACATTAAAACAAGGACTTAATAGGGACTTAAAACAAGAAAAAAATATTTTCTGTATTAGATTAGCACCCCCTAGCAGCCTATTGTGTATTTGCTTAGTTACCACTTGAAAAGTATTAGACTTATTTCTGCTCATCAGTGTGACTTGTCTTTTTTAACAAATCTGATGGGACTGATCATAACAATCAACTGTTAAAAATATTCTTCAAGCGATTGTCTGCATTTACTTACAATAAAATAAACACTCAGCCCTTACTTAACATGGTATGTTGTAGTGTGTTATATATAACACCTAAAAGAAAGACAAGTAAGAAATATTTAAGGCATTAAAGGAGTCTAACCTTCAGAATCCTTGTGTTGCTCATATACATGTCGAAGCTCCTCTTCTTCCTCTGCTGTCCAAATAGCTTTTTTCTTAGCACCATCCCTACATTCAGATAAAAAATACAATAATACATTACTTAAATTCCTACTTTACACATCAGCATATTGTGTAAAAGAAGACATTAAACAATTGAGCTTTCTAAATTTCCTTAATTAATTATGTTTATAAAAAGTTTGTTTCAAAGGCCTTTCTTTTTTTTTTTCATATGTTACAAAATAAAGTTTTAATATAACAGTAAGTACTTTATTTGGTTTTCTGTAGAATATATATGTTCAACCCTATGCACAACATACAAACACACACTCACTCGTCTGCACTGTAACCCTCAGTCATCTGTCTCACAGTGCCAACATTCTTCCAGAAGAGAAGTTCAACGAAGGCTTTGCTGTTCTGGGTAGTAAGAGTGAAGAATCGGTTCACAACATACTTGGCAAAAGTAAGCAGCTCCTGTTGGGACGGACCAAAAACAGAGGCGAGAAAGACATGAACAGACACCTCTATTTAATAGCAAAAAAATAACTCCAGAGCTTCCCATCAGCTAGCTACTTAATATCAAATAATATTGATGTATAAACTATTTTTAGTATTTGAACATAATATGAGGGACATTTTCCTTGCCTTCTATCAGGTCCTGTGACCTATACAGTGTAGAGTAAAGGATGCTCAATATTGGATTTTACTGTTAAGGCTAGCTAGGTTAGATCGTACTTACAGATAACCAATTTATTAACCAAAAGTATCTAAAATGGATACCCCAAAAACAATTCATTTAAAATAGTACTGAGACTTTATAACACAAAAAAGTTTAAAGATAAAATGAAAATCAACTTAATTGTAAAATGTATTAGTAATTAATGCCAATATTGAACCATAAACAATACTTCTGAAGCATTTATTAACTTTAGGAAATGTTATAAATGGTAAGTTATTGTAAAACGTTAACCATTTAACAGAAATTCACCTGACTGAGGTCAACCGTTTATTAGTGCAAGATTGAACACCACACATAGGAAGTGTATCTGAGGTAGTATTTAAAATGAAATATCATAAAAATAACATTTCTTGGCCAGACCAAGCTGCCACTGTTAGACTCCTTAGCAGCTCCCTAGCACTCTGGAAAAAAACAAATGTAAACAAAGTTTTTCTGTGCAGGTGTAACATATAATAATGACAATGACAAAGTGGATTTTGGTAACTCACCTTATAGACTGAGGCAGCCGGGTCTGTGAAGATTTTATTGAAGACGTGGAAGACAGAAAGCTGGAAGAGCAAAGCGTCCATCTTCAGGTCTACTGCAACGCGGTAAAGCATGCGAGCAATGCAGTGATTGGTATGCGGTGTGTTTGTAGAGTATGTGCGAAGCAACACCAGATATGGACGAATAATATTCGGATTTGCAAACCTGGAGGAAAAAACATGCACAATATCATTATGGTAAGTACTATTATTAACAAGTTATGAGCAAGTATAAAGCTTTAATTCCATCATGTGATTATTACACCAGCTGACTGAAAAATGCAAAAAAAAAATTGCATCTGCAGTTCAAAATGTTTTTCACTTTGTAAAATGCTTAATTTAGAAAAAAAAGTCTGACAAAACTGAGCATTTGTATTTTGAATGCATCGACACACACCGCTTGATAAAATCCAAAAAGTTAAACTCTGTTTCAGACACACGCACAGTCTCCAGCTCTTCTTCCTCAAATAATTCTGCTCCGTCCTCGTCCTCATCCTCATCCATTGCAGGTTCTGTCGGAGCTGGTCCTGAATAACACATTCAGCCGGAATACAGTGTTTATCACTCAGATCATGTACATAATCAATTTCACTACATTCTTGTCTAAGTAACATTTCACTCCACACTTCCAGCACCGGTTGCTTTAAATCGATCAAACAGTCTGTTTAGTAATTGGCTTACTGGGAAGTTCAGCAAAGAGAATCTGCTTCAGAAGCTCAAGCTCTTCCTCAGGTTCCACTTCAGCAGAACCAAACACATCTCCCTCTGGCCACACCTCGCTGAAAATGTAGAGGTTCAGAGAATATTTAATAGACAATAAATGGATAATTGGCTAATAATTTCTTACAGAGTATATCATATACAGAGTCACCAAGTACTCTGGCAATAAACTGGAGGAGGAATAAAGAAAATGTGTTATGGAATTAAAACTGCCCGCTGAATGTGTATTACAGTCAATCTGGGAACAAACATTTGTTTGTTTAGCTAAAACTATATTCTGAGCGTTAAATGTCTTCAGAGTTGTATTCAATAAGCCTACAAAACAAATTGCGACAAGCAGTGTATAACAGACACCATCTGCTATCTAGAATATGTTTAATATGTTGCAAAAACCGTAGAGCTGTGTAAATATATCGATACAGCAATTTATCACAAGATTTTTTTTTTCACTGTGTATCACTGTAAACTAATTTAGGTTTTTGTTGAAGCAACACTACTGAACAGTTGCTCACGGTTTCCCCACGTAGTTGATAAGCGCAACTGTACATGTACCAACTATACACACGTACCATGACTACAGTCAGTCATTTAGCCAAAAAGTCCACGTAATGTCCACTTAGTCCAACAATGAACTATCTGAACACAGCCTTATAACAAATAAACTTAATATGTTCAGACGACTTCCTCCTCCGCTCCTGTAGTCGTCATCGGCCATTATCTCAAAAACAAGCATGTTTAATAATGTAATTTTACCGTGCAGCTCGCAGCAATCCAAGTGCTTCCGGCCCAGTACGAGCGAGCAAAGCATCCTGAATACGAATCATGGCTTCAGTCCGCTGCTCAGTAACAGGAACTTCAGAAGTAGCATCAAAGGGCACAACTCCCGCTAGCAGAGCTTCTGATAACTGCAATGATTTTATGTATTAATTGTTAAATTGAATCTAAATGTTTTAATAAGTAAGACACATAACCCCCAATTGCTCAGTTAGAAAAATTAGAGAACTTTACGTCGCTCTGCATAAGAATGTTAGGTGAATGTAAATGGTATAAATGTTCTTATGTGTTCATTTTGTCTCAATAATGGCTTTATATAATCTGGTTTATATCTAGGTTTGAGAAATGTGTAAAATGAATTAATATTCAAACCAAAATCCAGATACGTCCCTTCAAAAGCCCAGCAATCTATAAATCAACCACTTGAACACTAGAAAACAAGAAACTAATGTTTAAAAATGACCTGAAAGTCAGAGTCCCGGAGATCCTGAGAGACGATCTGCCATGTCTCTGCCAGTATTTCTGGAGTATTCTCCATCTGTGCAGTTGAATTCTTTTTCTTTTTTCCTCTTTTAGTCTTCTTTTTCTAAAAAGAAAAAAAAAAAGAATTTTATAAGTGTATGGGTACAATGCCTATCACATTGAAAATCTGTGAATTTGTGTTTGTGCATGACTGATAGTTAAAATCAACATTCTGTCGACTATGCATGCAATGCAGGTGCATTGTTTAAAGACCAGAGGTACAGAGAAAGTCTGAATATACAGGGTAGAGAATGATGCTCATGTGGTTTTGCAGTATCTTCAAGATTGTTTTTTTTTTTTTGGTGGCTGTTCCCTTTTCGGGGTTGCCACAGCGAATCATCTGTCTCCACCTAACCCTACTCTCCAACTGTCCAATTTCACCCGGCACCCTGTAGGTCAACGGCGCCAGAGGCGGTAGTTGTTAACCAGGGTCTCGACCGATCCAGTATGAAATTTCGATGGATAATTTGCATATTTAGATTTGGCAAAGTTTTACATTGGATGCCCTTCCTGACACAACCCTCTCTATTTATCCAGGCTTGAGACTGGCACCGAAGTCACTGGCTTGTGACCCCTGTGACTAGATTGCAGGTATGAAAGATCAAGACATGAAATCCAATAGTCATAAACCAATAAAGCGTACATTTAAAGTTGTCTACCAAATCTAGCCATGACTATAGTACTGTAACAGTAAATCCTACAAATGTGTGTAATATTAATCTTTCACAAGGTCACGACTTCAGCGCTGACCAGCCACAGAAGCACAGAGAAAAATATCTGCAAATTGTTGTATATACTTATACAAATTGATGTCATAGTTTTATGTTGAATTAAGTGAAAATACGTATCTGTGTCACAATTCAGCTTCTTTGAAAAAGGAACAAAATAGCAAGTAAATCCCTTTAAAATCCCTTTAGCAAATTTCTTTTATATTAGATTAGATTCAACTTTATTGTCATTGTGCAAGGTACATGTACAGAGCCAATGAAATGCAGTTAGCATCTAACCAGAAGTGCATAAGTGGCTTATTTACAATAAATATCAGTGTAATAAATAGGGTATGGGGATGATAATTACAGAGGTGGGGGTAAATAATGTACAGAGGTATATGGATAGAGTATGGAGGTGTAACAATAGCTAGTTATAGATTGTACAAAGATGCATAATGATAGTAGTGCAAAGTACTGTATGGATGGATTGATATAGTATAGAGATAGATCGTGCAAATAGATTGTATAGTAAATCGTGCAGATGGCATGATAAGTATTGCAAAGTACAGAAGTGCGTGCAGTATATGCAGAGAAACAGCCACAGCTGAAATCATTGCGAAATTGCACAGAATTTAATTGCCAGTAGCATTTTATTTAGTTTTTCCCTGAATTTCCACCAATCTTGCACTCACCTGCACAAGCAGATTATTCCGGCCCTTGCAGAAACGTTCGAGCATACGTAAAAACAGATGCGTGGATTCAACCAGATCACAAAGAAAAGAGCGTGGCTGCATTCTCTCGTCGAACTTCCGCAGGAGGGTGAGAAAAATCTCCCTGTACTCCATCAGATAAAAGATATTACCTGTAAACAGTGAAGGGAGGATTGTTTAACAAAACATAATAAAACACTAAAAATGTTTACACTAAAAACTTTCCAAAAGGAGAAAGTGTATTCAACAGTTACAGCTTTGCTTCTATAACAGAAAAAGAAAGATCGCTGCAGAGTGTATAGTTGATCATTGGGACAAATCTTTGTGAAGAGTAGATATACATGAACTGGTGGCCATTAGCTACTGTGACGAGTACATAGTCAACCTATACAATTAGGAAAAACATAGTTATTTTTCCTGCTGTCTCTAGCAGCAATAGAATATTTATTTTAGAGGGCTTTTTCTAACAAAATATATATAATTTTAAGTTCTTACTCTTGATAACATTTGAACTCTGGCGAATGTTCTCATCTTTAGAGTGATCCATTTCATTTACAGTCATTAAGAGCTCTTGATAGGCCTTCAAAGCCAAATGCATCCTGAAAAATAAACAAGAAATACAGTTTAATAATTTGTCCTTATTATTATAGCAGGGTTGTACAGTGTGGGATACAAAATGCTACAGTGTCCTACAACAAACTGTCTGCGCAATCAAATTCATTACAGAAGCACAAGAGTGTGAACTGAATTTCACTGTGCTTGTTTATATGTGTGTGAGATTGACAGTGCTCGTCCATTACATTTGCTTGTTGTAGTCTATTATCTGATTAAAACTCGTCCTGGCTGCATCTAACTTAATTTCTCACAATTCCGAAGTAACGCCACTATAAACTATACACAGCTGCTAGTTGAGCGAATTGATGGAAAATCAAGAAAGAAAAATGACAGAAACCACTTAAACACAGGGTTCGTACAGGTGCTGGAAATCCTGGAAAATGCTTGGGATGCTTGCTGGAAAAAGAATGCTTGGGTTTTCAATAAACTGCCTAAAAGTGGTTGAAATTGTAGTTGAATTGCTTTGGAAATAATTTGCCATCTTACAGAATAATGTTAATTTTCTTTTTAGATATCCAAGGTTTCCATTTTTTTTCCAAATTAAAAAATGAACGTTTTCTAAAATGGTTTGTATTTTTTCATGCTCTGTATTTAACATCAATGCCGGTTTAGGTGATAAACGTTATTACCTGTGTTTATTTTCAGATGTTTTTATAACTGTTTGTCTTGTGCTTTAAAACTTTCAACCTTTGTGACAGCAGTGCTACGTGCAAAAAAGTTAACGTAAACTAAAGGGGTAGCAACAAAGTGATTATTTGACCTGCGAGACCACGACGTGGCTTCTTTGCGGTCAGTAAGCATCATCTCATAGTAGTTAGTAATGTTCTTCTCTATGAAGTGGAAGGCGCGTATGGAAAGGGTCTCAGACACAAGCTCAGGTCTGCAGCCATTTCCACGATTAAAGGCCATGAAGAAGGTCATAGCCCACAGGTAGTAGGTTTCATCATGCTGCTGACCCTGTTCACGAATTAATGACTCCTGGGGGGAAACAGGAAATAAAAAGAAAAACAGAAAACAGTCAGAATCAAATGTGTTGTAGAAAAATGCCCATTCTTGGACAGTCAAACAAACCAGAAAATATGACAAATAGATCATTTTTAAATAGCGATCACAAAAAAACCCCCACTAATTTTCCTAAATAAATTATACATAATAAGAAATATACGAACACAAATAATAACATGCAGGTACAATATTAATTTACATGGTCTCGAGGTACATGTGGCACGGTGTACCACGATGTTTTATTACTTTATTTTAATAACAGTACTTTAAAACAGGAAAAATAAATGTAAGAACTCAATTTGCACAGTACAGGCAGCTACCTTAACAAGGTACATGAGTCTATTGTAGCAGTTGTCCAGGAAATCAACACAGAATTCGCGCAGGAAAATGCGCACGTTCAGGACAGAGCGGCGGCGGGTCTCAGTGTCTCGGGCTGTCTGTTTACGCTTGGGCACGCGTCTCACAGCTTTCCCACTGTCATGAGAATAGTTCTTAAACTGAGACAAAGGGGAAGAAATACAGTTTAGAAAATAATACAAGGTGTGGGGACTGTGTGTGATAATAACTGTGTGGGGACACAAGCGCAATGTGCCAAACTAATCTTTTATTAGGGTTTAATTACGGATTGGTAATAGTAATAGTAATATTGTGTAAATTGTACTGAGTGGATAAACTACTCTTTTGGTTCTGTCAGTTACTCACGTTGTGGAGTCCTTGATGGAAAATTACATCTTTTTCGCCAATAGACTTTAATCCCTGGACCACGTATGAACCTCGAAAACGTGAGTGCCTGTGACAGAGAAAACATGACAACATGAGAATATCAACAAATTCAAATCACAGTACAATAAGTATATGCAAGCTAAATTGTGACAATGCAAATTCCTTGCATGTTTATCAAAATAACTATGTTTTGTTAAGGCAAAGCTGCTGTCTTTATGCATTAGTTTAAAATATAATTAATTTATTTTTATATTGATTCCCTGAGCAATTTATTAGGAGCACCCGTACAGACACTCATGCAGTCGTACAACGATTTATTATAAATTGATATTATAAATTAATAATGATTTATTGCCTGTATGGGGTTTTAACGATTAACTGTTTGTTTTAAGGCTTTGGCAATTAATTGTTTGTAAAAAATAATTAAGCATTTTTAAAAAAAGCAACTCAAAGCATTTAATAATCGCTCCAATTATCATTCTATTGTTAGGATTTTATTATAGATAACAGTATTTAAGAAAATCCATATTTTGTGGCCTGTCCATGATACATATAAATGAATTCATTTACTCTGCAGTTGCATTATGGGTCATTAACACGGGTTGAGCTTGTGACCCCAATGCTCTGACTACCAAATCACGCCGCTCCGCTCACTTACTCTGGTTAAAATAAGGACGCTGCAAGTACTACAGATCACCGTAAAAAAAACAAGTTAATTTTGCCAATTAAACCCACATAACAGCATGTCTGTTATAAGGGATTATTTCGGATTTGAAGTGTCAAACAAAGAACAAAAAGGTAATTTTCAAGAGAACAAATCACCATCGGCGGCTGTTTTTAAACTAAAAACATTTAGGCAGCGCTGACTGCATAATAACAGAAAGAAACTATTTGTTTGGTAAAAAGGCACACTGCATCTACTGGACTATAAGGAATCTATAAAGTGTGTGCTACACACTATTAAAAAGACTAAATAGCAATCGCAATATCTGTCAGAAACATCGCAATTAGATATTTTCCCTAAATCGCACAGCCCTAGTGGTTAAGTTTTAGGGTGGTTATTTATTGGGAACATTCTTGTCTGGATAATATCGACTGTTATTGCATGATGCAATATAATTAATGACAGCATCCTAATTTACCTGGTCCCTCTCTGTAGCGTGCGGCTCCGTTTCTCTGCCAGCTCTTTCTGTCGGAGAGTTTCGAGCTCTTGCATGTCTTTCTGTTTCTCCTGTGTGGAGCGACTTTGTCCTGCACTCACCAAAACCTCAGGCGTCTGTAGAACGCAAGGCAAAACATTTAAAATGTGTCATACACCATGTAGTAAAGAACAAAATATATTCAATATATAATGATCTATAAGCTTACATTGTATATATCGCTACCATGACGTTTTTATCAACCGTAATTTTTTTTTTTTAAATTCTGCGTATACCGCAACATGTAAATAAGTGGGTGTGGTTAACTCGTGTGCGGCGTGAGCCTTTAACTTGACTTTCACTACATGATTGCGCAGAACTGTGTACAGAGAGAGGCAGCACTAATTTTACACGCTGTCAGATCTGTTGAGCAGCAATTCCTCCGAACTGAATTTTGTGAGCTCTACACGTGAAACTCAGGGGGAAAAAAAAACACTGGGAGCATCAAAAAAACAAAAACAGGTAAGAGTTTAAGAGTTTACAGTGTTTCTAGTTATTAAACACTGTACAATGTGAAATGTGACATACAGTGGATTTGTTCTATTCTTAAAGTTTATTTATTATATAAAGCCCTTTTTGTTGTTTTTTCCTGAATAAATACCTATTTAAATATCTACAGTATATTGTGAAATATATCGTTATCATGAAATAAAATTACTCAACACATAAAATAGAATTGTGGTTATACCACCCACCTACTCGGTACACTAAAATGGGTGAACATACCTGATCTCTAAACATGAGTGAGATGATCTCCAGTACGTGCATGCTCCACTGCTGCTCACTCTGAGCGCTGGCCAGAAACTTCAGCAGGTCATCCATTCCGCTCATGTGAATTGCCCACAGCAGTTTATCATGTACACTGGCATCATCATCCACATTCTACAAGAGGTGATATTTTAGAAACACTAATAATTAAAATTTACCTGTTATTAAGCAAAGCATTACAGGTCGGGCTCCACGATTTTAAGGAGAAATGCTGTAGGTGATGACTAAATGTTTACAATAAAAATATTTAGCTGTGTTTGAAGATTTTTCTGTTGAGCATAGCTGAATTTATGTTTGGTTTTAAGGTGACTGAAGATCAGGCGCTCTTATTCAAAGCAACTTACAATTATCTCTTTTATTCCAGTAAGCAGTTGAGGGGTTAAAAAGCCTTGCTCAGGGGCCCAGCGGTGGTAACTTGGTGCTAGGAATTGAACCCCAAACTTCCAGGCATTAGTCCACCACCTTAAGCACTGAGCCACCACTTTCCCCATTTAATCATAAGAATATCAAAATTTGGGCAAATAATTTCTGTCAGTAAGTCCTGGCACAAAGCTGGTTCTCCGGTCCAGCCAGAAGTGAGGTTAAGGTCAGGGTTTTTTCTGCAGACCACTATAGTTCGTAAACCACATATTTATAGAGCTTGATTTGTATACACAGAATTGTCATACTGGCAGTAAAGGGAACTCATAATGCTGCACAAGTGTTATGGTGAGATGTCTACAGAATTTGCGTAAAGAACAATTACCCTGCCTTATATGCATATAACTGTTTTAAGAACAGGCTGAAGCACAGTAAGTATAACCTTTTCCTCGCTGGGGTCAGCAGGGACATGCAGCACATTCCTGACAAGCAGCAAAATCCTCTCAATCAGCAAGTTATCCTCCTCCTGCCTCTGTTCCCAATCCTGATAGAACAAGACAAATGTGAGAAAGAAATAAGATACAGCTGGATTAGATCAAACAGGTTTTTCTTATTTATTTATATATCACTACCGCAGAATAAACTGTCAATTGTTATAGATTTTTTTTTTATTCCGTGTGTACTGTGACATGTAAATAAGTGGCTAAATCACATGCAGTGTGCGTGAGCCTAAGCAAGACCAGAGTTTCCGACGTTCTGGGACTATTGTGGTCTTCCAAATTGTGGGCTACCAACATTTTATCCTACACTTATACTAAAATAAAATTCTGCGAGTCGTGAAGAGACTGAAGTAAACGACGCTGATGCTTTCTTAAGTGTTTTACAAATTTAAATTAAGATTTTTTCCTTGTATTTGAACAGTGTTTTATACTGTGAAAATAAAATTAATAAAGAAAATGTAATTTATTTACACTTAACAACTGTAATTAATATACTGCTTCATTTATACATTTGTCAAGGCCCAAAAAAGGAAAAAAAAGAATAAAATAAAGTGAAGTCCTTTTCATTTCTAAAGTTTTTTTTTTTTTTATTATATAAAGCCCTTTTTGTTATTTTACCTTTTTTAAATAACCATATTGTGAAATATATTATGCTACTTTCAAAAACTCCGACCTACAAAAGACAAGCACAGCCCAAACAAACGGGGTTCCTTTCAGAGACACTCACCAGTTGCAGCAGGTTGTACAGCGTCTCACTCAGCACTGTAAACACTTTCTCATTGGCAAACGCCTAAAAACAGAATCGATTTTTACAAATGTCATACCTACTAGAATAATTAATTACCTTCTAATTTGAACATATTTACTGAAATTAAAGTTACCTCTTTATATCCTTGTAGATAGGTCACAACTTGGAGGAAATGGGATGGTGTCGGAAAAAACAGCATCATCTGGAGTTTTTCCAAAGCAGAGCAGTGCCGGCTGGGTGAGGTTCACCATGAGCCTGCAACCAAATTCAAGCAAGTTTACAATGATATTTTTGGCAGACTTATTCAGTGCCCTGATCGGGACCATATTTTTAAACCTTCTCTTCCATTTACACACACACACAAGCGTTCATAAAGTGCCTTCAGTTTAACATAAACTCTGAAATGAAGAATAGGATTATGATTAGGGCTGCACAATATATTAGAATGATCGAAATATCTTAAATGTGCATATCAGGATATACATATTGATTTATTACTCCAAATGATATCGAATGGTCAAAGATTTGGGCCGATGTAGATAGTAAAATATCTGGCACACGGCTGCTAGTTGGGATTTGTGTGTTTGCTTTGAAGCAAAAACAATTAAAAGCCGTAAAGCTTTGATATTGAGCTAATCTGGATCAACCTGAGGCACCTGCAGCTGATGTTTATTGCCATATCAACTTCACTGGCTGTTTTATGGCAAATGCAAAACATAAAAAAATTAAAAACAGTTTATAAAAAACATTTCTATTAAACACAGGTGCATAATTATAACAACATATCAATAATATATAATTTAAATGTAAATTATAATTTATATAATATAAAATGTACAATCTTAAAAAGGTTTTTACATTTTTGTTAAGAACTTTTGTTTTGTTAAGAAGATTTTTGATAGATACATATTTAAAAACTAGTTCCGCCTGATAAAAAGTGTTATCTTATGACATTAAAAGAGGATTTGGTTTTACTGTTAAGTTCTCCTTTAAGTAAATGTACATGGGTAAGTCTAGTGTGACCAATACAACAACTGGTATAAATAACTAATTATATGTAAAAATATATGCTAATACTCCAAGGGCTCAATACCAGGCCTCCTAATCGGTTCCCTAAACCCCTAAGAACATGTTAGATACGAGTGTTTACAAAAACACTTTAAAGAATGCATTTCAAATCAACTTGTACTTTATTAAATTAAACTTTTATTTCGATGAATGATATGGGGTAATTATAAACACTGTGCAAAATGTTTTTCCCACAAACATGTTCGTTAATAATTTGTGTTGTGGCAGTTGTATCAGCCTCTACTCGGACGTCAATACTGCGACAACTGTTGACCTGTAAAAAGAAAACCCAGGTACTATTGTGTGTGCAAAGCAGTTAATGTGCGGCTCAAATCCTGTCTTGTGCACAGCCACATTCATATTATGGGCACTGTCTGCTACAATAGTGATGCAGATCGTGTTAGCAGAGGTGTACGGTATTAATTTCTTACAACGTTTGCATATTGTCTTTTTCTTGTCTATCATTCTTTCGCCGTTTCTTATTTCTAGTGGAAACTAAAATGGCTGCATTTACACTGCACATATCAAGTGACCCAATTCCACTGCACACATACACTAGGCTCTCTGTATAAAGTAAATGCAGTTATCGCATACGGTTAGTTTTAAAAGATAATGTAAGGGGACCATCCAAAAAAAAAAATCGGATATAGTCTCCAAATCGGAATTGAGCATTAAGACATGCAGTGTAAATGCAGCCAATGTTGCCACACAAACGATGGAAATGTAGCGGGGCATCTTCATTTCATACATTCTCATGAGACGGGTCGGGTTGTGTCACACCCCTACACTTCTGAAAAATTTCCATCCCTTAATTTGAGGTTTGATAGATATACCTGATGCAAGCATCAAACAGAGGTTTGTCCTGTCCATGCTGTGTTATAACAGGTAGAAGGTCATTCTGGAGGATCTGGCCGGCTCCCAGCTGCTGCCTGACGTCTCTCGTGTCATCTTCATGCCTCAGATATCGAATCAGGTCTTTTACACTCTCTAAGAGGGAGACAGATAAAGCAGGATGGAAACCATGACTCGTCTGGAATAGGGTTCACTTACATTCCAATCATTTTGGATACAATTCCATGGGAAGAGTCTAATAGTGTAATGTACATTTTGCCATTTGACCAAGTTGTCTAAATAGATGACAAGTTTTATCTACTATGCTTGATTCTAGAAATGGCTGAGATCTGGTGAATGTCTTATATAAATGCTTTTAACCTAGAAATTATTAAGAAAAGCAGAGCGTTACTGTTGTTCAGAGCCTCGATTATGGGATAGCATTAGTCAGAATTAATATGAAGCTGGTCTCCAGCAGACAAATATTCATTGCTACATAACCACTGATGTGCTTCAGAGCTGTTTGTTGTTAACATATAAATAAAAACTATAAATACTCGCTATTTCCCACATTCAGTCCCCAACGTATTAAATGCTGAAAGGATCGACAAATTCAGCAAACAAGTCTTTTCAAAACGATTATTTTTTCCTGTGGTTTTAAATTGTAGACTGTATTACTATTTAGCTGACTTTCAGTAAAGCATTGCACTGCCTCGTCCCCATGACTGCAGATACATGTTACCCACTAGGAGGTGTATTAGGTGTCAACCATCCCTAAAAACCTACACAACAAATACCATCATAACAACAGTTGTCTTACATCTGCATACCAGGACCCTGTTTTATTTGCACTACAAGTTATTTTAGTTAAATTGTGTCTACAGCCACTTTTCTTAACCCCCTTATAAGTTATTTTATAGACTGCTTGAGGATTTACAGTGTTATAAATTCACTATGTGGTGCAGCCGACGGATGTGATTCTGGATTATTATCCTATGTTAATCCTGGATCAACATTTCACTCAACCAATCTGATGTCATCAATTGAATAAACGTGAGTTTACTGGGTTATCTGGATTATCATCAATTATTTTAATATCGTTTGTCTAAATTCACGTTGTGATTTATTGTTAATCCAGGAATCGTCATTGTCAGTAAATTGTTAAATTAATTTTCAGTCTCAGCCAATAAGCAATTTTTCAGCATTTACTGATGATTTTCGGTTTGTTGTGTGGAAAAAAGGGAAGGATTTGTGGTTTGAGTCGGGTTTGGTCGACACACACCGAGGACATTAAACGGTTAATTAAAATGTTGGATCGACAAAGGAAGTTAATCCAGGGTCACATCCTACTTGTCCTCCTTCCTGAACTTGTGACAACAAACCTGAATCTTAATCGAGGTGCAGAAATCAGTGTTTTTAATTAGATTTCATACGTCATGTGATCTGCTGTCATATATAGTTTTCCTAAGTTGTAGTTGACTAAATTGCAGAGTGACAAATCAGACAAGATACTCATTTTTAAGCGCTGAATGATCCAAAGAAAATATATAAGATAGTTTTGAAGTAAAGTTGCTATAGATGATCATAAACTCACCCAGGCAGTCGGGCTCTTTATGATATTTATCCCCCTCCAAATACCCGAGGGCACTGCAAGTGGCCAGCAGCTCACAGTTCATCATACACAGACTCACAAAACTCCTACAGAGAAAATACACAACAGTGCGTTAATAAGTAAAAACCCCGACTGGTTATCTGGATATTAAACGACACTTATTCCAAAATGTTCCGTATAAAACGACTGTTTTTTAACACCAATTCTAACGCGCTAGAACTTAATTTTCCCACTCAATAAAGACAGTCAGCAGTCAGCGGGAAAAGATAACTTACCAGAAAACGAACAAAATATTAAAAACAATTTTTATTGTTTAGTTTATTTTCGAGGAATTTTAAGCCCGTTAATGGCAACCTTTGAGTACTGTAATTATTTGTAGCTGTGTTTCAGGAACCTTCAGTGTCTTAGCTGACTAAAAAGTCGCGCTTAGAAAATTCGCGCGCGATTCACAGAGTACCCGGAAGTCCTATTCGGAGTGACGCAGATTTAAAGCGACAGTCAAACATAAAACGCTCGATGTGTTATATACAGTACAGACAGACTGATTTATTAACTGTATTATTTGAGTAACTATGTTCGAGAGTGAGCTAAAAAATAAATATTTTAGAGTGCACGTAAGTTAAAACATTATTTGTTCATAGCATACTTATAATTCCAATGACATGATTTTAAAAGACGTTTTTAATTTCAGTAAAAGCATATCAAAATATTTAAAAAATCAAAACAAAAAAAAAGATTAACAATAATTCTAATGTTAGTATCTAATTTTATATTACCCAATACACTAATTAGGATTAACAATAAATACACAAAGGAAAATATCTGCACACTCAATAAAATATATGACAGTCTTTGTTGTGTCCCTACCTACTATATTAAGGGAAGTGGTAGTGCAGTGGTTAAGGTGTTGGACTGATACCTGAAACACTGGGGTTTGATTCCCAGCACCACCAAGCCACCACCGCTGGGCCTCTAAGCAAGACCCTTAACCCCTAATTGCTCAGTTGTATAAATGAGATAAATGTAAGGCGCTCTGGATAAGGACGTCTGCCAAATGCTGTAAATGTATATTACAGTTATACCTTCATTCATTCATTCATACATCTTCTGTACCCTCCAATTTGCCTCTGAAAGGGCGAAAGGCAGCAGGGGTACACTCTGGACAGGTCACCAGTCCATCACCGGGCCACACACACTCACACTCACTCCTATGGGCAGTTTAGACTCACCAGTCTACCTAACATACATGTTTTTGGAATTTTGCTGTAAGGTGCTAAACACTAGGCCACCGTGCTGCGCTACCCTTAATACATTTTGTATGGTTATTTTGTCTTTATGTAAATTTAGGCAAATACTGAAAGTTGTGTTTGGCATCAACGTTGAGTTCCCAAACTCCTTTTAAAAGCTGTGGATGTCTCTAAGGACAGTATATGTAAGGTAACCACAAGAATTATACTTAACTTATAGAAACAATGAACAAAATCAGGTCTCTGATGTTTAGATAAACTTATATTACTTCAGTATTTGTCGCTGTGTCAGTCACTGTCATTACCGTAATGCACGGTGTTCATGGGGTATTTTAAAACTTAAATTAAAAGTATGCCTACTAATAAGAAAAGTTTTAAAGTTTCCACTAGGTGTCGCTAAATACACAAAAAGTCTGTTAGACTTACACTGTCTGATTTGTAGCCCAATATAGAAAACCTTTTGCATTTCACATAACAGATGCTCACATTTAGTCAAGAATAAGAACTAAATAAAGTGCACTTTACATTTACTCCATCTTGACCACACTGATCAATACAACAAGCTCTCTAACAGCCGTGTGTAATGTACATTTTATTTAAATATCTGTTCTTAAAAAACAGATTGTTTATGCTGGAGGTCTCATCCCACCGGAGGTCTCGTCGCACTGATTTGCTGTTATTTTAGATTAATCTGGTTAATCTGGATTAATCAGGTATTTGTTTATTTGTTCTTTCATTATGATAGATAGATAGATAGATAGATAGATAGATAGATAGATAGATAGATAGTCTACATGAGTAAATCATTGGGATGTATTACTCTTAATAACTCAAAGTAATAATATATTCTACTCACAATTTTTACATACCAGAAAGCCAGAATTTCTTTTAATTTTACTAACCAACTACTTAGACTTACCAACAGTGACAATATTAGAATTATATATATATATATAATTTTCATAAACAAAGAAATCTTGAAAACACTCTTTTGGTGACTCTGGTTAATTATACTATAGTCAGTGGTGACGTGTGTGAAAGAAAGAGGAATAAACAAGGCTTTTTGTTTCACTTGGCTTTATTTCCCCAACATTAGCTTCTTTTCATTATCAGTAAGGCTGCAGTAGTCATAGTCAGTTGCTTAGACTTAGGTGAATGGGGTGGACATTGAATTTTTATATCACATTCTATTTCAAGCTGTCTGGTGAGGCCAAAAGTACTTCTATTACAAGAACAAGATGACCAAACTATGACTACCCATAGTGTTACTTTATATAGTTGAAATGAGAGTAAATGCAGAGAAAGAAGTTTAAATGGTTAATGAATGTTATTTTCACATGCATGAAAGATGTAAAAACATTTGCAGTAAATAAAGGCCACCATTGGTATTGAAAGGGTGACTGGTTGACTACATTTTGTCCAAAACCATGTTTTTAACTTACTTGTTTATGATTATTGATGGATTATATATATTAAATAATGTGACTGGTGATGACATATAAAGCATCTGTGACTGTTTGCCTAAATGTCATAGTTAAGGCTAAGTTGTTAGCACCATTGTGCAGTGATAGTATGCACAGTGTTCAGAATCACAGAATTAAGTCAGATGAAATGCCAGTAATCATTTAAAACATGTTAAGTAGTAGTGAATATCAGATTAAAAGCTTAAAGAGAGTACAACTGTAATTTTATTTTATTTTTTATTTCTTTCTTGGTACTGCAGCCTGCACCTTCTTGGGCCCTCAGTCCTTGACCATCTCAGTTAGCATCCTTGGAATCTCGAGGGGTGTCTTTTTCCTTTCTGGACTCCTTCACCACCTGAGTAGGAATCACAATGATGTTACTAGTACTGAAAAAACATAATAACTTTTACATTACATTATTTTTAAATTTAGCTGATCAATTGAGGGTTAAGGTCGTTGCAAAGGTTTGCAGTTTGGTGGTGCTGGGAATTAAACCCACAATATTCCAATCAGCAGTTCAACACCTTAATCACTGAACTACCAGTAAACAACAAGTAAATTTGGTCCCGTATTTCATACAAAAAAAGCTGAAAATTATTCACAGTAAATTGTTATTATGTCAGTTATCTTATTAACATTTTATATTAGTCATTTGACATGTTTTTCCATCTCCACTCTGTCTATCACTGAAAAAGATCCACCACTGAACCACATTATTCTCTCTCGATCTGGGTTGCTTTCTGATACTTCTTTCTAGTCTTTCTCAGTCTTTCTTTGTCTTCTTTTCCTTTAAATCGTTTTTAAAGATCCTCTTTCACTCTTGCTCGGAGTTATTTGTTTTAATTCTGTCTTTCTTTCCTAGTCTATGCTTATGTGTTTAGGTGACTGACTGACTGACTGACTGACTGGTGTGTTGTCTCTAACCCTAATAAAGTAGCCAAATACTGCAACTTTACTGTTACATATTCAGTCCCAAAAATTATTTTCTCTATTTATTCTTGCTTAATATGAACCTGATCTTTATAAATGTATTCAACTGAATATTAAATACATGATATAGCTAAAAGTTTATGGACATCATTTCAGCAAACCCACATAAGTGTGTTTTCCACAAGCACACAGTTGTCTAGAATGTCTTTGTGTGTTGTGGCATCACATTATTCCTGACAGAAGCAATGTTCCAGCATGACAATGCCACATGAACAAACCGCTGAGATTCTTTTTGAAATAAACTGAAACACCAACTGCATTCCATATTTTCCTATCCAACTATACTGCCTAAACTAATACTAATGTGGCTTAATGGAAAAAACCCAAAGCCACGTGGATTTTGAGAATCTACTAGAACAACTTTTAGTGTGGAGGTTATTATAAAAGTAAGAGTGAAACTAAATCTGAAATCAGATGTTTAAGAAACAATGAATATGATGACCAGGTGTAGTGCATGTGTATAATATATAGTGAAAAATTGTGAAGACATAACAATACAGCATCTGAAATTGTTCAAGAATCCACAAGTAGATGTCGTACCTCTCCATCACGGGTCTCAACGGTTTTGATCACAACTTTTTTGCCATGTCCTACATCAGCTGGCAGGTCAAAATCTAACCAGTTAAAAACAAAGCCATTGGGTTATGGTAGCGAAATAAAACCCATTGAAGAGTTTGTTTTAAAAAAGGGAAACAAAATAAAAATGAATTCCAAGAAAAGAGTTTGTACAAAAATAATTGGTAGATAATTTTCAGCTGTGAATATCGCTGACTTACCACCATTGCGCATAGCGATCGATGTTATGTTCATGACAGGAACAGCAATTCTGAAAAAAAAAAGGATTTGTTAGGGACAAAAGAAAATTCTGTCATCTTAAGCATCAAAAAATATTTAAAGGTTTTTAGAAGACAGGTTCTAATTACAATTCAGAACAACAAGTTAATGTGGGAAATCTGTTAGTTTGGTATAGTATGTTGCAAAACATAGTGTATTTAAAAAAACTATTAGAAAATCTAATTACTAATTACTTATATTCCGTTATAGGCACAAATCAAATATAAACTCTATCAATTTTAGTTAAACAACAATTAAATCATCTTCCAAGACCACTTAAGGAGTTTTCATTAAACACCTTTTATCATTAAATAAAAATAACACTACTTATATATTTTTTTATTTTTATGCAATGTATAAAAAACCCTTGTGTTAAAATTAACAAATTACTACACCAAACATTTTGTCTACAGCAAAAGATATTTTGAAAGTATACCGTCTCATAAAATTATTATTGTTTATTTAAGTCATACTTGTATTTATTTAATATAAAGTTGAACCTAAATAATCCACCTGCAGTGCACACCGGAGCACACAGTCGGCTGAATTTAAACAGTTGTCTGTGAGGCTTGAGCGATGTTCGTTTTTTATATAGTTCGACCTGCTCACATATATATTTGGGTTCGAAGACTAACAGGACTCCAAATGTATACTTTTTCATGTTTATATAAGTGTCGGGATATATATGTTCCATCTTTCGCGTGTCAGAAAATGCCGCATGTCAGGGGTTGTGACGCATATGCAACAAATAAGTAAAGACATTTTATTTAAATGTTACAGATTACCATAGTCTTCAAGTTCAGAATTATTAACTAAAATAAATATTAATATAAATATTTATTCTCATTATTTTTTTTTAAACCACGGGGAGCCGCAGCTCAGGGGTAAAGGCCACATGTGGCTCCGGAGCCGCTGGTTGCCGGACTCTGTTCTAGCATTTAAGATGCAATCATTATTATATACTAACTGCTAGATTTGTGTGGTCTTTACCGCTGTGTTGGTAAGTCTGATCAATATTTATAAATAAGGTAAAGATGCTTATTTGTCACATATATTCAGCACAGTGAAATTTGCAGACTGGCGGGGATCACCTTAACAATTTAAGCCATCACTGCCTATTATATCAAGGTTAATCAGTTCATTCGAAACAATTACCTGCTTTCTTCTCCTTCTAGTAACTTCCTGTAAGTGGCAATCTCGATGTCCAGGGCCATCTTGACATTAAGCAGGTCCTGATATTCTCTCAGATGACGGGCCATTTCATCCTTTAGGTGGCGGATCTCATCCTCCAAACGAGTGATGTTGTCTTGGTAATTTCCAGCCTCCACTCCAAACTGGTCCTCCATTTCTCTCATCTGCCGCAGCAGAGCCTCATTCTGTGTGACACAAGTGTAGAATCTGTTATTAGTAAATTAGTATAAAATCTGAATACAGGACAGTATTAAAGGGCATAATGCAAAGTGTTGACTGCTTCAACCTAGAATCCACTCTAAAGAGCTCAGTCCCAAAATGGCTAAAATATCATAAAGAGGATCTGGTATTAAATAAATAACATTTAACCTTAAGTGTAGTATCTGGGGTAAAGTTGTAAGTGACAGTGATTAGCATTTAAACAATAGTATCTACTAATCATTTGGATGATCAGGTCTGTAATCATCCAGCTAGACAAGAGAATCACATGTCCATTTGCATAATACTTAATTCTTACAATCAATTTGCATTTAATGCAAAACTTTATTTCAATTACAAATGGATGGAACTGTATAAAATGTTTAAGCAGATATTGTCCTGGGTTCTTTCTTACCCTTATGAGTCAAATATACTTTTATATATTTTGTCACTGCTATGCTGTAATAAACTTTTTTTTACTAATATCTTCGAAGCCTGCATATTTTTTTCTTACACTTCCCCTTTATTAAAAATGTATACACTGAATAACACATTCTGACAAATTCTGTATATTTTATTATTCATTTATAACATTTTACGGGACGGCCAGAAAAACAAACAAAAAACAAAAACAAAGCACTAATATTTGTTTCTAGAAATAACCAGTTCTATAGCAGTGTGTAGTGGAATACTGTAAAATTATAGGGTAGCATTTGGCACACACACAAAAAAAGATTTTCCAGACTAACAATGGCATCTGCTACAATGACTTTGTAGTAAATCTGGTATAAGTGGAAGATTATGTAATAATTTAATAAGGAACAGTGTGTCCCACTGTGAAAGGCCAGATTTCTAACAGACAGCAAATCAGTAATGATAGTTTGATAACATGATGTTTGGTTTTAGTCATTTTAGGGATTTTGTTTGTATTGGATTGATGCACCTTTTGCTCTGATCTGTGCTAAGAAGATTTTCACACATACAGTTGTGGAAAGTTTACTATAGTAATTAGTGTAGTAATTTGTTTAATTTACTATAGTAGAAATAAGATTAGTAGAATTACTACAACAAATTACCACATCACAGCAATTAACTATAATTTACTCTAGTAAGGTCGAACACTCTAAAGCATTCACCACAGGAAATATTACTACATTACTAGATGGGAGGATTTAGTATAGTGTGTCAGAAGTTTTTAATGTATACAAGTAGCTTCGAGATAAAAACTAAGATAAAACAAATGTTATGTGAACTCACCGTGCTCTTAAGGGCATCAATCTCACAGCTGAGGCTCTGAATCTGCCTCCTGAACTCATTGGACTCCTGCTTGGCTTGTCTCATGGCATCAGCATTGCGCTTGGCTGAATCAGTCAGGTCAGTAAACTGCAGTGCAAGAACAGACCGAGTTAGCGAGCTGCCAGCATGTACTGTATAATATATATGTATAGCATATACAGTATATATGCTGGTTATGTATATTGTTTTTTAGTCATTCAGATTATTTTTAATAAGCATATTGAGGTGTCTTGAGTTATTTAGTTCGATAAGTTTAAAGAGTAGAATTCAGAAGGCATGTCAGACTCTAAACAAATGTCAACTTATGTAGTCTCATTTTTTTCTCAGTTTGGAAAGAACTAGGCTATAATTTCTTTGTATGTCGTAGCATTACATTATTCCTTTACTAAAACCAAGAGGCCCAGACATTGTATTAGCATGACAATGCTCTTGTGCACGAAGCCCCTGAACTTGATGATGACATGACTTGTTATGTTGGATTAAAAGAACTCAAATTTCTTCTCGCCCAACATACGTGTAACTCACAAACCAACGTAAGTATTACAGGGGTAGGAATGAGACCAAATCTAAATGGTGTCCAAGAACATTTGTCTATATAGTAATAACAGTAATAAGCCGCCATACTCAAATGTTATTATATTCACACATTTTTTATGTGGAATATGTGAGAACATGACATTCCAGTCGATGAGGCAGAATAAAATAGAGTACATTTTGAATACTCGCAGGTGTCTTTTAAAGGGAGTTCTCCTAAACTCAGCTTGTTACCTTTATAAAAGACACCTGTTCACAGAAGCAATCAATCAGATTCCAAATTCTCCACCATGGCCAAAGACCAATAAGCTGTCCAAGGACAAGATTGTAGACCTAAACATAGCTGGAATGGACTAGAAGACCATTGGCAAGCAGAGAAAGTTGGAGCGATTATTTGCAAATGAAAGAAAGAAAGAAAGAAAGAAAGAAAGAAATGAAAGAAAGAAATAACTGTCTATCTTCCTCTGTCTGGGGCTCCATGCAAAATCTCACATCGTGGAGGTTCAATGATCATAAGAAAAAGTGAGCAATCAGCCTGGGAGGATCTTGCCAATGATCTCAAGGCTTCTGGGACCATAGTCACCAAGAAAACAATTGGTAAGACACTACACCATGAAAGACTGAAATCCTGCAGTGCCTGCAAGGTTCCCTGATCAAGAAAGCACTTGTACAGGCTCGTCTAAAGTTTGCAATAAACTTTTTAATTATTTTAAGGGAAACTAGATAAAGTTTGGTCAAGTTCAGAATATTAACTAAATAAATAAATTTAATTTATTTTAAGGGAAACTAGATAAAAGTGTTGTGGTCAGATGAGACCAAAATCGAGATCTTTGGCATCGATTCAACTTGTCATGTTTGGAGGAGAAGGAGTGCTGCCTGTGAACCCAAGAACACCATTCACACTGTCAAACATTAAGGTTAAAACATTATGCTTTGGGCCTGTTAAGGGGAAGGACAACTTCACCGCATCAAAGGGACGATGGACATGACCCAATACTTGGTTAACAACTCACTTCGCTCAGTCAGGGCATTAAAAATTGGCCGTGGATAGGTATTCCAACATCACAATGACCCAAAACACACATCCAAGGCAACAAAGGAGTGGCTTAAGAAGAAGCACATTAAGTTCTTGGAGTGGTCTAGCCAGTCTTTAGACCTTAATTCCATAGAATATCTGTGGAGGGAGCTGACGGTTTGAGTTTTTATACGGCAGTCTCAAAACCTTAATGACTTGAGAGAGGATCTGCAAAAAGTAGTGGGAAAAATCCCTCCTGAGATGTGTGCAAACCCGGTGACCAACTACAGGAAACATCGGATCTCTGTGATTGCCAACAAGGGTTTTGACATCAAGTACTAAGTCTGAAATGTGTTTGAATAAACCTACCACTGAAGATATAGACTAATTATTTTTGTCAGTGAGCAAATGAACAAAATTAGCAGGGGATCAAATAATTTTTCCCTCACTTTAAATATATATTAAATAAAGGCAGTGTGTGCATATAATAAAAGTATGACATATAAAATAATTGAAGCTATGCTGTTGCTGAGACTAATGACAGAATGTGAGACCTTTTCTACATACATGTATTTGTGAGAGGAAACACTAGAAACAAATTAGCCCTATGCATGTACATTGTATGTGTTATAAACGTTGAGTAATGCTTAAGTAGTGCTTGTGTATTTCCGGCTTGGTGTCTTTAATTGCTTTTACCTTGGATTTGTACCACTCCTCAGACTCCTGCATATTCTTTGTGGCAATATTTTCATATTGAGCCCTGATATCTCTCAGAGCCGCAGTCAGGTCAGGACGGACTGTGGCTTCCACCTCCAGCTTTATCTGCTGGGTTTCATAGCTCACTTGCACGTCTTGAATTTCCTACAAAGGATACACAAAAAACACATTTTTTTATTCTTGATTATTTGTTAACTTCTATGATAGGGGGTCATTTTTTTCTGTCCCCGAGTTTAAAAGATACTTTCTTTTTCTTTGATTCCGTCAGGCTTGCCAGATGCACTACCCTGCCAGGCCACCGAAGGGCAACAGTGAGACTTTCTTTGTTAATATTGTAGTCCATGTGCTCATATTTGTTTATTTTGGTTGTCACAGTCTATGCAGATTGGCACAGTTAAGGTTTATTTCACGTTACAATTCAAGTTCATGATCATGTTCCGATATTTTAGGTCAGGTTCTGTTAAATTAGGTTTATGTTTTGTTTTTCATGTTCTTTGATTTGTTCGTCTTTTGTTTAGTTATAATAAACTGCATTTGCATTCTAACCTCCTCTTACGGCTCGTGACAGGTCCATCCATGCTAATAGTAACAAATTGTTTCATTTTATTTAGTTTAAATCAATTCATACTTTACCTCATCATGTAGCTTCTTGAGAAATTCAATCTCATCCATCAGAGACTCAATTTTGCGCTCCAGCTCCAAGCGGACCAGAGTGGCATCATCCACATCCTGCAAGTACACACATATGAAGACATGAAATTAACACCTATTAAATGTTACACAATGAAGATAAACATTATATATTATTACTGAGTAAATAGTATATGCCTAAATTTTTATTAATTCTTTCAAACCAGTTAGCACCTTAGGTGTCTTTTGGGTCTTTGACTTCAAAGACAGAGGCTGACTGGCGTTTGTCCTGGTGTGGACCTATGCCATGACCTTTTGTTTTCTGTGTATTAACGTAGATTAGCTTTAAGGTTATGTCGAGTTTTGTAGCATCAAATGAAGTATATCGAAGGATAGTGCTCAGTATTTTATGATAAGTGTGTGTGTGTCATCATCATCACCTTTCGGAAGAGGACCAGTTGATTCTCAGCATCTTGTCTTTTCTGACTCTCCTCATCCAACCTACAGCACGCAAAAACAGTAAATGAGTGTATTTTGTTACCAGCTGTATCACATAATTTTTACTTTATATTTATATTTTATATTATTTATCATTTATCACATTTTATTACACTGAAACTCACACTCATGTATATATATATATAATGAAATCTATTTCTGTAGTATGTAAGTAGGAAATGTCAGTTTACATTTTCGAAGCATTTACATTTACAGCATTTGTTAGACGTCCTTATCCAGAGCGACTATCGCATCGCTTTATCCCCTTTATACAACTAAGCAAATGAGAGTTGAGGGCCTTGCTCAGGGGCCCAACAGTGGTGGCTTGGTGGAGCTAGGAATTGAACCTACAACCTTTGGGTTACCAGTCCAACACCTAAACCATGAGCCACCACTTCCCCCAGCTTCATTTTGCCAATAATTGTAAGAATTATGTTTGTACTATGTATGATATTTTAAAAGTTAATAAAATCAATTAAAGTCATATTTATGACATGACACGGGTGAAATCAATATCCCCACTTATATGACCAATAAAAAAAACTGTTTACATTCATCTATAAAAGTAGTGGTTTATGTCTAAAAAATTATATACATGATCAGATGTTATTTTTTAGACATAAACTAATACTTTTTTGCATATTTAGAAATTTAGGTATATTATTTTCTATATCATGTATTTTTCTAGTCCAAAATAAAACAGAATATTCTGTTACTCTTTAATATTGACAAACTGCACAAAAGCCCCACATATCCTCTTTACTAGTAATAAATGTATGGTCCCAAGACAGTCCTTTTTCAGTCTTTAAAAGGACTGTCATATCACATCTGTCGTGCTCTTGCATGTCCCAGTCCTGAATAAACGAGGTCTCAGCTGGCTGTAATCCAGAAGATCAATTAACTAATGCAGCACCCAGCCACTAAAAGGATCTGGGCTGAAAGAGAAAATGGGGGTCAAGTCACCATCAAAGCAAGAGCACTAAATCAGGAATGCTGTGAAGGTGACACAGTTAAAAGTAAATGTAGAAATTAAATCGAGGCAAATTAACTACACCTGAAAGCCTGTCTAGACGTCATGACACACAAGTAGACAAATCACAAGGAAAATAAGATTAATTACAAAGACAAATGAGCTATTATTTCTGCCTTTGAAAATTTATTAAAGAAAGGTCTAAATATTCTGTTTTAAAATTTTAAGGTTTACTTTTTTAACATATGACTGTCTACTTCTTTTTCCTCTTCTTCTTCTAATGTATAAATTTGACAAGCTATTTTTGTACTTGCTATTTTTAGCATTGGTTGAAACCCAAGAAGAAGACGGGTGTGGTCTGCATGAGTGTGTCCATGGATTGTGGTTAATATTTGATTAAATTATTGTTACAGAAATATGCTGCTTCGATCAGTTCAGTACCCAGCAGCACATAAGATACCCAATAGCTATAACACTGCCTCAGACATCGACCCATATTGATGTTTCCTTTAATGTTTTTTTCTGACTCCCCCATTTCTTCTTTCCACACCCTAAATGTCTTAGCTGACCTCTGTCGGTCCTGTTTAATAAAACATTAGACAAGGTTAATTTCTTACATTGTTCCTAAAGTCATTGTATGATAGAGAATGTAAAGAAAGTGTTCCACTTTGTGTGTGTTTTAAATAAGGGCTCGCTTTACACAAACCTGTTTACCTAAATTATTATTATTATTATTATTATATATATAGTTGTTAAAATGTTTAGTATATTTCTTGCTCTTTTACATTCTAATCTGTATTATATAACATATTTAAAGTATGTACAACTGTGGCGCTAATGTTATTAGTTTGGCACAATAAAAAAAAAACATAAAATGCTATATAAGATTAAAATGATGGAAAACTGCAGGTGCCGAATATTAATGTACCATAATGTATGTGTATTTTAAATAGACCTCCATAAGATTACACATTTAAGCACCGCTGAGGTCAACCAAACTCCCAAAGAGGCCATACTGTAAACCTAATTTTTGCTACAGCCTCCCTTTGTCTCATGATGGTTTCCACCCAGTACCACGCCCTCCCATGGTCTGAATTAGGACGCAGATTAAATGATTTGATTAGTAGGAAATATGATGCCACAAAGAGTTTGTTTGTATGTCTGCACACATCTGCGTACAAGCAGAATTGGAAGCAAATCTCAGAACCCAGTGTCATTATGAATTCCCATCACCACGCCCAAAGAGCCTGAACTACACTTCTGCAACTCTGCCCCTTCTTGTAGATCTAGAATTCATATGGGAGGTTTTGTGTGATGTATATATTATATATACCAGTTATAATATACTATTATTATATTTCCCTAGATCAAATATACATCCTGATATAGTATATTATATATTTTAATATATCAGAGCATTTCAGCTACCTAATTTAGTTATTTTTTTTACTTTGAGACAAATTTCTGGTTTAGTTCTAAACTGTTCTGAGATTTAAAATGATTTATACATACTTTTATACAAAAGTTGCAGAAAGTGTAATACAACCAGCAGAACATTATTATTTTAGTCATTTTCTGATGCTTGATCATATATTTTACAAAAATATAATATTTAATTTTTTAATATTTATTAAATATCTTTAAACATTCAACAGTGCTGTTCTTAATGACTTTTATAAAGCTTTACAAATCTTTTAGAAAACTTTCTCAAATCTTTCCTACCTCTGCTTGAGCAAGGCCAGATCTTCTGCCATGTTATCCCTGTCCACCTGGATCTGATCACGCTCCTTCCCAATGAGCTCGACCTGCCGGCGTAGCTCTCTCATCTCGTCCTGACATAGCTGGCCGGCGCGGTTTGGATGGCCCTGTTGCTGTTTGCCCTTGTACTGATTGAGCTCAAGAGTGAGTGCTGCGTTCTGCTGCTCGAGGTAGCGTACTTTCTCGATGAAGCTTGCAAAGCGGTCGTTTAGCTCCTGAAGCTCCTGCTTCTCATTGCTGCGTGTGCTGAGAAACTCCTGGTTGATGCTATCAGCCAAGGAGAAGTCCACTTTGTCGTAGGAGAGACGAGAAACTGACGGAGCCGGAGCACTGGAGCGGACCCGGAATGTCCGAGTGGAAGCAGAAACTGGAGCTGAGCTCAGATAACGAGACGAGTATGCGCTGTAGGAGGGAATGGCAGCCATGGTGGAAGGTCCACCAAAAGTGCGGCGGTAGGAAGTACGGCTTGTCAAGTGACTCATAGTGGCTTTTTCTTTTTAAACACACTTTTTGTCCTTTCTCTTGAGGATCGTTCTCCTTCTTTGCAGAGATGTCTGGCAGTGGACGAAGCTGGGCAGCAGGAGCAATAGGACATCTGAGTGAGGAACACACATGCATTTATACTTTTGAGGGACTCATTTCTCCTCCCCCGACCTACCAATCCTCACGATCTCACCATCCATTGTCCACCCATCCTCCTTCCTCATGGCCTCAGCCTCAGCCCCTCCCCACAAAATATCTCTTTCTTCACTGCTTTCATCCCCACCACCTCTCTCTTTCTCTTTCTCTCTCTCTTTCTCTTTTTTTATTCTTCATCATCAACCCCTCCCTGTTGTCCTGCGCTACTGGCACGAGTCCGAAACGTCTTCTGGATTAAGACATCATCTGAACCCATTGCCCCACCCTGCTGCTTTAACAGCATCTGCAACCACAACTTTAGCACAAAACGTCTATCTTCTAATTGGTATTTTATTTAAATGTCTTATAGTATACATATTTAAACAGTTTTTAATCGCACAGACATATCAGTACTAAACCAAACAATTAAGAACAAGGTTTATTAGATTAATAAACTTTTGAGAGCATTTGGCATTAAACAATCAGTTTTCCATGTCCTTTTATTTTCTTTGTGTGAAGGTGAAAGGTATTGATGTTTTCAGAGCACAGCATAAGGCATGACTCTGCAATCCTACTCCTCAGCACCAGATTGCAAAGTGCTGTATCAGATTTCTTTTCTGGTTTTATCTTTGTCACATAAACTGATGTCAAGCAGTTGTACCGATAAACACAACACAAGCAAATAAAGAAAAGTAAGATACTTGTTTTATGCTGCTGAGCAGTGGATTAATATACCAGCTTACTATTTTATCATTCTAAATGTATTGTTAATGATGCTTGATAAATTTCAATTAAACTATATAAATACACGTTATCAAGCATTATTTATCAGTTAAATATACTGTTAATTTGTTACATTTATTTGCTTTAGTATGTGTCAAGGGGCAGGTGCTTTTCTGGAAATGTGTATGACAAAGCACAGGGCAGGGGGAAGTGCACTGCATCTGCCTTTTTTCTAGCAGAGCCCTAGCATTCGGTATGTGATTACGCATAATCAGGCCATGAACTGACAGATTTTTTTAAATGTAATTCTTTTTAGTTAATTTTTAAGGGGGGGGGGGGTCTTATATATATATATATATATATATATATATATAAATATATAAAAGACACCCCCCCCCCCCCCCCCCCAAAAAAAAACTCCTAATATATATATATTGGTTGGTTATTCTAAATGATTGGTTATTCTAAATTACCCATAGGAGTGAGTGATGGACTGGTGACCTGTCTAGGGTGTACCCCTGCCTTTCACCCAATGACAGCTGGGACACGCTCCAGCGGATCCCCATGACCCTAATTGGGAATAAGCGGGTATAGGCAATTGATGGATAGATATATATATAACCAGACTGGAGACAAGAGTTTGTTTAAACCCAGACGGGTGTTAACTGACAACCCAAAGAGTATAAAGAAAATAGAAATTGAGTAGACTGCTACCGGTTACTGGAGCCCAGGGGAGAACGCAGGAGGAAAGAAGAGGCTGCACGGAACCAGAAGCTGATGGACTGAGTGACAGATGCTGAAGCAAAGTTGTAAGGGAAAAGCACATAGGAACCTGGAGGGCGTGGTATGCTGGGGCATGGACACGAAATCATAGAGAGTCTAAGTTGCACATATTCCCCTGTTAACTTTACAGAAAATTTGTTCTGATACTGTATGTTGTACTTTAGTTTGTATGCAGTTTCATTTGTTGCCATGGTTGTTATAGCCAACATGCTCCAATTAAATGTATAAAAATAGAACATAAATATATGCACCGAAATACAAAATCTATCCATACTACGTTAAAATTAACCTACCAGAAGGGTGTAACAATGTATTACAAGCTGTCTAATCTGAAATATATTATCAGAGATGGGTGTCGGATCCAGCAGGACCTTTTCTGTTGTCCCTATAAAAATTGTGTAAAAAATGTTTTTCTTGATTATTTAATTTTTATTAGTGTAATTACCTGTGGCTAGGTTGAACTGGAATAACCTACATTAAAATGGTCTGGGCCACCAGCACTGCAGACCTTTTGTTGAAAGATGTAACATCTGATTTGTTAGCAACAGAATCATCAACCAATTAAATTGTGATGTTCAGTGACAGCCCAGCCTCTGCTGGGTCTTGAGATGTGGCAAATGCTACACCCAACTTTTGCTGGAAATTCCATACCTTTCAAGGTATGAAAGTGAAACTCTGTACAAACAAAAATGATAGTGCTGTTACACCAGATCTGATAAAATTCTCCTTTTAATAGAATTATATAATAACCATTTGCACAAACAGAGGTGTACATACATTGTATCTATATCAATACATTTGTTTATCTGGAATATTTTAAGAGATAAGAATGAAATTGAAACTTAACTTTGTTGTACTTATACAGTAGCTGTAGACACATACTGAATACTTTTTTCTATGCCTGAATAAAAATGTTGCAGTCATTTGTTGCATTTTAACCGAAAATGAAACTAACCACTAAAATGTTTTCTTAAGACTTAAAAAATATGTCAAAAATTCATTTAATATTCAAAAATTATTGAAATGTAATTTTAACGTTAAAAAACTTCCTTTCTTTCACTTCTTCTTGCTTCCTTCATTACTCTTCCTATGTTACTATATATAAGCTCATACATCTTCCTGCCACACACCCTGACAGCAATTGAGTAATGGCCATCAGCTTACTTGCACACTTCCCTAGATCCTTTGGCTCACATATAACTATGGAATGAATGATTGGACTGAATGTGGTACAATACAACCCCAACTTCATCTTATAGAATGTAGGCATAAAGCTAAGCTACGTACATTCAGGACATATATTTAAAATACTACACAAACACTGGTTACATGAGTGCCATTTTAAACCAGGATTTCTTAAAAATATGCTCTTCTTACACATGGTATATTTGCCTGTCTTGTGGACATCAGTACACATGACATTAGTACACAAACAGGTGACGTGACTAAACTCAACTATTTTAAACCTGGAATATTCTAAGTGTTTGCTTTTGCATTTACTCTGTCTAACAGTTCTATTTTTTGTCTTCCCATCCTTTTCATTTGGTTGTATTACTTTATGTCAGTCTTAGGTCCATTTAGAGCTGTGCTGTTACCGTTGCTGATCACGTTATACTGTGTGGTGTGATTGATTTCCTGGGTTCAGCCTTATGCTATAATCTAATCAACCTGCTCTACCGAAAATGAGCTTCTTCTGCTTCATCGCTCTTCCGTTCAACAAATTTCCTGTTACAAATTTCTTAGCTGCATTTCCATAAGAATCAGTTTCTCTGTTCGTTTCCACTAAAGACTTCCATTCGGATTTTACCCATTCAACTTGTGACCAGTCTAATAGATCCAAGTTAAATAGATGAATAAATCTGCAAGAATATATAATAGGAAAACATTGATACAAAAAATAATACCCTACAAACAACTTCAACGGTAACTGTATATAGCAATAAATACTAAAGGAAAAAATGTAAAATATTCTTTACCATATCATATTAGAAATCTTGAACAAGGGAAGACAATCTACAAATTCAGATGTATTGCACATCATGTTTAAAACGTAGATTCAAAAATGTTTTTTTTCAATATGAAGAGATGAGGCCTAGGGTTAGGATTTCTGCTAAGCAAAAGGTTCCTGTATTTTATATTCTATATGCTTTTTTTTAAAATTTCATATAAAGTTGTTATCTGCTCCTCCAGGATGGCTGTTCCCCAAAAAGGGGAATTTGCTTTAACGAATATATAAATTAGTATTAACAAAGGAAAGGCTTATGCCTACATTTATATAATTATGTTATCACTGGCTGACTCCAGAAAACATACTAGCCACCAAACAAGTTCTGGCTGATTTAAAATAAAATTGTAATTGTTAGCAATTTAAAAAATTGATATGAGATCCTTTAAATAAGGAACAAAATAGCAAAAAACAACAACATTAATTAAAACTCTGCCCTGGCTAATTTGTGGACAGTGAAAAATAAAGGCCACTAGATGAGATCGTCATGGTGCATTTTATTTAACAAGAATATAAAGCATTCATGACATACAAGCTAGAACCTTTAAGCGCAGGGGCCGCCGAGGCTGTTAATTGGTTGAAGACTAACATTGCTAACAGTAAAGAGCAGCATGCTCAGCAGTTACAGCTTTTCACATCAATAATTCAAGTAGAGGGTCTTGTTTCTTCCTGCAGACAGTGATCAATACAGCAATCACAGCTATGTGGGTAGTACTGTTACTATCTCATACACACATAAATTTTATATTATAGCATGCTTCTAGACAATAAAGTTGTTCATCATAGTCATTAACTTGAGCATCCAAAATAATATTGTGCCTAATACAGATATTAAATTATGGTTATGCATTTTAAGATATTTATTTTTCAGTTCCTAAGTACTGCTTGTGATTCTACCTTTTTAATCTACAATATTATTATGCTATTTCAGTAAAAAAAAAAACTAAGCATAGCTACATACTCTGAACACGTTTCAGTAGAATCATGGGCAGCAGTAAAAGACCTCATTATAATTGTTTGAAGATGATAAAGATGGCGTACCTTCAGTTAGGAAATATTTTAAGATTTGGGTTATGGTATTGCTTTATTGCAGAATACATGACCACAGCATCTCTTTCTTTTTGACATTTCATTGGCTTCCAATCAATAAGATTGATTATAAACTCGCCCTTTTGGTCTGTAATGCGTGAAATGAAAGATCTTGTTTATATGTCAGATAAAAAGGCTAGAGCAGCAGGCAGATCATTTACTACCAAACTCCACAGTTATAAAAAATCCTTTAAATTAGTTTTTAGGACTCAGACATAGTCTCAGTATGTAAGCCTAGGCTTAAAACACATTTCTTTATTACAGCCTTTTGGGGGTTTTTTTTTGGAAAAGGTATACAGATCTAGGACATAGATGTTTTAGATGATTTGATGCTTTCTGTTTTAGCTTCCGAAACATGTGTAACTTACATGTGAGGTAACATGCAAATTGTGGCAATGCTGTCCTTCTTTTTGTGATGTAAAAGTTTTTTATTTTTAAAAAATGGAGCGGTTCCTCCTTTTATTTAAATGATCTCAGAAGTCTATTTAATTCCTGTCTCCGATGAAAAATGAAATCTTAAGCATACCTTTTATCTGAGGTTTAAAATGGCTTGATTGTATGAAGTTTGACACATAGCAGCACACTGATGGTTTTGTCAGCTCCACCGACAATAATCTAGCATCCCCCTCAGCACCTTTGTTCAAAAAAAACAAAGGACAAGAAATACTCAGACTGTGTTTATTCACAACAACAGATTACCACAGCAGTGTAAAGTTCTCTTCCTCAAACTTTACTATCCCAAAGAAAAACCCCAAAATTTACTACAGATATGTTGCATTGATCAATCAACACCATTTTTCCTTGATTTTTCAAGATCAAGCTAGTAAAGATCTTTGCACTTGCCTTTAAATGTCTCTGGTTCCTGATGGATTGACAACAGCTAGCGAGATTAGAAAATGTCACATTTAAGTAAACGTAAACTCTTCATGGCGAGGGGCTTTTTTTTATTTTTCTTCCCTCTGTATGCCACAGACTGCATTGCTGTGGACACCTCTGTTAAGTGCTTAAAGTTTGCAGATGACTCTATGGTCATTAACCTGCAACAAATAACCTCCTGGCTGTCTGGTATCATCCTGTAGATAAAGTTTTAAGGTTAGACTGTTTATGCAACCTACAATTCATGTTGAACTTGGTATAATAATAATGTATTTTATTTACTGTCCTTTTTAGAATAATAAAGATGTTTTTTTTCACTAAACAGAAAAATATAATCTCACTTTTGGCTGGATTTCCTGCAGTCAGAATATATATTTTTTCTTTTATTTGTTTAGTCGTTTTGTTGTCTCTTTAAATGTTCTTGCTGGCTGGTATGCAACAGCACCTGCTTCATCGAACATTATGTTGAATGAAGCGTTCTGTTGGTGGTGAATTTAACAAATAATTAGGCTACATTAATAACAAAAATAATGATTGTTTTTAAAAGCCAACCTTATTATTATCAGAATACAGATATAATATTAATAATAATATATGTTATTATTATTAAATAATATATTATATATTAAGTTTACAAAATATCACACCTCTTTGGGACTCTTTTTAGCATTCTAGCCTAGCATTACTGAGTGCTTATTTTCCTATGTTTCTATTTCTGTGTGATGCCGTTTGTCTGTTTATTTACCCTGCTTGATTTTTGGGACCCCTGATTTAACATTGGTGGCATCCAAGTTATTTCACATATTTTATTATTTTATATTTTAGTTTATTTACATATCTCAGTTACCATTTGTAGGGAGTAACTTCAAGTAACTAGTAACTATAACTAATTAATTTTTAAAAGTAACCAGCCAAACACTGTCTGGCAGTCATGAAGAGTGGACTGTATGGCATGCAGGAAATGCGTGCAGTTACAATGGCTATCTTACTGTGGGACTACCAGAGGCTTTCGAGTGGGAATGTGAATAGAACTATGACTGTATAATATTTAACTTTAAGATTAATCTTCCTGCACTAAAAAATCATTGGGAAAAAGATTTTTGGAGACGATGCAATGAATGTGGTGTGAATAGAAATGCTTTAAATTTTGACCAAGAATGGCTGTAAAAGGTCTGCAAAAAGCGAAAGACCAAAGAATGTGTAATGTTTTAGGGCTGCAATTAACAAAGATCCGCGACTGACAGTGTGATCTGGGGAGATTTTGGCATGAATCATGTTATGGCAAATTTCGTTCTGTGGTTTCTGTAACCAAAGTAGAAGCATTTTGCTGCAGCTGTTAATGATTTTGGGGTTAAGGACTTTGCCCATTGGCAGAACGAGGGTAGCTTGGTGGTGCTAAAAATCTCCAGGTTAGCTACCACTTCCACACAGGACCAAACATTCCAAATCAATCTTGTTTTTCAATAAACGCCATTTTTTTCTACAGTACATTTCTGAACACTTTTCAGACAGACCTGCTGCATGAAAATGTTTCAGTTATAAAATATTACCTGTTACTGATAACAATATATAAAAATAACATATATATACAGTGTTATGAAAAAGTATTCATACCCCTTGAACTTTTTTTACATTGTGTCACCATACATCCACAAACTTAAATGTTTGTATTATGATTTAATGTGATAGACCAATACAAAGTAGCACAAAATTATAAGTAACGAAAATGATATACGGTTTTTACAATTTTAAGCAAATAAAAATCTAAAATCTGATACCCCTAAATTAAATCCAGTGAAATAAACTGCCTTCAGAATTCACCTAATTAGTTAATAGATTACCTGTGTGTAATTTAGTCTCAGTGTAAATACACCTGTTCTGTGAAGGTCTCAGTGGTTTGTTAAAGAACACTAGTGAACAAACAGCATCATAAAGACTAAGAAACTCACCAGACAGGTCAGGGATAAAGTTGTGGGAAATTTTAAAGCAGGGTTGGGTTTTAAAAAAATATCCAAAGCTTTAAACATCTCAAGGAGCACTGTTCGATTCATCATCCAAAAATGGAAAAAGTATGCCACAACTGCAAACCTACCAAGACATGGCCGTCCACCTTAACTGACAGAACGAGCGAGGAGAGCACTGGTCAGAGAAGCAGCCAAGAGACCCATGGTCACTCTGGAGGAGCTGCAGAAATCCAGCTCAAGTGGGAGAATCTGTCTACTGGATAACTGTAAGTCGTGTACTCCACAAATCTGGCCTTTATGGAAGAGTAGCAAGAAGAAGCCATTGTTGAAAGAATGACATAAGAAAGCCTGGTTTGCAGTTTGCCACAAGCCATGTAGGGGACACAGCAAACATGTGGAAGAAGGTTCTCCCGTCAGATGAGACCAAAGTCGAACTTTTTGGCCTAAATGCAAAGCGCTATGTGTGGCGTAAACATAAAACTGCTTATCACCCTAAACACACCACCCCCACTGTGAAACATTGTGGTGGCAGCATCATGCTGTGGGAATGCTTCTCTTCAGCGGGGACAGGGAAGTTGGTCAGAGTTGATGGAAAGATGGATGGAGCTAAATACAGGGCAATCCTGGAAGAAAACAAAGTATTGACGCAGGGGGGCTGAATACAAATGCACGCCACACTTTTCAGATTTTTATTAGCTTAAATTAAAAAAAATGTATATCATTTTCGTTCCACTTCACCATTATGTGCTACTTTGTGTTGGTCTTATCAGTCCCCTGTCACGATTCCGACCTCCCACCACCAGAGTACACAGGAGTACTAGCGCCTCAGTAGTACTTCCGGTGTCACTTTCTGTTTGGCAAGCTATATAAGCTAGCCTCACAAACTCTATATTGCAAAGTATTGTTTTGCCATGCGACATACCAAGTGTTCACGTTTTCTTAAATGAGGCTAAATTTCTTAAATAATGCTACTTTCTGCAACATGAAATCATCTTAGACTCATGCTTCGCACTTTATTGTTTAAAAAAGTACTAAAAAACTGCAGCACGTCAGAACGTATACTGGGTATATTCTTCTTAGTCTGTAGTAACACTCTCTTAAGCATCTAAAGCCTTGTTCAGACTATATGATTTCAGCCCGATTTGCTTGACGTCGGGATGCAAAATTTAATTGTATCCTTTTGTGTACTGTGTTGTGCAGGACTTTTATGACTTCAACACAGAAATTCTAGCATTTAAAAAAAAATCTTAAAAATTAGAGCTATAGCAACAGTAAGCGTGCCTTTATGATGTGTCAGCAAGGGCAACCATGACAGAATAAACACAGCCAGTACAAAACATGCAATTTCCGTGTTCAGGCTTAAGACTAACAAGAAAATAGTAAAAAAAATTATTAGATATAAGCCAACTTAGATAAAATTAAGATAAAATCAGAACTAGGGCCTTCTAGTATAAGCACTCTTCTTATAAATCTACTCTTTACACACAGGATGTGTCTGCTATTTTGTATTTGCACAAAAATAAAAACATTTGCTTCTGAGATGAAAATGAAGTATGATTAATATAAATTTTGACAAACAAGAACACTAGATGACAAATTCATTTGAAAGGTTTATTGAATTTTTGTACAGCAAAGACTGATTACACAAAAGGCAGAATGACAAAAAAGACCTTCATTGTCATAGAGAATAAGGCTAGTTGGGCTACAGAAAGCCAAATATCAGCTGTAGTGTTAATCCTTGTTTTGGTACCACATTTTACTGCCAGCAAAAGACCATCTGAGAGACTGGACAGTTCTAACATGAAAAAACATACTTTAGCAGGATGAGGAAATCTAATACTCCTCTCCTTCCTCCTCTCCTTCTCCCTCAATGGAATCAACACCGACCTCCTCATAATCCTTTTCCAAGGCAGCCATATCCTCTCTGGCCTCAGAGAACTCTCCCTCCTCCATACCCTCTCCTACATACCAGTGCACAAAGGCTCGCTTAGCATACATCAGGTCAAATTTGTGGTCTAGCCTGGCCCAGGCCTCTGCAATAGCTGTGGTGTTGCTAAGCATGCACACGGCTCTCTGGACCTTGGCAAGGTCTCCACCAGGGACCACAGTGGGTGGCTGGTAGTTGATACCAACTTTGAAACCAGTTGGGCACCAGTCCACAAACTGGATGGTACGCTTGGTCTTAATAGTGGCAATGGCAGCGTTGACATCTTTAGGTACAACGTCACCACGGTACAGCAAGCAGCAGGCCATGTACTTGCCATGGCGTGGGTCACATTTAACCATTTGATTGGCTGGTTCAAAGCAGGCGTTAGTGATTTCAGCAACTGAAAGCTGCTCGTGATACGCTTTCTCGGCTGAGATCACTGGGGCGTAGGTGGCCAGAGGGAAGTGGATGCGAGGGTAGGGCACCAAGTTGGTCTGGAACTCAGTCAGATCAACATTCAGGGCACCATCAAATCTGAGGGAGGCAGTGATTGAGGACACTATCTGACCTATTAACCTGTTAAGGTTGGTGTAGGTGGGACGCTCAATATCAAGGTTTCTACGGCAGATGTCATAGATGGCCTCATTATCGACCATGAAAGCACAGTCAGAGTGCTCAAGAGTGGTGTGAGTGGTCAGGATAGAGTTGTAGGGCTCCACCACAGCGGTTGACACCTGTGGAGCTGGGTAGATGGAGAATTCCAGCTTAGACTTCTTACCGTAGTCGACAGAGAGACGCTCCATCAGCAGTGAGGTGAAACCAGATCCAGTTCCACCTCCAAAGCTGTGGAAAACCAGGAAACCCTGGAGACCAGTGCACTGGTCGGCCTGAAGAAAAGAGACAATGCAGATAAAAGGTTAAAATCAATACCATGATATACAGTTTAGACTCCGCAGGTCTGAAATAAATTCCAGCTTCTCACCAGTTTGCGGATTCTGTCAAGCACCAGGTCAATGATCTCCTTTCCGATAGTGTAATGCCCGCGAGCGTAGTTGTTGGCTGCATCCTCCTTTCCAGTGATCAGTTGCTCAGGGTGGAAAAGCTGGCGGTACGTGCCAGTGCGAACCTCATCTGAGAAACAATATAAGGATAGTGTTGAATCACAAACTTCCAGTAAGAAGTCTTTTCAAGAGGACTAACAAATAATCTCAACCTTCTGCTTACCGATCACAGTGGGCTCAAGATCCACAAACACTGCCCTGGGGACGTGTTTGCCAGCTCCTGTCTCGCTGAAAAAGGTGTTGAAGGAATCGTCACCTCCACCAATGGTTTTATCGCTTGGCATCTGTCCATCAGGCTGAATACCATGTTCAAGGCAGTACAGCTCCCAGCAGGCATTTCCGATCTGGACACCAGCCTGGCCAACGTGGATGGAGATACACTCACGCTGTGGAGAAAAAGCAACTAATTTAAATAAATATGACACAAGAATAATACATGCTATATTTAATAATGAGTATTTGTTGCTATACTAAACAACACAATAAATTTTATAGTAATAACAAGATATTATTAGCTATTACATGTAAAAACAACAACAACAACAATAATAATTATTATTATTATAATAATTTGAATATCAAAATTTGCATAAACTTAAATAATAAAAAGTAATAATATTATAATATATTATAACTTCTTATTATTCAAGTTTATGCAAATTTTGATAAACCACCTGAATAAAGGCGCATTCCAAAGCTAGCTGCAATATTTCTTATATGAGGATATAATCAATATTTTAATATGACATAAATAAATCACAGTGCCTGTTTACAGGTAGAAAGACTTTATGCACGTTTATAATTATTTTTAAACTCTTTTGTCTGAAGGAACAATAACGATTTCATGAACCTGACCCCACCCTGCTGCGACTAAATTAATTTTTACTAAAGTACTACATCTTGCATTTATAAATGTTTCTGAAGGCTAAAAATCACAATTTACACATATAAAAAAATGCTTCAACAAATAAAGGAGAGAGTTACCATTTTGTTCTCTTTCTGCAGATGCTGTCAGCGCTGTAAAGTGATGGACACTGGACTCGCCTCCCCTGGACAACGGGATGCACCGCCAATTGTTAGGATCCGTAACACGCATGCGTGAAAATACGGCGGTCAGACAGCAGAGGAAAGGTAAATGCGCATGCGCATCACGGATTGTAACAATCGCGCTTTAAATCCACTGAAATACAGTCAACGTACGTTTATTTCATACATTTTATTTAACTATTTCGTCGTTGCTGGATGTGCAAAGCATTCAAATGTAGAGAAAATGTTATGTCATTAATGTTATAAGTTAACTAGTTATTCGATGTTATACTGCAGAGGAAATAATTAGGTAAATATACAGACAGATTAAACACGCCTGGTTTGCTTTGAAATTCCAGAATTAAATAGTTAAATCCAGTTAAAGTTACGATTTATCTTGCTCGGTGAATAAATTACCAAGCAGCAACTGTGTGTATGTTTGTGCATGGGGGAGAGAGAGAAAGATTAAGAGATTTCCGAATAATTTACCATCATGACACTGATTAAATAGAACAATAGATAAAGCTTTTTAAAAACGAGCTGCATAGGTATTGAGAATTTCCATTCTTTTATGCAAAAGCTTTTAAGATAAAGATCCGGCATGTATTACTGCTTTGAATGTGTATTTCACGTCTGATCACCACCGCCCTTCTTTGTCTGGAGATTTTGCTGCAGCGAAGACGTCATCGGGCTGCAGTGCGTCACGTGACCACCCCTTCTCAGCAGTTCCTGATGAACATTCTCGAGTGTTTTTTATTTAATTAAATAATGTCATATTCGTCCATCGAATCAAATGATAACCTGCTAGAATTTTACAAAAGTATTGCAAGCTTAAAAACAGAGTAATGTATTACACAATATATGAAACCAGTCTATAATGTGAATTAGATATACTGTACATCGACTATTTCCTTTATTCCAAGTCTATTTTAGAGAGAAATAATCATGTGTAAAGAGGCTTTCTGATTTATTTAATGCTTTCCTAAAAGTTTTTTTTTTTACTTAAATACTTATAATCACGTTTAAAGCAGTAAAAAACGGTTAACCGTTAAGGTTGCGGCTTAAAATAACGTGGTGATTTACAAGAAACCGGACAGAAGGTTGCCAGATATTTAAAGATGCACAGTTAATTTTTAATAAGGTAGTGCCGAGTCACAGTCTCATCGTTCTGAGTTTTATTTTATGGTAAGTTATCTATAATATGGTAAGTCTAATTAAACTGTATGTGCCCGAAAGACCAAAAAACTTGGTGAGGAGGTGTAGACAAAGAACATGTTGTTGGTTAAAAGTACGCATCTGGCAACCTGCACATACGATCCGAATCAATTGCATATTCATAAACCAGCCCCGTCTCTGCCGCGAGCCTTTATAAAGAGGGCGCCATTGGACGGAAAAGCAGTTACTACATCGACTCTTAACTGTCGTGCAAGGTAACGAACCTCACCGACGAGTGAACGCCACAAACCGCTCTTCTTCTTTCGTACCGTCTTCTCTTCATACGAATAAAATGGTAAGTGAAATTGAAAAAAATAAAATACATAAATATTTTGCCTGTTATTTCTTTTTTTAAAACTGGCATGTGTGTGAATAGTGGTCATAAGTGGTTTTCTATTGATCATAAAAAATAAAGTTAATAAAAAGCGATTAATACAATGTTTTTTAAAAAGATTATTTTGTTGTAATTTGCTTTACAGTTTACAGTTTATTTAGTCATCTATAGTAATAGGGCTGATTCCCGCGCGCGGGAAATTATTTTCTAACTGTTTAGCGGTTTTTAACGAACGACAAAAAGCTTTTGATAACAAACAAACAAATACGTTCGTTAATTCGACTGAATGATTATCCGATCGGTTTAATCGGATTTACGGACTGTTTCTTTTCTGTCGAATCTAGATGAGGGCTGACGTAAGCGAAATGTCGTCCTTGTATGAGCGCGCGCTTCCCGCCTTTGTCTCAGGCGTGCCGTTTTTTCTGTATTCATCAAAATGGACTTTGTGCCGAGTTCCAGTTCCGTTTTTTCGCCTACAAAAATACTTAATATTAAATACTGATAGAAATGTTAATATACAAAGAAACGACATTAAACACGCTCAGGCAGACGTTTTAGATTACATCTGACCTACATTTGCACAGCACTTGCTAAAATCCAGTCGAATTTACATGGAGAACAATGAGCGACTGTTAAGAACCCTGTAGTTTTCCTGGTTCCGTTATCAGGAGAATTAATATGTAAATCCGATTAGCGATTGTGCTATTTCCGTAAAGATACAGGGGTGTTGGTACTGGCACGATGCTGAGCCCATGGGGGTTGTTTGGGGGTAGCAAAAAAATGCCCTTTGTTAAAAAAGGACAGAAAGATGATCAGTAAGGCAATTTTTTGGAAGTAACAATTACACTGTAAGAATGAAATTTCACTATTTACAAGTAGACAAAGCTCGTTTGATATGCTTCATTTGAATCTGAATTCCTGTTGCCAGGCAACAGCTCGACACCACCAGGAAATGGGTAAAATCCCACAGCAACAGCAGGGTGGAGTCAGAGATGGAGAAACTGGGGGAGGGAAGGAGAGAGCAGATTGTGGAAAAATAGGGAGGGAGGTGTGTGGGATAAATGGCGTGATCTAGACTAGACCAGCCCTCTGCGGCACATTCAGGGATCCACGCCTGCCTTTCAGCAGCGTGTCATGAAACTCAATCCCTGATTTATTATACGGTTTTTAGACTGCACAACGATTTTGAAAAGTCATTGACTGTGCTAAACAATTAAATCGTCACATTCGCAAATTTATATTCTAGTTAAATGTTAAGTGCATCAGTTTTTAACATGACTAGAACATTTATAATGGACATGTATAGATAAAGTTGCAATAACGCAATCAAGGGCTCTGCCCTTTTCACCAAGATCTTGCTTGTGTTTGCCGTTTCTTCATCTGTTTGTTGGAATAGTGATTAATTTCAACTCTAATATTCCGTGCATTGTTTTTCTTTACCCACAGCGTGAGTGTATCTCCATCCACGTTGGCCAGGCTGGTGTCCAGATTGGAAATGCCTGCTGGGAGCTGTACTGCCTTGAACATGGTATTCAGCCTGATGGACAGATGCCAAGTGATAAAACCATTGGTGGAGGTGACGATTCCTTCAACACCTTTTTCAGCGAGACAGGAGCTGGCAAACACGTCCCCAGGGCAGTGTTTGTGGATCTGGAGCCCACTGTGATCGGTAAGCAGAAGGTTGAGATTATTTGTTAGTCCTCTTGAAAAGACTTCTTACTGGAAGTTTGTGATTCAACACTATCCTTATATTGTTTCTCAGATGAGGTTCGCACTGGCACGTACCGCCAGCTTTTCCACCCTGAGCAACTGATCACTGGAAAGGAGGATGCAGCCAACAACTACGCTCGCGGGCATTACACTATCGGAAAGGAGATCATTGACCTGGTGCTTGACAGAATCCGCAAACTGGTGAGAAGCTGGAATTTATTTCAGACCTGCGGAGTCTAAACTGTATATCATGGTATTGATTTTAACCTTTTATCTGCATTGTCTCTTTTCTTCAGGCCGACCAGTGCACTGGTCTCCAGGGTTTCCTGGTTTTCCACAGCTTTGGAGGTGGAACTGGATCTGGTTTCACCTCACTGCTGATGGAGCGTCTCTCTGTCGACTACGGCAAGAAGTCTAAGCTGGAATTCTCCATCTACCCAGCTCCACAGGTGTCAACCGCTGTGGTGGAGCCCTACAACTCTATCCTGACCACTCACACCACTCTCGAGCACTCTGACTGTGCTTTCATGGTCGATAATGAGGCCATCTATGACATCTGCCGTAGAAACCTTGATATTGAGCGTCCCACCTACACCAACCTTAACAGGCTTATTAGCCAGATAGTGTCCTCAATCACTGCCTCCCTCAGATTTGATGGTGCCCTGAATGTTGATCTGACTGAGTTCCAGACCAACTTGGTGCCCTACCCTCGCATCCACTTCCCTCTGGCCACCTACGCCCCAGTGATCTCAGCCGAGAAAGCGTATCACGAGCAGCTTTCAGTTGCTGAAATCACTAACGCCTGCTTTGAACCAGCCAATCAAATGGTTAAATGTGACCCACGCCATGGCAAGTACATGGCCTGCTGCTTGCTGTACCGTGGTGACGTTGTACCTAAAGATGTCAACGCTGCCATTGCCACTATTAAGACCAAGCGTACCATCCAGTTTGTGGACTGGTGCCCAACTGGTTTCAAAGTTGGTATCAACTACCAGCCACCCACTGTGGTCCCTGGTGGAGACCTTGCCAAGGTCCAGAGAGCCGTGTGCATGCTTAGCAACACCACAGCTATTGCAGAGGCCTGGGCCAGGCTAGACCACAAATTTGACCTGATGTATGCTAAGCGAGCCTTTGTGCACTGGTATGTAGGAGAGGGTATGGAGGAGGGAGAGTTCTCTGAGGCCAGAGAGGATATGGCTGCCTTGGAAAAGGATTATGAGGAGGTCGGTGTTGATTCCATTGAGGGAGAAGGAGAGGAGGAGGGAGAGGAGTACTAAAAAGTATTTCTCCCTATTTAATTGGCAGTATGCTTATCACATGAAAGATTTCACATCATCAATAGCATAGAGATTGTTCTTACATTGCAGACACCATCTTGCTTTACGTGTTTGTTTGCTTTGTCTGTTAAAATCGGGTATTGCCAGTGTTAAACTGAATGGTACTTTCCTCCACTTATGAACCACACATTCCAGTGTCTTCTGACTGTGATGCGCAATAAATTATTGAATTTCAAAAATTCTAATGTTTACCGTCTTTTATTAAGTTATCTTTGGCATTAAAGAAACAATCAACTCTTGTACCATTTGTATATAATTAATATATCAGCCTGAATAAAAAAAATAGTGATTAACTCTGTGGAATAATATTTCCACTAATGTAAGTAATTATAGTTATACATACTGTAACTAAACATTGTAACTTTATAATATATTTTTAATTGAAAATAACATTAAAAACAAGCTATATGATAATCTAATTAGGTTGGGAAATATAATTACTTAAACGCTTTAAAGATGACTGAGTTTTTAATCTTAATTTTGTAATTCAGTAATTTAAAAGTACAGTATTAGAAATATAAACATTACATGACGATTTATTTTAATACATGAAATAAATGAGTTTATGCCGAAACCTTTATGATGCTGCTGATAATGATGATCCTGCAATTTTGCTAACATTCAGACTGAAAACCTAACCATCTACAGGGCCTAAAAGGTAACAGCAGTGTAATAACGTCAGGATTTGACTATTAGCATAGCATAAGTGCCAGTCTTAACAAATCATAAAAGTGACTGGAGCTCAAACATCTGTGTGGCACCCTTAGCCTCGAAATAGTTGTTTGGTCTGATAAGTGATGTGAGGTTACAAACATGCTGGAAACGGCTGTTACAGTGAAATAACCCATGATGTAAACTATATAAAACCCAACATGAAGTGGTAACTTTCTTATACCACCAAACATTTTTCCATTCTTCAGCAATTTGCTATTCATTTTTCTAGTTTATTTATACGTATTTATAAGTAATACGTAAAACCATATAAAACATTCATAGTATTTCATTTTGTAAAAAAGATTCAGTCATCACTTACATTATAAAGTCATTATAAACAGTTGTTCCCACACAAATTATTTTCACTTTTAAAATGAAGGGGATTTAAAAAAAAGCAGATTGTCATGTTTACCAGAAAAACCCCAGAAAGCTTTAACACTCCTACCGTCAAAGTTAAAACACTTCTTTAATTAATGGTAAATAAATGCTGCTCAATACAAAAATGTGACCTAAGCAAGGTTAAGTTCTTTATTAAAAAAAAACAAAAAACAACACCTTAAATAAATTATTACCAATCAGAATGTGTGTGTGGTGTAGTGTGAAAGTGGTGTATAAAAAGCTTCTTTCACAAATATCACATTTTTTTATACATTGACTGTATTCCGTTAAACGTGCAGTACTTGTACTGTACCTAGATTGTAGACTTCAACTCTGGTACTATTAAATATTCAGACACTTCAGTAGGCTCTGTATTGAGGTTATTAAAATGTTATTGTAATGGAAAATGTAAACGTAATGCTCATACGCTCACTTCTTTCTTTGCATTACTTAATTTTTGTTAAGTATGTGTATTATGCATAATTGTTCAAATCTTTGGTGTCTAACATTCTAATATTAATTTTGTTAGATGATTTTTCAACTACAATTAAATATTGTAAAAAAAAAAAAAAAACAAAAAGTATATTATATCTATAAATACATTTAGAGTTCTTTACCGTTCCTACAATTACGGAATAAAGGCTCTTAAGACATGTAATAATGTTTAAATTTACCCGTTCTTTAAAGGTAGCCATTTCAAGCCCAACAGTAACTAACTGGCACTGTAAGTACATTTATTTACAACCTTTCCTGGCATTAGCACACAACCCTATTTGTTAAGTATCAGCACAGATTTGTTTCCAAGCAAATTCAGTCTGTTATAGTTGATAGGATCTATAGAGTTCTGTACAAAAGCCCTCAAATATACAGAAAATAATTAGACAAGAAAACAAAGCAAGGTCAAAAAAAATTAAGACAGGATTTTTCATTATCATCAACATAATATGCAGCGTTGTGATTAAGATGCTAAATTTAGAACCAAAATTTCTCCTCCACTTTTGATGCCTTTTCATTTTTTGTTGTTAATACTGCTTAATAAACATTTTAAGCTCTCAGGGTAGAACAATTGTGGATATATAAAGTATAAAGTTTTTCTAAATTAAAGTGTCACTTCTTTGAGTATTTTTTTATCCAAATCCTCATTTTACCTTCACATTGACTCGATGCCAGGAATTGCTAAGAACACCTCTCAAGTTCCAAATAGGTGCCACAGAGTCTGGTTGGGTATTATAACTACTGTCAACTGCTTTGCAAACAACCTCCAGCTCCTGAGCTCCTTTTGGTAACGGAATCGTTATTTCCCAAAGTTTCCAAGCCCAAGCTCGACCGGGTGGAGGAGAAGGTGCAGAAGTGTCTCCTTCCTCACCATTCTGAAGTTTGGCCACTTGCCAGGTCTTCCCGCCATCTAGCGAGACATCCACCCTCACTATTTCTCTTCCCCCACCACTCCAGGCATAACCTTTAACGTTAATGTTCTCCATGTCTCTGTCTATTAAGGAACCATCCACCAGGTTTGTAATAGCAGACTGAACAGGAAGCTCCTGGATGGCAGGAGCTGACTTAAAGTCCACTGTGTCCCAATCAGTACCCGGTGAGAAGCCTTTGTAGTCATTCTGCTGCCAATGACTCTGACTTTCATTTTCACTAATGACTATCTTGCCAAGCCATTTGACGTTTCGGGCTCCAACAACTCCAGGAACAATCACACGGACAGGGAAGCCATGGTCTGCTGGAAGATCCTCCCCATTCATCTCGTATGCCAACAGGACATCCCCCTCTTCACTTGTGGCCTTGTTTAACGGGATTGATGCTCCATATGCTGTACCCGTCACATCCATATCTAAACCTTCAAACTGCACATGTTGCGCTTTAGCTGCCACCTCAGGACCAAAGCCGTAATGGTACAGGACGTCTCTCAAAGAGGCACCAGACCATGTAGCATTACTGATTGCTGCGATTTCCCAATTTAGACCTTTAACCTGTTTCACTTTGTTCATCTCAGAACGACGGTTCCCAGCACACTGGAGAGTTGCAGTTACTGTACGCTTAGGAAAAAGAGACTTAAGCTCATCCAAAGTCAGAGACACTGTACCTCCTGGAAGGCCTTCAATTTTTAGCCTGTATGTTTTAGGATCCACACGAGGAACAGGGAGGTGGTTTCTCTTAAAAAAGATGGCAGAAGGGGTGATGTAATTATCAGTAAGAATAGCAGGTGGTGGTTCAGCATTAAAGGGTTTTAAACTGTTCACTTTGAGAGCAGGATGACGGGGTGGGTCAGTAGAATAAGGATCTGGAGATTTAACATCTTCCTTCTTGCGTTCCTCAGCTTGAAGAACGCCGACTTTATACTCAGACAGAATTTCCAGAACATGCTCTTGTTCGTGAACGGCATAAAGTGCCCAAAAGGGTTCTAAAGCCTTACCCGCAGCTAGCAGGATTTTGTCACCGCCAGGATGTATAGTTACAAAGTCAGTGATATCGTAGACGCCTCCTTTATAAGTTACCCAAATGCCCTTTTCAATGGAACAATGTTTAGTCACTTCTTCTTGGCTGTAAACTGGTAGAGAGTTTGTCTGAGTCACAGGAACCGCCGCTTGCTCGGCCTAGAGATTGAAGAGAGAACAAAAACAAAATGAAAAATGATTTGATGACAGTAAGGCACTGCCTTGACAGTAAACATGTCTCAGCAGTTTACTTTTCTCATTAAAGTTTAGTTTATTACAGGAGAGTAGAGGTGGGCGGTAAACAAAATAGACTAAATTCTATTTTATGGATTATATTATACTTATTATACTTATATATAAATATACACTATATATATTTCAGGATACAAGTATTTAAAATAGGTAGTTATTCCAAAAAACAAAACAAAAAGCACTTTATATAATAAATAAACTTCAGAAATGTAAAGGACTTTTATTTTTATATGAACTTGAATTAATCTTACTACAACAACAAATTTCACAGTTTGTGTGGACAAAAGTTTCTCAGTTTACATTGTTCAATTAACAGCAAGGCATAATAAACTTTTTAAACAGAAGAGGAGATGCTACTACACTATGGTAAACCTGCCCCGTCCCAACTTTTTTGAGATCTGTAGCAGGCATTAAATTTGAAAAGAGCTCAATTAGTGAATAAAAGTGTAATCAGTTTAAAGATTTAGGTTATTATGTTCTAGTGTCTTTTAGTTCTACTGAAATTTAAACAACATCCCAACCTTTTCAAAATTTAGGTTGTAAATAACAGGAGGAAACAGTTCGTCTTTGGGAAAAAAAAAGTAAATAAAACATTCCATTAGTAGATCATCAGCATAAAAAAGAAAGTACTGACAGCGAGACAAATAAAAAACAGCAATTTTAAATAATAGAGTACATTTTGATATATTTTTTATTTAATAAGAATACTGATTTTCAGATATCATTATTGCTATTTGTAATTTTTCCAGTAATTTAATTAATATAGATATTCGTAATTCAGAGAATACTGAACACAGCTGATCTGAAGCTAGGATTGTTAAACATTTTAGAGCTCTTACTTCTAAAGCGCTCATGGTTAATGAAATGATCTCAGATCTGGATTTTGACATTTTATGTTTAACAGAGACATGGACTAAACCGGACGAGTATGTAGCATTAAATGAAGCTAGTCCTCCAGCATTCAGCTACATACATCAGCCTCGCCCTAATGGTAGAGGGGGAGGCGTCGCAGTTATTTATAATAATAATCTAACTATCGTACAGAAACACGGACGAAATTTTAATTAAGCTCTCTACAGTAACCTTACATCTGTGGAGACAAATAAGCCATAAGCAGAGTCAATCAATTTCTCTAGTTCTTATTTACAGACCCCCAGGTCCGTACTCTGAATTTCTTAGTGAATTTGCAGATTTTCTGTCTAACCTGGTTGTCTCCGCCGATAAAGCGTTAATTGCTGGAGACTTTAATATTCATTTTGAAAACTCGGACGACCCGCTGAGAACAGCATTTATGTCCTTACTCGACTCAGTGGGAGCAAATCAGTGTGTAAATGGACCCACTCATAAAGCAGGTCACACGTTAGATTTAATATTATCTCTCGGAATAAGTATAAGTAATATAGTAACAACTCCTCAGTGCGAAATTATTTCTGATCACCATCTTATATCATTTAAAATGCATCATACTAATAGTGCATATGTAGCGCCGCGCTACCGCTTTAAACGTACATTTACATCAACTTCTGCTCAGAGCTTTATTAATTGTCTTTCAGACTTTTCTTGTGTCATTGGATCGCCGTCTGATCCAACAGAACTCGAGCAGGCGACTGAATATATAGATGCCGCATTCCGCTCTACATTAGATAACGTGGCTCCAGTTAAAAGAAAAATAATTAAAGATAAGAAACTCGCTCCATGGTATAATGAACACACGCGCTCTTTAAAACAGAGCGCCCGTAAACTAGAACGTAAATGGCGCCGAACTAGATTGTTGGTTTTCCAGGCAGCATGGAAAGAGGGAATTCTAGCTTATAAAAAAGCTCTTAATGTAAATAGATCAACGTATCTTTCTAACCTTATTGAAAATAATAAAAATAATCCTAGATTTCTATTCGACACCGTCGCAAAATTAACTAGGAATAAGACGACCTCAGAAACCTGCACCATAACTGCGTGCAGCAGTGAGGATTTCATGAACTTTTTTGATAATAAAATTGCAAACATTAGGCAGAAAATTCACGCTTTAAAACCAGACCTTTCGAATGATTCTGATGAACAATTAACCGCATCAGATCAGATCTTAGAAAATTTCACTCCTCTGGAAGAGAAAAACCTAATCACACTCATCTCTTCCACAAAACCGTCAACTTGTGTGTTAGATCCTATACCAACACACTTTCTTAAACAAATTGTACCGGCAGTATCAGAACCCCTGTTGAAAATAGTTCACTCAGCAGTGGGTATGTTCCCAAATCTTTTAAATTAGCAGTTATTAAACCTTTAATTAAGAAACCTGACCTTGACCAAAATGAGCTGTCAAAACTACAGGCCGATATCTAACCTTCCGTTTATCTCTAAAATCCTAGAGAAGATAGTTGCGCAACAACTATGTTCATACTTACAAAGAAATAACATACACGAACTTTATCAATCAGGATTCAGGCCTCACCACAGCACAGAGACGGCACTGGTCAAAGTAGCTAATGACCTCTTACTGGCATCCGACCAAGGCTGTGTCTCGTTGCTTATATTACTTGACCTTAGTGCGGCTTTCGACACTATAGATCACGATATTCTTCTTCACAGATTAGAAAAATCAGTAGGAATTAAAGGAACAGCTCTTGCGTGGCTTAGGTCCTATTTAAACCGATCGTTAGCGTTACCAGTTTGTAGATTTAAATGGTGATTATTCTGCGTGCTCCCTTGTAAAGTATGGTGTTCCACAGGGCTCGGTCTTAGGCCCACTTCTTTTCTCTCTTTACATGCTGCCTCTGGGAAACATAATTCGTAAGCATGATATCAGTTTCCACTGTTACGCTGATGACACACAGTTATACGTCTCATCAAGGCCTGATGCGAAAGGCCAGTTTAATAATATTGAGCAATATGTGAAGGAAATAAGAGATTGGATGTTATGCAATTTCCTCTTGCTTAACGCTGACAAACCATGTCTCCCCCCCCCCCTCTCCCCCCCTCTCTCCCCCTCTCTCTCTCCCCCCCATCTCATCTCAGGGAGTTTTTCCGTGGCCCCCCGCTTGCTCATCAGGGACAAACTGATTTCTGTTTAATTCGGTCTCATAATTTCTTTTCTTCAATTGTAAAGCTGCTTTGTGACAATCACCATTGTAAAAAGCGCTATACAAATAAAACTAAATTGAATTGAATTGAATTTGCTTTTTTTCCTCTCAGTACAACCTTCAACCTCCAAAGTCTGGCTTAACAGGCAGCTCAATAAATCTGTAAAGTAACCCCTTTTCTGTATAAATTTAGTGATGTCGCATTAAAGTCTATAGTCAGAAAGACGTGCTATAAAATAAATCTATAATATTTAGGTGTCCTTAGTTAAAATACAATCTTTGTTTTCACTGATTACCATTTGATCATTAAGAGCATATTAATATTAAACACGATAAAAAAAGCACCCTGCTGTCAGAAGCAGGACTGGTATCAATCAAGCAAAGCAGTAAAAATGACAATGTAAAATGGTCCATTTGTGTGCTATGTAAACTAGAATTCCACACCTACGACAGCAAATGGGCGGCAAATCTGCTTTTTTATTTTAGTATTTGTTTGCAGCAAATACTGTTAGAACACTAACAAAACTAATAAAGAAAGCCGTTGGCATTGCTGTGATTTTAACCCGGTTCGGATGAAGTTTAAAAATCAGGTTATATGCTCAAAAATAGAAAAACAAAAAAAAACCTTAGCACAAAGTAGCGGCGGCAGGAAAAAAAAAAAAAAACCCAAAAACAAAACCTCGCTAACTGCTCTCCAATAACAACATTATGTGATGGATTAATAATCAGCATATTCCAAAATGTTTTTTAATTAAAAATCTGCACAAGCTAATCTTCGTTCATCTGGTAAGTGGAGAACTGGCTCACCGACTGAGCCTGGTTTCTCCCAAAAGTTTTTTTTACCATCTTTTTACAGATGAAATTTTGGTTCTTTGCCAACGTCGCCTCTGGCTTGTTTAGTTGGGGACTCTCAATTTTCAGATACGAGTTAAACTGAACCGAGTGTTTTAGTGAGTGTTTACTATTGATTCTCTAAAGCTGTTCATTGCCTTTCTTATCTATTGGGATCCTCCTACAGCCATATTCCTATTAGCAAAAACCATAACAGACAGACTACCCTATGTGTGTGAACGCTTTAGCTTCAGATGCATCACGGCTTAAGCAAGAGCAAGGATGGAGGAATGATTCACTCATTAGCTGGTCCAGTAGGCCTGACGATGCTCTGGTGTGGTGGGTGTCTAATATAGTTGGTGTGTCTATATAATATTGTATAAAATTTTATATCTTAACACTAGTCAAAGGGAAAAAAAAAACTGTTAACCCTTAGTGCAGTTTATTTTAGTAATTATAAAACACTGACATGCAAACTTTGGTGAGCACCAAATAAGCAGACTGAGACCGCTGAAAAGATGGGTCTCGGTCAACTTCCAAACAACTCTGGTTTAATTGATATATAAACGCAACACGGACAAAATATATGTAATTGGACCAAAAAAAGAATGTGATGCTATAAGGTGTGATTCAAATGCAATCCAGGTCGTGTTTAAAAAGGACAGCATGCTCAATACTAACTACTTGGTTTGTCTTATCAAATATCTTATGTTGCCCGTTAGTTGAAAAAGTCATTGGAAACACATTCTCCTTGTTTCTGTATACAACAAAAGAAATCCTAGTGCTGTGTGAACATTTTAGAAGCTCTTTGTGAGTTCTCAGCTTATAATAACCATAAACACATTTACACTATGAGCGCATTTAATTGAGTACACAGCACCCCCCAAGATAGTGAGTTCAGTCACGAAATAAATGTCACAAAAACCGAGCAATCAGGTTGTGACCGCATCCCTACGCCTTTAGAGTCTCTTCAGGGTCTCTAAGCAGACCAGGAACAAATTTTCCTTTTTGGTCTGAACCAAATAAAACTATGTGTAAAAAAAACTAAGTGTAAACACACTCATAATTCATAAATATTGTTTTTAAGATTTAATGTATACATTAAATGGGTGTCCTAATACTTTTTCCATGTAGTGTAGCCAACAATTCTGCCATCATAACTGCATCACCTTATTACGGTGGAGTCCATAAGCTAGTACAGCTCCAGTTCCAGCTACCAGGCCAGTTATTGCAAAGTTGTATCGCGATCTTCTAAAACTGGAGTAGCGCTGGTCTCGGCTACCGCTCCCCGAATGCAGTGCGAGAAATCCGGATCGGACAAATACTGCAACGATGGGGCTTTTCAGATGCCTGCAAAAATACAAGGAAGAAATTGGGTTAAAAAAAAAAATATTAAAATTTGCATAAATGTAAGAATATTGCACAAATGTAAGAAAGAAAAAAAAAAAGACTTTCGAAGCTTTCTAAAATGCTAAGCAATAAGTCACCCAAGCCATGTTATAATTATGCGTTAAAAAAAAAGGATAGATTTAACGTTGGCAAATTTGTAAGCATACCTTGGAGCAATGGGAAATAAAACATGGGCAAAACTTTTGCAGTGTCTGAGGTGCTGCATTGTGCTGGTGACCTACAATGAAATGACAAAAATGTAAAAATGTCCGTAAAGACGATTTAATATAGAAATATTGCATGTAGACTTCAGGGTTCAGGATTCAGGGTTGCTGTACTGCATTGTCTATACAGTAGTATATAATAAATACTGATATACAGGCACAATGAGTTCATGTATCAGCATAAATGTACTGTACTCTAACAGGAAAAAATACCACATCATAAAATTACCATTACAATTACCATTAACACAGTTAAATCACACCACAAGCTCATGAAGAGCTATATTCACAGCATGTGTGGGAGATGAGAGATATTAGAGGGATGGTGACTATTCAAACTTCCAGGTAACTTTGCATTTCTACCAAAGCTCTTCTGTTATTAATGAAGGAAGTACACATGATGACCTCCCACACTCATTCCCCTCACTGAGCTTTTAGTTGCTGATAATTCTGGTTTTTAATTGTTACACAACTGTAACTGCTTGAATATGTATAAAATTAAGGAATTCATACTTCTATTTGTTATATCCTGTAAATCCTAAGGAGTCCACAAGTTTCTGATACTCAAATCAGTCAATTTGGTATCAACATTTCTCAGTTAAAAATTGACCCAACATGCCAGAATGTTAAATTATAGCCAACGCTTTTACAATTTATTTATAAGTTATAAACTTTTTATAACATTACACAAGTTTTATAAATTGAACAACCTCCATAGGAGCCAAAATATATATCCACTGACAGCAAAGCAAAATAAAACAAAAACCCAACATGATTTAAAGATCAGATAACTAACTACATGTGCAGGTGTACCCGTGTTCCCTCGAATAGAGACATTAAATAGCATAACTTTGAATACACCTACTTTTTAGTTACATAATGTAGACTTTCAAATAAGGTGGTGTCATTATAGTAAAATATTCACAACAGGAAAGGTTTGATCAGGTTATGCAACATTCTTGCATCCCAATCATGATTATTTTCCTCTTACTGCACATCTCAAATCATTTCATTCCTCAGCAACTTATTCATGGTTACAGTTTGTTATTAAAGTATTAAAAACCATTCATTCCTCTGCAAAACCGGTTATCACAAGTTAAGTTATAACAGCTACTGCATGCCAATCCCAATGGCATGCCAATCCCTCATCCCTCCCTTTTTTTTCTTTCTAAGGCGTAATTAAGTAATAAAGCCAAACGACAAGAACAAAAAATGCCCTTGTTGCAGAAACTTTAAACCCCAATAACTTTAAGGAAAATGTATTTTTTCCAATAAATGCCAATTCGGTCTGTAGCAACGACACCAGAGAAGAATTTATCTTACAAAACCATATAGAATATTAGACAGTAACCATACTTAAATATATAATTTATTCATACGAGTGAGTATTAAAAAGTTCAGAGACAGCGTTTGTGTTTCCGTCAGAGGCTTTAAATCTTTGGCTAAATGTTAATGCTTATAACACACAAAACTAGAAATGCTTTTAATAGTTTAAAAGTCACCCATTAATTTCACTACAGAAGATTCCCTCTTACAGGTTGCTTTTCAGATGAGTCAGTAGATGAGCCATTTTTTTTTATAATATCGGTAGCTTCTGCAGTCAGTCTAAAGGTCCTGCTATGTTATTAACTTCTGTAAATCTTTACAATTACACAACAGTTACAATTTGCTTTCTGTGACACATGGAAAGCTGGCAGGACACATCCGGGCAGCTGAAAACTCTGAGGAACCCGCATGCTTGCTTATTCGCCATACTTCAGTGCACACATGGTTAGTTGTGTTATATTACATCCAAAAAGCATGAATTTTATGACACAATGATTGGTATTTTAATCTAAACCTGCGGTCTGCCTTCCGTCACAAATGCTGTAATATACTGGCTTTCCAGAATCCTAGATAAACAGCGGTGTGTCATGAGAACATGTACCCGAACAGTGTGTCCCAATAAAGACTAAAACAAACACGCATTTTTTTTTTCACTGCCCCATGTGAAAGTCGCCGGTCAGAATTTAATTTGACAATTCTATCCTACACTGTGGTATAACTAAGCCAAAAACCCCCGGATTTATTGCTGTTGTAGAAATATAAATATTGTTGCTATTTAGGGGCCAAAATGACCAATATATACACACCATAAACAATTTATCGCACCTTAAATTTGTCTGATCTGACACAGCAAGTCTTATCAGTGCATACCAGCCTACTGCTCGCTCCAACTCCTAGAAGGGGTGTTTTTTTACAATGAAATGGAAGACGCATGCAGAAGCAATGCAGAAATCAGAGGCTACATTCAGACTGGGTAAAAATGGAGAAAGATATTTGCAACAATTATGTGTAAATGTACTACAGTATTTGGCATTATTTTAGTAGAAACCAAAATTTCTCTTATTGTACATAGCCTAAATGATAAACATCGTGTAAAAAAAAGCACATAAAAGGATCAAGTCTTTATCGGAAGTGAGGAAATAAACCTCGTCAGACTGCTGTGGACGTTTCCAGAAATATAGAATTAAAGAAAGTGAATCATAAAATAAATATATAAAAAAAAAGAGCTACGCAATCCTGTGTGTGTTTATATAAACAACCAGACAGATTAACAGGATTACATCAGATACGCAACCTTCACTTGAGTGGCAATAACCTGTCTGTGTTGAATGTATTTTTATTGTATATAACTAACCGCTGTAACCGGCTAGTACATCATAAACATGTTCTGATCCACAGTCCTGCTTTCACTATTTAACAATATCAGTATGGAGAAACTCGGTTAAATTTCTTTTTACTGCATGTTTGTGTGAATATATAACATCTGTTAACGTCAACAAAATGTACTTATTATTGTTTTTATTGGACAATTAACAATTTTTTACATCATTTCCTAAAACAAAATCAAAACCTAACCCCAATTCTCTGTAACATCCAATATAGTGATTACAACCAGAATTTGTGTGTGTGTGTGTGTGTGTGTGTGTGTGTGTGTGTGTGTGTGTGTGTGTGTGTGTGCGTGCATTTGCTTAAAAAGCAAAATTTCACACTCATACATTTCAAGGAACACCCTTGTTGTAGCAATAATTTAGGACAAATTTAAAGAGTTTTTTTTTTAAACAGGAATGAAACTGATTTAAGGTGTCTAACACTTATTACACTCTGCACACTTAATACTTTAATATATACGATTATCCTAAAACACGAATCAACATTGAAGTGCACATACTATTCATCCTAAAAGACGGCACAGTTAAAGGCGTTAGCATTAATAGCGTTAGAAACCTAACAAGACACCGGTGTTTCCTTGAGAACGATTAAAAATGGAATAAATATATAAAATAATAAAAATAAGGTAACCAGATAATAAACACAATGTCACTTACTCGTGATGTCCGAGTCCCAAAATCTGTTAACACGTGTCGGTTCCCGGCGATGGGCTTCAGTTTCAACTACTCAACACCGAGCTGGTCCAGCATTTAAACCACCAATCACACCGTCGTCATCTGATGACGTAGAAAACACTTTTATGGACAAGCCACGCCCTCTCGATTCCCTGCACGGCGATTGGTGCAGACTTCACTATAGCAACCCTACACCGAGTGCTAATGTCATGGAACATTCCAGTTACTGGCTTTTTCTGTATTTCTACAAGCCACAATTTTTTATTCCTGTATACACATACACACACACACACACACACACACACACACACACACACATACATATATATATATATATATATATATATATATATATATATATATATATATATATATATGGGATATGCGAAAAATGCATTTCATTGGCTCTGTACATGTACCTTGCACAATGACAATGAATTGAATATTTATTTTTATTTTATTTTATTTATATATATACATACACACACATATATATCTCTATATATATATTATGTAACATACCAATTTATATCTGGGCCATACATAAGTAAAATGTGTTAAGATGTCTTGAAATGTTTTGTTCTTAACTTGTATATTTTGTATTTAGTAGTTCAAATATTTCACTGATGGTTTGCAAGGCAGGAAAATGAGCAGTGAAAACAACAAACATGAAAAAAACAGCATAAAAAAAATCCTAAAAGTGTAATTTTCTAAAAAAAAAAAATCGTTATTGATGCTTCTTATGGCCACTGTTTTCATATAATTCAGTATGGCTGAGAATGTGGATGTGGATCATGCGGTCTACGAAATGAATATTGCTGTTGAAAAATGAATGTCACTGAGACGATATCTAATTTGAGAAAAGGAAATAGTAAACAAAAAAAGCAAGAAAAAAAACAATGTCAGCGATTTTTATACAGCCATTGAAAAACCTGTAGGCTACTTCAAAAAGATATAGTAATATATCTTTAACTTTACTAAATATTGGCACAATGTCACACATTTTAACACACATAACACACACTCTCATAAATATTCTTAGTCCATTCTTAGTTGTTATTTTATAGACATGATAAAAGTGCCAAAAGTCTGTGGTCACCTGAGCATCACAAACTAATGTGATTATTTAAACATCTTATTTCAAATTTATTCTCATTTTGCTGTTCGAATAAACTTCACTTTTCTAGTAAGACTTTCCACTACAATTTGGAGCTTGAATGCGAGATGTGTGTTCATTCAGCTACAATAGTATTAGCGAGATCAGATACTAACGGCAGATAAGGAGGTCTGGAGTGCAGTTGGCATAACAGTTCATCCCAAAGGTGTTGAGTGGTGGTAAAGTCAGGGATTATGTTTTATTCACTCCAATAATAACACACCGTGTCTTAGTGGAGCTCAGGGGTTTTGTGCACAGGGGTATTGTCATGCTGGAACAGTGTCTGAGTCGCAGTGAAGGAAAAATGTAATGCAACAACTTACAAACAAAAATATTCTAGACAACTGTGTGCGTCCAAATTTGTAGCAACAATTTGGAGTAGAACCACGTATAGATCTAATGTTCAGGTGACCACAAACCTTCGGCAATATAGTGTACGTAGGTAATAATTGTTTCAAGAGTTTATGTTTAAAAATAAAAAATAAAAATACAGAGATGGTGCTTTTTTGGAATGTTTTCTGGCTGGTGGTTCAGTTGCAAGGTACAAATTGCCTAGTCGCCTCAGCCAACATGCTTTTAAATCACCACAAAGTTTTAAAGAAATAGAAAATCAGTGTTTTGTAACAATCACCTCACAGTCTGGACATAAAACCTCTAAAAACTTAAGAGGAAGGAAGGTCTGTATGTACAAATTGGGAAATATAATCAAGCTAGATTTCCAGACTTGTAAAACATATTTAAAAAATAATTTGTTATCTATAATGTGTATAGTAATTTATTAGAGGAAATAAAAAGTAAAAGCTAGGTTATGAAAAGAATTACAACTTTAGCATACTTAAATATTTGATTAACAAGGCAAGTTCAGTGAAAAGTTGGGCAAAATTAATAAATATATTATTACCTGTAGATGTGCTAAACTAATTTTTATTTGAACCCACTCATTTTTTTTAATTAATTAAAAATATTGGAACATGTAACGAACAAATACAAGTTTGTGCCCTGTCTGATTAATGGTTTAAAACTTATCCACAGTAGGTTTATGGCTTGGCATGGCTGCTCCTGCAGTAGAATCAATAACGTTTTTAGTGTTTTGGGGGCGATTTTTTTAACCTTTAATGACAGGATACAGATGAAACAGGTGGAAAAAACCCAAGGAATCGAGCCCAGGTTGTTCGGAGCTTAACAGCGCCATATGTATATGTGTTTTATTCAGTTATATAAAATTACATTCAGTACATTTTTTTTATTCACATTAATAAAGGTTAATATTGCTGGGACAATATTAGTCTTTATATTTTTCATAAATCTAGTAAGCTTGTGATTTTTAGTGGTTAAAGGTGGGAAGTGGAAGCTTAGTGGTTAAGGTGTTGGACTGCCTATCGGAGGATTGTGGGTTTGATGCCCAGAACCACAAAGTTGCCACTGTGGAGCCCCTGAGCATGGCCCTTAACCCCAAATTGCTCAGTAGTATAAATAAGGTAAATGGAAGTCACTCTCAATAAGGACATCTGCCAACAGCTGTTAATGTAAAATAATTCACCAAATCCAGTACAAACAGGCTAAATCCCGAATAATCCTTTATGAAAGTAACAACTGTCATATATACAGAAAAGGTCTTAAGATAAACCATGTAATAATTATTGGTGTGCAATTTGTCTGTACTTGAGTAAGTAGCTGTTTTCTACACAAGCGAGCTAAATGCATTAGCTAGTATAGATTGAGCAGATATTAGAAATTAAAGCTGCCATTCTTTAGATAGTGCAACTATGACTGATTTTGCTGCTCCTGTATCTAAGATAAGACTTATTTATGAACCACTAAATGCTTTATGGCTTTAAGTCATTGTTTACTTATGATAAAGTAGAAAAAAGGAAAATGATAAATGTACAATTTTAAAGTTTTACATGTCGTCTTATTAACAATGATGAAATTAAGTTTGAAAAATCATTTTAGTGGCTAATTTTTCAATATTTAAGAATTTTAAATCATATTTAAGTATTTTAAGAGTCCTTGATATTTTTCTTGTATAGATCGTAATTATATTCTTTGTGCTTCTAGATTCTTTCCAGAAGACCAGCTTTTAGGCTACAATACGAGCTGAAATAAAAAGCATAATTCAAAGTACTATCTCTTAACACAAGAACCTTTGAACCACAGGCCACAAGACATGTGATGGGCCAGTAAACAATGGGTTTAACCTGTTTTTTGAGAGCAAAATCAGGAAACCAATGTCAAATACCTCTTGTGTGTTTAGTGCCAAAAGGATGTTGCACAAATTAAACTTTTCAGCCATTTAAAGACATGTACCCATGTGCTCTGAAGGGCTTGCTGTGTAAACAGGAGTATTATGACTTTAAAAGGTGCCCTTATCTTCTGCCACTGCTTTGTTTTTATGGCCTTGTGAGCTATTTTATGACCCGCTAGGATGAAAAGCTACTTTCACACTGTGCACACCGGTACAGCTGCGACTATTGTTGTACAATACATTTCAGTATATCTTGAATGAAATTTATTTTGCCAACTTGGAGCATTTACACAATTTAATACTGTCTTTTTTTTTTTTTTTTGCTTAATCTGTTCAAAATGTTTAAAAATGTGTTTGCACTGCAAATAAAATTATTGTTTTTTTTTTTGCTGTTTTACCACAAATGGTGATGGTGAGTTTTCATGCAAGATTATTAAAAGATGAGTAAATTGTGGGTGTATGGGATTCACGTGTTCATCAAGAATATTCAAATACGTTATGTCATTCAAGCAATAACTGATGATGAATAAGCTCAAAAAATCATTTTCTTTACAGGTACTTCACCTCCACCAGCCTAGACCGGAGGAAAGTTAGATCCATGTGTTAATCACATCGGCACCAGATTCTGATTATTCTTTTGGTACCTTAGCAGAGGTTTAGCAGACACTTTTATTTGTGAGGCAGTTTTATTTATTCATTCAGCATAATTATTTATTTCTGTAGCGTTAAATCAGTCGGATTATTCTCTGTTATGTATACCACAGTTCACAATAGGTCAGAATTAATTTCAACAATTAAATTTTTTTTAATATCAATTTAATAGAATTATTTATATATAAAATCATAAAAAAGACTAGTCTGGATTACTTTAGTCAAAAAATAAAAATCATTGCTGTTGCAGGGGGAAATTGCAATATTATTACTACCATCATGTTCTCCTGAAAGGTTCTTTGTTATGTTAGATAATGAGTAGTTTTAAATAGACAAATAATGACACAGAAGAATCGATGCTCGTCATAATCTAACGAATGTATTTTAAAACTGTACTTTTGCCATTCATTTTTTGAAAGACATAAAAAAAATCACTATGAAAAGATCACATCAGAGCCTAAGACTTAACACCAACACTTACAGCAACATCAAGCTTAAACAAACATAGGTAAAGAGCTCTCTCTTAGTTTTCCACACTAACCTCTCTGTATTGGCTACATCGTATGTTGGTGCAGTTTTGCTGTAATATAATATGAAACTTTTTTTTAATGGAACCTTTAGTCAGAATCCTGTGTTATAGCACTGAAGGGGTCTTCTTACACTCAGCGCACAAGAGCCCTTATAAAGCTTCTTAAGTCTTGTCTGCAGGACAATTAAAGCAGCAGTCCAGTCTCCGGCTCTCACACACAGTTCACAGGTCCTGAGCTGACTGATCAGTTGCAGATATGAGAATCACTGCTGGTTCATCTTGGCTGTCTCGGCTTTGATGAGAGAGATCAGCTCCTGGTTTATGAGGAACACAAAGCGAAGTCCTGCAATCTGGAACAAAAACATGCATTCAGTATCAGAATATTAGAGGTTTTAGTATTATTTTCATTGGTAAAATTGTAAATACATTCTTTTTATTTCAGCATTAACAAATTGTAAAAGTATAGTCCTCGATCAGCTTTTAAAATCATCTCTATACCTTTAGTTCACACTTTATTATATATAAACACCTTTCATAATATATTTTCTCTACATGAACCAAAGGTTAGGAACACCTGACCACCACATCAATACATTTCATGGACTTTGAGGTTTTGTGCACAGCGGCGGTACAATAATTATTTGCTGATGGCATCCGTTCTCAGATGCCTGTTTTTGTGAGGTCACCCAGACCAAGAACGCTCCCATGATTGTAGATTAACACTGCCGTTTTAGCATAGACCTATCCAGAGTGAGACGTAAACCATCCGCCATTGTTTCGGGGAATTTGTTTTTTGGGGGGAAGTGGTGGCTCGTGGTTAAGGTGTTGGACTGCCAACCCGAAGATTGTGAGTTCGATTTCCACTGTTGGGCCCCTGAGCAACCCCCAATTGCTAGTTGTATAAAAGAGATAAGTGTAAGTTGCTCTCCAGCGTATCACTACATTGATCCTACATTAGTAGATGGTTTATAATGGTGTCCTTTAAAAAATTCATTATTTAATTTAAAAAATCATATTAACTTGGGCATCTGATAACGTCTTAAAAAAACCCTTGAATTTCCCTGACAGTAGAACGTGTGTTTATAGTCATTTATGTGTACTCACCTCCAGTACAGAGTTGTTGTTAAGTTTCCATTTGTTACCAGTCAGGACTGGTCTGCCATCGATATAGATCGGTCTACGGCCCTCGTTCACAATAAAGAAATCACCATTGTTCTTCAGCTTGATGATCCCTATTGTCCACATACAACACCATCAGGAATTCAAGATCAATTAATGATCTCTAAATTTTCATAACATTTAAAGCTAAGAAACATAAATAGAAAACTGAAGCATATCTTTTTATTTGGCTCAGTACCCTGCTGCCTGGAGATTTTCCATGCCGGTCCCTCTAAAGACAAATCTACATCAATCTGTTTGTCTTTGGTGGCACGACCAAGAGTGATCTAGAAGGAGGCAGAATTTTTTTAAACAAGAAATTTTCATTTAATCTAAATAAATATGGGAATAAATATCTTACAAAACCGATAAAGCCATTCCAAAATAAAATAAATAAAAGGGAAAAACTATATAACAAAAAAAAGGATAGTTTCTAACTTGCCTCTCTGGACCTCATGAGGTATCGGACCATTCGTCCTCTTAATGCAGCCAACGTCTGGTTATCAAAATCCGGCGAGTTTATACCTGCATATACAAATGACAGAAGTTTAATGAACACATCAAGAATAGCAAGATGCTGCACAGATATTAAGTATGACGTTACTTGGAATATTAAAATGTCATAATTAAAATAAATTTGACTGACCAGTGATGCTGTCCACCAAAACCTGCCAACGTGGGAGCTCCTGCTCCAATTGCCTGATTTCCCTTTTCTGGTGTCGATCTGCAACCATCAACTCTGCATGGAGAACCGTGAAAGGAGAGCTAATCAAAATATAGGCAAGGAAAACTAGCAGAAAGAGCAACAGAATGTGCGACAGATGAATAAGAGCATGAACGGAGTAATAACTCACCGTTCTCCAGAACCTCATCTCTGCTGTCCCTAACATGAACAAAATCGGTTAGTGTAAATAAAAACTTTTGAAATGATTAAAGCTGAGGTAATTAAATAAAGAAACTAATAAACTAAACTATTTTATTTCTAAGCACTTTTACAATACTATGATTTCGACAAGCTTCAGTTATCCAGTTTAACAGATAGATGTGTGCATATGTAGATGTGTGTTAACAGCACTGAATGATTTATACAGTATGCACTGGGTGTGATGTGCTTTACTTTAACTTGGAATCATCGACCATCTGCTCGGCATCGGAAAAGTTAAGAACCTGATCTGCTTTTGGCAGAGGCTGAACTGAAAATAAGAAGATGCAAATATGTGCAGTCAGACTAAGTGTCAGGGGGTTAAAGGGGTTTTTTGAAGCAGAAGAATGTGTTGCATGCTCACCACTTTGGTCATCCAGTAAGCAATACTGTTTAAGCAGCTGCCAGTGTACCAGTAAACTCTTAGGGGTGCGTGATGGGTAGAAAACATTAGGGTGCTTATTTAGCAAGTCCTGGAAAACCTCCAGTTTTGGCTGACTGTTCTGCTCAACGCACAAAAAAAACAAGAAATGTTTGACCAAATCATCCACATGCACAAATACTATGAACCAATGACAATAAGAGGAGACAGAGAAAACACTGAAATATTGCAATGGAATGTATTGCCAATGTGCATGACATTTGGCAGCTCAGAATGGAATTTTGTCAATGGAATTTGTAATCCAAACCGTTACCCTGGCACCCTAATGAATAAAACACACTTTTAGGGTTATCAGTTTTTATTTATTTATTTATTTATTTTTTATTAATCACTAACCAGGTTACAAGCTGCTCGTTGGGCTGCTAATTTATGACAAACTGCTGAAATCTCCTGGTTAAAATTGTTTTTGGGTAGAAAAAATACGTATACAAGCCATTATTGATAATCACTCACTCTGATGTCACCTAAAGTCTAATTCCTCTCAAGTCTTCTTTGTAAAATCATCTCGGAGAGTTTTTCCTTAATGGCTTGCTAAGTCTTACTTAAAAAATAGTTTTTCTGTAAAGCTGCTTTGCGGCAGATAACTTCAGATAGTAAAATTATTGCGTTCACTAATAAAAATCTGATATAATTTGTTTTAATATTTCTATGTCTGATTTAATTACGCCTCAACCTATTTATAAATATCATTAGCAGTGGAGCAGAATTTAAGCAGCTATTGGACTAGAGTTCTGGACTATTAGTGTTTGATTTTTAGCGGATTCATCAGAATGGAGTTGACTTTATTCATTATTATTGCACTGTTTACTAAATGTTTTCTTTTGCTATTTGCATCAGCTATAACTTTTAGTTTGACATGATGGACATGAGTGCAAATACTCATTACACAGCATTAATGTCCTTAGCTAACTGGATCCCCAAATGTAATTACATTATTTCACTGGTTCATCCTAGACAATTAAAAAGAACCATAACGTGTGCAATTATATTAGATTTATTAAATATAGAAAACACGAGCATGTTTGCTTGTTGCCTAATGATTATTATAATGCCACAATCTTTTTCACTGTGATCATGAAGCAGGTTCTGAGTGGGAAATCTGTCGACTCACAGAGCTAATCTTGGCCATCAGAGCCTCCTCCGCCTGGCTGAACAGAGCTTTGCTCTGAATAGCAGCGATGGCTTCAGGGTGGAGCTGCCTCATGGCCTGCCATGCCAGCCTGTAGACCACATCACACACAAACAAACACAAACAATCAAAGATACGTTCAGTATGCTAGAAATGAAGAGAGACAGGAATGTTAGACATAAAATGCAGGTTAAATTCTCAGTTTACACGAGGACAGAAAAACGCGTTCCTTGCACTTACTTGGATATGACGGGGTCGTAGAGCAGTGCATACCAGCGCTCCTGAATTTCCCTCAGTGTGAACCGGCAGCTAAACTTCACTCCCAGGTGAACTGCAGTAAGATCTGTAGTCTGAAGAACAACACACACAAACGTTATGGTACATGTGTAAACACAAAGGTTTTCATGAGGTTAGAACTTCACTTAAAGATAAAAAAAAAATTACAACTATGAAATAACATTTTCCCTATCCATTATATTTATTATTTTACCTTCCATAAACAAAAAAAAATCCATCAGCTTCCTAACTAGCTAACAAATATAAGAAAATCAGAAACACACAAAAGTATAAATCTTCTGATTCTGTGAGTCTAGAGAGTTGAAATCCAGGCAAGAATATTCAGCCTTTGTTCACTTTTAAACTGTCTGTTTTTCTTTTCCTCACATCACATGTAACATAAAAACCATACAAAATAACATTTATAATTGAATCAAGCTATGAAGACCAGGATGTTAAGATGAAGTGTCTCTGACCTGCAGCACTGCATTTATGAGCAGCAGATCGTCTGTGGGCTTCCAGCGTCCCAGGTCTTTAGTGATCTGCAGAGGCTGCTTGCTCTTCTTTACTCGCTTGGTGATTGGGGATGGCGTGATCACCATGGTGAGCGGAGGAGTTAAAGACGCGCTGGACCTGGATACCTGATACACAAACAAATGTGCTTTATGTAATAATAATTAAAATGAAGATGTAGACTGGATGGACATCAATGATTTCAAACATAAAAAAGGTTTATTAAAGTAGAATTGTGCAACACTTCAACACTGTTCTGAATTCAAGAGTGCAGCCTAGTATTGAAACGCCAAGAATAAAATCAAACTCGGAAGATTCTGCACAGTGTAATGCCTTCACAATTATTCTCCAACCTACAGCGGACAAATAGGTACAAAACATGGAAAAAGAAACCACAATGTGTTTGCCAAGATACCTTCTTTTTCTCACTGGGCGATGGTTCGGCTCCAGGGCAGCGGATTGGCTCGATTCCTGGGGGGCCTTTAACCCTGCTGGAGGATTTAACCAGACTGCTCTCCACCAGCTCATCGTCAAACTTCTTCCGCTTAATTGACCTGTAACATATAGATATTTGTCTATAAATAAACATTTCTGCATATGTAAGTACATCAAACCGGCCTGCATTAGGATTAAGATGCTGTTGTTGGATGTGTTTTTATTTCCACGCATAAAGAAAGACAGATTTTATGGACAAAATTGTGGGAAACGCATTCATATCCTATGAGCTTGTTTTAGATCATGTTTCCAGTTCAGTTTTAGTGACTCTTATGGTAGGTGTGGAGTTCGGCTGTGGGGATGTGTGATTATTCAGCCACAGGAGCATTAATAAGGTCAGACACTGATGTGTGGTGAAGAGACAGAGTTCAGTTGGTGCTGCAGTTCATTCCAAACATGTTTATTTCATTTTCACCTGTGGAATAAGAAACACTTCAGGCTCTCAGCACTTGCAGCTTTGGTTAATTTTTTTTTTTTTTTTTAGGGGGAAAGTTACCAGGCACTGATGATGTCAAGATAGTCCTGAAATCTGCTGACCTAATCTTTCAAAAGTCTTTATAAATATCTGTTACGTTGCACCACAATTGTTTTTTAACATTTCTAATAAGTTATATTCTGTTACAACTAAAGTCAATAAAGACCATCAGTGTTTAAGTGAGATAAAGCCATTGTTTTTAAATCTCATACACTCAGTATGTCAATACGTCACTCGGGACTCCTGTCACAAAACAGTTTTCTGGTGAAGGAAAATGGCGAATATTTACGCTACAGTATACAAAACACTTTGTGGTAACAGTTTGAGGGGAAAAAAAATCACTTATAAATCACTTATAAAATGTGTCCACATAGTGCAGAAGAAGAGTGAACCTCAATCGCACAGGGGGCCAAAACTTTAGAGCAAACACACTTTAGGATAAACGTTTATTGAACAGACTAAAACTAAAGATTTTTGAACCTGGCTATATTATTCTAAAATAAACACAACTTCAACTTAAAATAAATGACAATATTTTGTTCTCTATGAAAAACATTATCATGCTTTTAAATTAAAATATCAATAAAAATTGTGCTTTTAAGTAAGACAGCAAATCGAAACACTCTCTCATTGTGTTTGCTCCTCTGCCGTGTCCGAGCTGGAGGCTTGGCATCAGGTTAGTTTATGTTTGCGGGTTAAAGGTTCTGTGTTATGGAGATCCTCAGGATGGACTGCAGGTGTGACGTTTTGTTGATCTTTGTTACAAAGAACAGCATCTCACACAGACATGTGCTACCAAACATACACACGGTTTGAGCCGCATGCGTACGGCGCTGAGGCATTGCTTCAGGAATGGAGTGTGTGACCTGTGCAGCCCTGCAGCGACAGACTTTTGCCTCTTTCAATCAACGGTGTTGTCAAACCAGTGGCAATCTCACAAACCCGATCAGCAGCCGTATCTCTGCTAAGGCTCTGCAAACACCTGCTTTCTGTCTGAACAATGATGGAAGGCAGCAATCATTATGGGATATGGAGTTTGTGTGTTATCCCCAGACCATTAAAAAAAAGATATCTAAAATGATCTCTGGAGCCGGATGTAATTATATGCCGGGCCGGTTGTGGCCAGTGGCCTTAGAGTTTGACACAAGATCTTCACACCACAGTAATAATATGTAATAAACCAGTATAACATGTGATTTTACCTGGAAGAGCTTCTCCTTTTAGGAACCGGACCTCCTCCACCGAAAGCCTGAGCCGTGGGTCTCTTTATGTCCTTCACCATGGCCTGCTCTTCATCCTCGGACCTGCTCTGAGCTGCCAGATTGACCAGATTTACCCCTCCAACCACTGCAGGAACCACATCTGTCTGACCATCTAAACACACACACACACACACAGGATTAACACAGCGCACACAAACAATTACATTCTGTGGATAGAAAAGTACAGATATTTATTTCAGGTTGTCTCTTTAGCTCGAAATGAAATAATACTTACAGTATATACTAAAGTGCAAAAATACATTAATGATCTTCTGCATGACCCGATAAACAGACTGATTAACTAGCACATTAATCATACATGGGAAAATATTATTACACATTACAATATCATTACCGAGGTTTGCTTTAAATTATAAAACTTATAATTAAACACGATAAAAATGACACTCGCCTTTCTCCATGACGCGGTTTCTGCTATCAGTGCAGCATTACGTTATACTGTAACGTTCAATTTACACCCAAAACTGCGTTCGTAATTTCTTAAATTTCTGATTAAATAAACGGAAAAATTTCGGTCTGTCCAGTTTACAGCCAACTTTCTTATAAATATATGTGAAGATAGCTAATGTTTGCTAGTTAGCCCATAGCATGCTAACAGTGCTAAACCTTTGTTTAAACGCTTAGGCGTTGACTAACTGAACACAGTTTAGTGAAAAAAACCCAACTACATTTATTTCAAATTGAATAAATATTATTTTTGTTTAGAATGTTATAAATAATTTTGGCTTTTATTTTTTACGTGTGACTATATGTCGCTGTTTTGTCAAAAAAAGGTATTGCTAACAGTTTTGTGAAGGCAGCAACATTTGGCATCGTTAACGATCTCTAACAGGAAGTGCGTTATCTTTTTACAAAACAAGAGTCTTACTGTAACCGAAATAAATAAATAAATAAATAAATAAATAAATAAACTTGACTTAAAAGAGAAAGCGGTAGGTGATTCGTATAAGATAATTGCTTTTATATTTGGTGTACGTGACGCCATGTGATAAACTGTATAATGAAGGGTATACTATACATTGTGATACATTTTGATACAAGTCCGATCTACGGAAGCCGAGGTGGGCTGGTCCACCTACATAAAGGGGAAACTGTGAGAAAAATGCGTTATCACATATACATATATTATTATTATTATTTACACTTTATTTTCGAAAATGTATATTTCAAAATAGTATGAATTTAACAAAAAATATACACATTTTCAGATTTTCACTAACAACAACTGTAGCATGGCCTGGTCACTTTTTTTTAAGATAGTAGGACACAAGCTGATTTGTTTAATCTGGTTTAAACAAATTTATTTCGTTAATTTATTTCGTAGACTTCGTGTTACTTGTCAAATTATTATTATAATAATGACGATTATGTCTGTAGCTGCACGGTTCCTCCTAACAGCTGTACAGATGTGGGGTGGTGTACTGGAAGCTGGTAAGACCAACTTTACCGTCAGCGCACGCTTAGCGACTGAAAGATTTTCCACAAGGGGGCGCTCCTAACGCTCTGATCGCCTTAAACGTAAAAGCTCAAGATGTGGCATTATTAAATATTTTACAGTAAATATATATTATTGTACATATTTTTTAAAGTATCTTTAAAATATAAGCTGGTCGATGTTGTTTTTTTGGCCTTTGCTGTCAGTTTACGATATTTAAAAGCTTTAAAATGGTTTTAAACATTATTTAAATCAATGAAAATATCGGCATCAATCTAGTGATATAGAATAAATGACAACACATTTCTATCTTTTTATTTGTATTCTGCGTTAAAAATACAATTCAGCCATTTTCAGGACACTTCTACAGGCTTCGTGACGCGGATATAATTATGACCACTAGATGGCGACATAGTTCTTTATTGTGTTTATAACGGGTTTCGACTTGACCTGGTGTTAAAAGAACTACATTTTTTCTTCTTAAAAATTAAGCCTGTCAAAAAACAGTAATAAAATGATGATGATGATGATGATGATGATTACAATTACAATTTGTTTGAACATAAACTCAGGTTAGTTTTTTACTTTATATTATTATACTTTGTGTTTATACTTGGTACTCGGTAGAAGGTTCAACTAATTGGGTGACACTAAATATAATTACATTTTTTAAATTTACTATTTTTTAAAACCCAGGATATATAAACAGTATATTTAACCTGTACTGTACTAATGATCTTTCACATCTGGAGATTAATACAGCATTTATAATATATTTAGATTTAACCCCGTATGACAATGTAGGCTGGAAGACCACGATTGACTAGTGTATTTAATGATAATAACAATAATAATAATAATAATAATAATAATAATAATAATAATATATAAAACACTACTACTTTTACTACTACTAATAATAGTAATAATACTTCCGCTTCATCTTCTTCTTCTCCTTAATATGCATAAATGCTATAAATAATATAGCAAACATTATATTTTAAATATGAATATTATAAAACACAAATAATAATAATTATTAAATAAAAATGAATAACTATTTTATATAATTGTGTATAATGAAAATACAATGATAATGATAATAATAATTATTATAATAATTATTATTGTTCCATAAATTAAATCTTTATGTAATATACTGTATCAGACATGTTTTCGTCACTGGGCTTTGCAGTTTATAGCGCTGCTGCTTTGCTGATTCCTGTCCCAGCAGTTGCGTCTGTGTCACTGGCGTCTGCTTTCCTGCTCTGTTTGTGTGTCAAAGCCAGATTTGCGTCTGGGACAAATTTTCTGAAAATGAGCTGCTAAGTTTTTGGCTATCTGTGCTGCAATAAGAGTTTCATTACAGTTTGAAATGATACAGTAGATGTCTGGGGTTACTTTCTGAGAAGTGATTGAAAATGAGTGATGTGTGGAGTAGATGAGGTCGTCCTGTCTACAAAGATCAGCATCAGAGAGCAGAGTTTGTTTGAAAAGTTTATAGTCTGCTTTTTCAAGAGGAATGTGTCATGACTCAGGAAAAACATGAACATGTGCAGATTTTAAGCCCATTTACTGTATAAGCATGATGAACTCTATAATCCCCCGAGTTTCTTAACAAAAACAGCTGTGATGTGTGTGTGTGTGTTTTCTCAGAAAACTGTTGTTGGAAGATAAGAGGAACTGTTTGAGATGAGAACAAGAGGAAAATGTTTGGACTACTTTCTGTTTTAGATCAGGTCCAGTGCCGCAGACGTTGTTACTCTTTTATGGGTTTTTTTTTTCATGTTTATGTTGGTACGATTTTTTGTCTAATTCTTATAATGTTTTTCTTATTAATAACTCGAAATGTTTGCAGAGCTGAAGAAGTCTATTTTTTTTGGCAATAATATTAACACTTCTTCCCAAAAAATGAGTAACAATGGGTGAATAGATAGTCTTATATAAGACAGTCATATAATAATAATAATGATATAATTGTTATTATTATCACACAAATGTACATAAACATGCATTAATATATATATATATATTCCTGTAATATACCACATTAAAATATTTATATAAATAAATAAAAAATAATGTACATTTAAAAAGAATAAATGTTTTTGTTTAATGCAATTAGTATATGTATAATGATATTAGGATCTAAAGTCGAAAATTTTTTTAATGATGAATTTATATAATTTATAATAAGCATTTGTTAAGTTAATTTTGTTTATTTTTATAACTGAATAAAGTTCTAAATACAATTTAATTGTATTAAATTTGTTGATTTCATTAATTAATTAATTGATTGTTTATAATATTTCTTATTTATTATGCAACTTCATTTAGTCAGTTTGGTTTTATTTCTAAAGTTCTTTTCTGTAAAGTTTAAAGTATATACAGGCTTTTTTTAGGGACTGAAAGGCTTCAGCTGACAGAGTGGCGTCTTCCACTCCATCGCAATTATATACAGTTGTGCCAAAGCCAACAGTTTCCACAGTTTCATGAAATGTGGGTGAACAACTGCTATCAGTGGAAGAAGGAACCGGTCTACGCCCTGACCTACCGCATCCTGTAGACTGAGTGAGGAGCTGAGTCGGAACTACAGAAGGGCTTTTACTGCACTGTCCTAATGCACACTGGAAAAAAAGACAGTTTTGTTGGCCTTCTCATAGAGACAGACATTATAAAACTGGTCTGAGCTCGACTGCCAGACTTCCTCTATTTGACCTTGTGCTTGTACCGTGTACAATCGGAAATGTCTACATACTGCTGGAATGTTACAGGACTGGGTTTGTGGCTCAATTTGGATATTGAATATAAACGCTAGAAACGAAGAAGCGTAAATAAATAAATAAATAAATATATACACAGTGCAGTCTCGTTATCAATGATTATGTCAAGTTTTTTCCTCTGGTGTTTGTGTGGTGAGATGGGACACATAACTGTTGATGATTGGTGTGTGTGTGTGTGTGTGTGTTAAAGGGTAAAAGACAACCACATAACTGATGATAATTGGCTTAGAGTAAAGTTTGCTAACCAAAGGCAGGTAGTAGTGCGGGTGTTCACACACAAGCATGCACAGTCATACACCAACGACAACAGCTTGGTCTGAAATCACATACTACTTAAGTACGTACTACATTTAATTAAGTACGTACTTACCGAGCATTAAAAAATTACGTTCTATTTAGTATGGCATGGTTACGGGTAGTATGACTGAAATTCGGATGTACTACAGGAATCAGAGTGATGGCAAGTCCAACAAGTTTAATGACAGCTTTAGTAAACTGGAAGTATAAACACTTCTTTTCCCTCAGTGAGGAAAAGACAAGACTGTTGATGTAACGTCCACCTTATGACCGGGAAGAAAGAGTCTGTCCACGTCGATGGCAAGTAATTGTAATCTACTGCATCAACTCACATCGACACATGACACCACACATGGTAGTGGATACTATAGTGTCGATTAGTGTACAGTGATTTATCATAGTCTTTTATTTTATTTATTTATAGTCATTTCATTTATTTAACTTATTTAATATTGAGGGCATTAAAGTTATTTGAAATGAGGTACTTTTTATAATGATGTAACTCAGTTAATAATTGTGAGAAGTAGCTACTTACTATAATTAATTACTTTAAAGTAATGTGGTCATCATTCTATTACGCTTCAGACGAGTTTCAAAGGAATGGAAACCGAAACTTCATCAAAAAGTCTGAAAAAGAGATAATAATGAAAAAAAAAAGAAAAAAAAAGATTTAGTGATTAATTATTATTGTATTTTGAATACAGAACTGAAGTTGAGGGGATGAGAGAATTTGAGATGTGTTTTTTAATGGCAGGGGACAACAGACTCAAAGTATCATATAAACCAGCGCAGGCCAGGAAAAACTACTCATTACAGGCTAAACGATAAATGATAAATGAGCATCCGCAGTTATCGTTGGCTTTTCAAAGGCACCTTATGATTAAATTGGAAGGAAACTCGACAATCATCAAAGTCCAAAGCGCCGCTGATTGCTGTTTAATTGTCCATACTTGTTATTAAGTGTCTGCAGGATGCACATGTGTGACAATGGAGGCGCCTGAGCACTGATCAGTGATGATTACATAGCGGGGAGCTCTATTAGCAGCTATTCAAACGAAGCAAATCGCACAGGGAAACTTATGATCACTGCTTCGTTAGGTTTACAATTTCCTTTCGGTGCGAATTTGACCGAGACGCAATCTCTTAAAAATGATCCTGAAAAGAAATGGTGTATGCAAGAAAAAGGTACTCGTGTGCCGAATGTTTCGCATGGCAGGAAACGCAAGGGGCTATTTATCCGTTATAAATTACTTGTTAAATTTTTGTTTCTAATCCGGGGCTTTTCCAGTAGAGCTGTCTCAGGTGGACAATCAGCCAGACCTTCGATCTCGACTACACGCTAAAGATCTGGCGGCTTTGCTGTTGCTCCTTGTGGTGTTTAACAGGGCGTAAAAAGGGTCGCATGGGTGGGCTGGATTAAACCAGAAGAGCTGTTGGACTGTCATCAGGTTCCCGATGGTGAACTCCTGAACTTGCTTAGCCTTCGTCTTTTTTTTTATTTTTATAAGACATGCCACTCTTGGGGAGGTGACTCAGGGGTCAGCAGGCTTTCACACGTGGAGCTGCTAACGAGAGTAAAGAGAGATGTGAGTAGACGTTGGAGGCCAGCGTGAGGGAGGGATGGACCAGTGTAGTTCAACCTCCCCCTCCATGATAAAGCACAAATAGGGACGCTAGCACAAAAGCTACTGTGGCGTTAGCTAGTATGCGACGTGAACCGATGCAGACAAGCTCACATGCTCCTCAGTCATTGTAGTGACATTTCCAGGAAATCCACAAAGAAAGCTTGAAATGTTACATTGATGTAAGAAAGGGACATCAGACGCAGGTTTATAACAGATCTCATTTCACTTTTAATGAGGAGTCAAATCGGGCTTTTTTTTCTGCGTTTTTAGAAAATAAACCAATAACAATATTACAAATAATGAAATTGTTACATCATTCACAGGGTTACAGTCAAATCTACATTTTATACATCAAAAACAGGACCTCCCATGTGTGTGTCACAGTGGTCAGGGTGGACAGAGCTCTAGGTGAGTCCTGCCTGTCTGAGGGAGATTTGTCCCCCTGTCCTGCATGCAGTATCAGGACTGAAACAAAGGGACGCTCTATCACAGCCATTCTACAGTATTGCCATCCAGACACTAGAGGGCACAGTTATGCTACGGACAGCGACTCCAGGTTTAGAAGCCATTTTCTCTTCTAAACACTTTGAGCCGTGCTTGTAGGACACAGGCCGCACCAGAGAGTGAGAGAGAACGACAGAAGGAGCCAGGGACATCTTGTGTTTACATTCACTGCTCGTTGTAACACTCTGGTTTTTTGCTTGCGATTTACAACTGGCACACAGTTGGTGAATGGTTCTGCAAAGAACAAGAGCATATGCCGTTCACAGCTTGCAGTCACTCCGATTTTAGCAAAAGGGTTTATACACTGAGCAAAGTGATACGAAATAGCGGTGAGAGAGGAGAAATGTCCATGCTTATGATGCACACACGGCACAACTGTCACCGCCTTAATAACGCTGTTAGTTATTGTAATAACGGCTTTGTAACCTGTGGCTGTTTAGTTTGTTTAAACATGCCTTTGAGTTGAACAAATGACATCTTGCTGATCAGCTATTGGGGAATTAGCCTGACTAGCGTAAAATGACAAATAACCTAGAAATTTCACCGTCTGTATGTTATGGTTCTGTGGTGAGGCAATCCGGTAAAACAGCCAATACATACAAGTCGCTCGCTGGCTCTGCATTCTAATCTCTCACACTCTTACAATCACATCTCATTTATTTCGACTAGGAAGTTTACATAGCATCCTGGAAAAATCAAAAGATGGACAGCCTATGAAACTGACAGATGAATAAAAACAGTTGGACTCCTGCAGAGCGCTAAACTTTAGTTCTAGTAGTTAAAACACACTGGGACAAAAACAATTTCCTTCTATCAATAAGATTGACTGTTTGGGTTAACACTGAGTCGCTAGAGAGTTTTTTTTAAAGAGAATACGGGCTATGGACCCCTTTTGCTGATTAGCAAAAAAAAAAGAAAAGACTTTAAAAGACTAAACAGACAGGAATAAAGAAGAGTGCTGTCACATTGTGCCTGAGGAGAGTAAGGTGCACCTTTACACCCACAAAACGTACCACAAATTATAAGACCTTCACTAAGATATCAGGTGAAAATGTCAGGGAAAAAAACCCCATAACATTAATATGTTTTATTTCCCATTAGGACATAACACACATATAAGTATCAATCCTGTTTCTAGACATTCAAAGCTTAAAATAACAGATACAAGCTTATATCTTTTTTTTTTTTTATTATTATAACAATTAATTGTTATATTTAACTGAATTGTTTTAAGAACAGTTCAAACAATTTATTTACCTTTTTATTTGTTTTATAAAAAGTAATACACACCCCCCCCCCCCCCAAGTACTATACCATTTTAGGCTCCCAGTTAGTTTCAATGTCTAGAAACATGATTATGAATCTCATATGTTTGTTTTAATGTTTGTCTGATAATAGAAAATATTAGATTACGTTTGCTCACCCATTAAAGTTTCTTCCAATTTTTTTGTTCCACTTTATTTCCTTGAAACAAATCAATTCTTGGAAAACGACTATAAACACTAAGACTCTTGAGAAGTCTTTTCAGCTCATTTGAACTGAAGTGCATTCTTTTAGCCGGAGTTAATAAACACTGCTTTACTTTTCAGATGCAGAAGTGGTATTAATACTACAGCAATAATAACATTACACTTCTACGCAAGCGGACTTCAGACTTATCTCTTTTCACTGTGCAACTGAAATTCAAACATGATGCAGTCACTCAGCTCTCGAATGCAAAATCAGAGTTGGTATGCAAACAGAGACGAAAAATAGCAGGAAAAGGGTTCTATTATTAGGAAGACGAAATGCCATTAATTATCAGAGCACTGGAGCAAACCAGATTTGCAAAAGTGTTTTGACCATTAGTCATGCTGATTCATACTTACATATTAAATAAATAATAACCTATTAACTATTCCTAAAAAAATGACCTGGATAGATAAAAAAATGATGACATGTATGCCCAGTGGAGATTTATGCCCAGTGGAGATGAAATAAGCATTTAAAATATACTGTATATTAGGGGTGCACCGATACCATTTTTAAAGTACGGATAGCGATATTTTTTTTCTTGGTACCCACTGATACTGATACCTGAATTTTTTTGGGATTTGGGATTATTTGCATGACTGTTTGGTTATCTCTTGCCAATTTCTCTCGTTCTCCAAGTGTTTGCTTTCAAGCGCTAACATTACTGCTACCGGTAAATTCTCTGCGTTCACGTTGACGTTCTAATTTCAGATGTTTTATCAGATTATACGTTTATAAATACTTTTTTAAACTTATTGTTTACCTCTTGAACAAAGTTTGCAGTCTGCCCTGTGTGTATTTTCATTATTTATTTAAAAAATAATTCCACACCCCTGATCCTGACATTCTTTCGCTTCTGAGGCTCCTGTGCACTAAAAGTTTTGTCAACATCATCACAAGAGTTATCGGTCTTTGGTATCGGAGTGTTTTTACGAGTATGAGTACATAAGCTCAGTATCGGGACAGATACTGATACCAGTGTTATATACAGTATATTAGCTGGCCAAGAACAGCATGACAGCACTAAAGATAAGCAAAAATTCCAATGGAACAATTCATAAAATGGAAACAAATGAAGATGCATCTGTGGTCAGAACATCGGCGCCAGATGAGCACTGTGCTGTATTAATCCGTTCACGGCGCTCCACTCTGAAGAACTGAATCAGCCAGCAGAGCTTATGTGAACTGAAGTGTGGTCAAAGTGACTAGCTGCTCGGTACCCAGGGGTTTTAAATGTATTAAAGATGTACGTCAACCCTGAGGTTACGCAGCGGAGGAAGTCTCTGGTGAGCTGAGCTAGACAAAGTGTAATTGAGCACTGTTAACCACAAGTGACCTCCATGCCAGGACATGCACACACACCACACACACACACAGCTGGAGGTGGCTGTGGTTTTCGTGTCTGTTCAGTATCTTCCACACTGCTTACCAGGACCCTTCTAAAGGATAGATTCCACAGATCCTGGATTTACCAGCTCTTAATTCATTTTTAACAACAAAATTCTGTACACTAAAATCCAACATGTATTTCTTACATGGATATTTACATTTTTTTTAAAGTTTTATTCTCTATATGCGAAGAAGGCAGACATCTTGAGTACCACTGGAGACCTACTGTTTCAGGGATGTATATGAGTTTCTGTAAGTGTTTTTGCCACTGTACCATATGATAATAATAATAATAATAATAATAATAATATCATGACCAGTAAAACCATTGGAACAATATGCACATGTACATAGTACCAACTTGATGAAAAATGATGCTGAAAAGAACCTCCTAAAGGCCTCGTTTAATTCTGTGCTGAAATCTTAGAAGATGAAACTGTAAAAAAAACCTGTGTATATTCAGGGTCCTTCTATGTAAATAATTATTATTAAAAATAATAATAATAATAATAATAAAAAACCCTAAGCAATTCTGTTATCTCTAAATGTTTAAAGGGAATCAATACATAATGTATGATAAACTAAATTATTGAAATCCACAACAAACTGTTGATCTAAAACAGGGAAAAAAAACATGAACAATCATTAAACATGAATCACCTGAAAAAGAAAGTCACACACTTGATGACCGCATTGACAATGTCCCGATGTCAAGTGTATCTGATATGTACAGAAGGATCTACGTACTGTGAGGAAGGACACAACGATGTCCTATTTGGCAGGTTATGATGTGTAGAAAAGAAAAAAAAAGAATGATGGTCTTTTTTTCTATGGTAACTGGAAGCAGAGGAAATCTTTATCACAAAGTCAACACCGTCAATGAGATTACTATTTAGGAGAAAAGACCTTTTTGTTTTAGTGTTTTTGTTTTTTTGTGTTTGCTTTGGGTGTTTCAAACAGGTATGTATTTTTTTCATCGTAGAAATAATGGCAGTCATGAGGAAGTTTTCCATTTAATGGTGTTCATCTCCTTTTGTCTGCCTTCTTGATGGCACAGGAATTATAGTTCCGTGTTTTGTTTTCCATTTGAAGCCTCTAAGTAGGTAGTCATTGTTCCTAGTGAATGAGTACCACAATAAAACAGAATAACAGAGCACACCGCATGATGACGTACCTTTCTGTTCATTGTTTCTTTTTTTGCCCTTTTAAAGGGTAGCCTTTTATCGAAATCCGTCTTTAGTTTTAAACGTATCTATATTTATCATATAGATTCTCTCTGTTTATGTCGCCTTAAAAAATCTTTAGAAAAAGATAATTAAAAATAACATAGATGTCGAAAGATTTAATAACCGTAAGGAAGTAAGAGCAAAAAATAAAGGACCATGCTCTCGGTTGATGAAAATTCTTCCTTGCTATGTTTTGGCAGTCGTGACCAATAACGGAGGGGGCAGAAGGGTTTCTGATGTAAGTGGAACGGCACTGTTGTGTTGTTAGCCCACAAGGCTGGCTGGGTGTTTTGAAGGGGAACAAGAACTACCTGGAGGGCAGGGTAAAGAAGCAGCAGAGAAACAGAGGATTCTCTTGGAAAAAATTATGGCCTTGAGAGAAAAATCCGGCTCAGCACACGTCCACCTCCATTTGTCCACATGTCTCTCCTGCTTCCATGTGCAAGATCAGGCCTGGAGGTCAAACCTCCACCGACTGGATCTGGTTCATCTGCGCCCTCATCATCTGCACACTGTTGAGGATCTTCTTTTGGTGACCCGCAAGAGTTACGCCCACCCTGAGGATGTCCCTGCCGAACACACGCAAACACACAGATCAGTAAAGACAAACGTAAAGCTTCTACTCTACACAAACCACCAGCCTCATGCCAACATAAACACAGCATGTCAGCTCGAAATGAAATGGACTCCCTCCAAACATGATCTCCATCAGCTGCCGTGAGATAACTTTAAAACAATGTAATGTCTTTGTTTTTGTTAAGATGTGTGTCTAGTTTGTGCAGGTATCACAGCCAGTGATTTGAGGAGACGGAAATCTGACAGGATTGTTGTGGCTCATATTTCCTGTAGGGACATGAGTTAGAAATGCTGGGAACAATGAAGTTTTTAAAGCAAATATTTACTAAACATCTCTGAAAGCCGGGTTTATTTAGAGGCAGTACATTCATCTCACGACAACCATGATTAGTAAGATGAAATCCAGATTCCCAGAATATATTTACATGTCATCATGAACAATGTCAGATAAAACAACAAAAGTATTATTCATCTCAAACTTCAAATGGGATAACAATGAAAGAAAGGAAAGATGACTGAAAGATCTAAAGACTTTGGGTTCTATAGTTAATCTAAATGCTTTCACCTGCTGATCTCTCTTTCTCTCTCACACACACACCAAAACCCTAAATCTCCAGTCTTCTTTGGACATGCATACATGTGGACATAATATGCATGCCACAAAGAAAAGGTCCACAGGACTACGGGTCTGTTTAGATTTACTATTCATTTTGACTATAAAAAGAACAATGCATCATTTTTCATGTACATCAAAAGACTGCTCAAACGAGTTTGCTTGTGAAATTACCCAAATGTGGATATGCAGAGCAGCAAATGCGAAGAAATCATAAAATCCTAATATTTATAATAATATAAAAAATTATTACTACAGTTTCATCTATATTAAGATAAATTACACACACTATATATACAGCCATATGTGTTATTTAAACATCATGTTCCAGATTAAGTCTTGCTTTTGCTGCTATAAAAACCTTAAATGCTTTCCATTAAATTTTAGACTGCAGCTGTGTGAATTTCCTCATTCAGCCACTATAGTACTAATGAGTTATAGCATCCTATATATCCTAACGTTGTTCCGAGCTCTGTAAGACATACTAAAGTTTATCCACACCAGAGTTTGCCTAAGAGCCGGGCCAAGGCAAAAGCTAACTAGGCCAATGCTTAGGGCCCTCTGTGGACACATGAAATAATTTTATTAATTAATTTATCGTTTTATTAATATAATATGTCAATAAACAATGGCAAGTATGCAAAAATGCAATATTAAATGAGAAAAAACAACGCAATATTATGTTAACGAATGCAGGATGCAGTAGAAGGGTAAAACACTGGTATGATTTAAGCATCATGGCTAAACAAATAAAATGGATATTGGCTGTGTTAAATTTATAGCGTGCAAATAATCAAGGATTGACAATAAATAGTCATATAAGTGGCACTGAGGGGACCCCAAATAAAATTCTTCTTAGGGCCCCCTAAAGGCTTGAACCAGCCCTGGTTGACATACCATGCTCTCATTGAGCTCTCTTGGTGTTGCTTTGTGCATTGACATTCTGGGTCTCTTAGTTTCAGTAATAATAAAATTTAAAAAACATAATAATGTAAAAATCAAATGTAGATAATAATCGCATTGGAACAGGGCGTCTGCCAAATGCCGTAAATGTAAGTGCATAGTTATGTAAACATACAGTAATGATAACATTTTGCATACAGCATCAGATTTTGATGTTAACTTAATAATGACAATGTCAAGCGGAGATGACATTAAGAACAGTTTAGTTATCATGGAAAGTCAGTAAGACTGGAAGCCTCGGGCTAGAGTCCAGAGATTTCTCTCCCTTTCTCTCTCTCATTCTTTTTTTTAATCTCTCTATTTCCTCTCTTTTTTCATTCTCCTTCTTGCTCTTAATAACACTTACTCCATCGTCATTTGTGAGACCAGATCGAAGCTGGTGAAGTCAGCATTGGCAAAGTTGTCCTTGTATTGTCCCATCTTGATAGCATCCAGCCAATCGTCCACATTCCTGAAGCTGGAGAAGTCAGGCAGGCTGCGGTCCAGCAAGGGCAAGTGCACGCTGCACACAACATACAGCAGTTAATATTACACTGTGTTTTTGGATTTAGTCTGCATGCTTTCTGCTTTTAGGTAATTTTTTTAACCAGGCCACCTGATTTTATTTTACATTATTTGTATTTAATTAATATAAAGATAAGCTACAGGGATGAATTTAGATATAACTTTTTTTCTATCAAACGTTTTTCAAAACAGACCTTTAAAGTGAGGTTATAATGCATTTATGCTGAATATGGCTTAGAAGGCTAAGTGCTATAAACTAACTGGCACATGGACTAGCCCTTTAATACCTTTAGGAATAAAGCACATCTTGTATTGAATATATAGAAATAAGCACTCCCCAGGCCTTCCACTAGATCAGTATTGGTAACTATATTTAGGACTGAGGGCAATGCTCTCAGAAATACGTTTTTTCCACAGTCACTTATACCCACAGCTTTTTTTACTCTGTGCAAAAGCTGCCCTTATATTTTTATAGCTGTTTTTCTAACAACCCTTTACACAGTATACATCCAACATTGGACATTTATGAGCTTTCTGCAAACAGAAACTCCTACCCTGAAGATAGAGGTGTCATGGCCTTCAGCGTGTTGGGGTTACGGATCATTTTGTCCAGGTTGTTAACAATCTGGCTGAATTTGGGACGATTATTACGGTCCTTCTGCCAGCAATCGAGCATGAGCTGGTGCAGGGCACTGGGGCAGTCCATAGGAGGCGGCAGTCTGTAGTCCTGCTCAATAGCATTGATTACCTGAAAAGAGACAGAGAGATGTCCAGGACCTTTAGCAGATGTCTAAACATTTTGGGTTTGTGCCTGAAGGAGAACAAAGCATATACTAGGTGATAAAAAACTGGCCAATCTACACTCTATGAACAAAAGTTTGTAAAAATCATATCAGCAAAACTATAACTGTCTCCTGTAAACTGTCTCCTGTAAACTTCCACAATGTTAGAGACCGGGATGTCTTACTATGCTGTAGAATTACAAATTTTCTACTGTGGAACTAAGAGTTCCTTGATCTAACATCCTAACATTACATTCTTAATTCTTTTTTCAAAGTTTGCAAAAAAAAAAAAAAAAAAAGCAAATTAGGTGCGTTTCCATTAAGTTGTTTAAATGCCTGGCCCTGGTATTGGTAACCTAGTAACCAAAAGTAAATAAAACAAGACAAGTATAATGGAGCAGAAAACAACGTTCATATTTACGGTACAGAATATATTTGTAAAATGTCTTTCTGTCTACTCTTTATTTGCATTAACCATTTTTTAAACCTCAAGCGAGCATTAAGGATGATTCTTGCAAAATTTGCTGTTTCTTTATTTGACAGACGCCCTTATCCAGAGCACCTTACATTTATTTCATTTATTGATACAACTGAGCAATTAGGAGGTTATGGGCCTTGCTCAGGGGCCCAACAGTGGAAAACTTGGTGGTGCTGGAAATCAAACCCTGATCTTTCAAACAACTTTCCAACACCTTAACCACTGCACTACCACTTTCAATAATGTGTTGCAGTGGATACGAGCCCTAACGTAACTAGAACATACAAATTTGATGGTTAGGTGTCCCAATACCTTTAACCATACAGTGTAAAATGTAATGATCACATTAACCAGACAGTTCCACATAAAATAAAAGATCATGTTTAGTCTTGTTCTCATCTTGTTTTTTAGTCTTGTGAAACACATCAAATGCAACACAGATATATTTACTTACACAGCAGCTCCATCTGTGGCCAATCATGTGTTTGCTTTCTACAGCTTCGGCACAAACCTTAAACACTCAGGCAGTGGCTAAAGTGGAACTGAACTCAATTGTGTGTGTGTGTGTTTATGTAAGGTCAGCGGGTTAAGTGTGGTCAAGGGAGTGTACAGCATTTTTGTGTGGCTATATAATATAATGCACCAGGACAAATGTGGACATTTAATGATGATTTGTGGGATTTTACTGCGCCTAAGTGGATACTGGTCTGTCTCCGCTGTTTTGAAGCTAAAAAATGACAAACTTCATAACTCTCTGTTGCTTTTCTTTGTCTTGTTTATAAACCATATTTTTTTAATATATATTTTTTATTTCCTACACTTTCTCAAAGGTTTCCAAAGGTTTCTTAAAAATATTAAATCGAATGTGTTGCTTTGCAATCAACAAATAACTCAAATCACTGGATATCCTGGAGGATAACTGTTTATCCTTTTATATTCATATAACACTGTCATCTTCTCATTCTCCCAGACTTTAACATCAAGTAACCCTCAGTAACACAACAACTTTTACACTTCCTTTAATCCCCAAAACGATGTATAATCATTGCTCTGATTCAGTCCAGGTAATTTGGCAAGTAAGTTTTAAGGCACTTGGCTAAGCAGTTAGGATGCACTTATATACTGTGGAATTCATTCTGCCGCGACCGTCTGCAGACACATCATCAATAAAGACAAATGAGCCTGTTCCACTAGCAGCTGTACATGCTCACGCCACTGTGTTTCACTGATGAGGTGGTATTCTTTGGATCATGAGCAGAATATTGTTTTACTTATTTTTGCTCATTACACCATTCTATAGAAGATTAAATGTCATTTTATTTGCTTAGAGGACCGTCTTACGCAATTCTCTATCTTTTTTACCAAGCATTATTTTAGCTAATCGTACCTGGCCTGACTTTTTTTTGAACACTGGAAACAGGCAGCAGATATAAGGTTATGAGAGAGTCTATGATCATTCTGGTAAAATTTTCTCTTTATAGTAGTATTTCACATAAGGCTGGATATGTTTACTATTTTTATATAATTCTCAGAATATGTGTTAGAAGGTGTAAAAAATATGTAGATTAGCAAAATAAAATATCTTTTTATCTGCATTTAAAATCAAGACGAATGAGCAGAAGAAGCATTTTCCATCACACACATTTTTAATAATTGAGTATTTTCTTTTGTAAATAATTTCGACTGCTAATAAATTTAAATCTTTTTCTAAAACAATATTTTACTGACTGATTATTGGTGGTATAATAGATGACATATGCTTTAATAGACTGTTAAAACCATCTTGGAAAAGAAGTCTTTAATGGAAATTTGTTGTTGATTCCTGTAACATCATGTGATGGAGTTTTGTGGAAATTGTGTTATGGAATTTTTTTTGTGGGATTAAAGCTGTATTTGTAGCCGCATTGAAAGAAAACACAAACGAAATCTATGACTATTGTTAACAGTTACATTTTTATAGTTTTCTTGAACAACGGCTAATATTCCAAGTAGTAGGGGTTAGTAAGTAACAGAAAGGGCTTTATATAATAAATACAATTAAAAACTTTAAAAATGAAAAAGGACTTCAACTTATTTCAATTCTTTTTTTCCATTTAATTGGTCTTTATAAATAAAATGAATGGAATATGACCTTGGGTTAATCTTAATATAACAACAAATTCCACTGTATGTTACATTTCACAGTTACATTTACAGCATGTGGAAGACGCCCTTACCCAGAGCGACTTACATTTATTTCTTTTTTATAACTGAGCAACTGGAGGTTGAGGGCCTTGCTCAGGGGCCCAGCAGTGGTAGCTTGTTGGTGCTGGGAATTGAACCCTGGCCTTTCTGGTATCGGTCCAACACCTTAACTACTAAGCCACCACATACCCCAGTTGTGTGGACAAACATTATTATAAACTTTTTTCTCAATTATTATCTTTTCACAGGTATAAAATAAATACCACTTAAATAACAGGGAAAAATCCTACATAATATATATATGTAAATACTTAAAAAAGTGTATCTGTTTGTTTTTCATTTTCCACAGGACTCAATTGGGACAAAAAAAAATCTTCCTTGGCATTCTGTCCGGGGGGAAGAGACCACTGCATGCGATCACAAACACTACTCGTCTTTGCGCGCGCTCTTGCAGCAGTTTGTGTTTGTCTTAAGGCCTGTTTGTTTTTTGCACAGTTTCCCTGAGGCTCCCATACATTTCTTCTCTGTTTCTCTTTAACTATTTGGCAGGTACACACTGACACTGCAGTCTCACACAGAACCCAAAAATTAGTTTTTTAAAAATGTGATTGGGTCAGCCCAATGTCAATTAGGAAACAAACCAATCGGCTGCTGATTAAATGTCGGACAGGGAAAAACAATCCTACGCCGACCTTTTGACAAATACATTAGATAGCTGCGAAAATCCCAGCACCATTTCTGGCCTAGCAGGAAAATCCAGCCAGATGGCTAGTCTGTCTTTGGTTCTCTATGTTTTCTCCCAACATTTCTGACAATCTTAGGAGTTTCGCAGTCCTTTGGGCAGGCACTCTTCAGTTTTTGTTAGTAATAACTGACAGGACGATGTTGGAGAAATTGATCTAGAGCATCACTGACAAATATCGTGTAAAATCAGCACTGCTGCTCCCTATACACAATAAAAGTGAAAGTAAAATGCATTGTGCATTCAACACAATTTTAATCCCCACTTATTGTTAGCGGCTCCTCAATGCACAAAAATTACTTTTAACATAATTACTCAACTATATTCGTGAAAGAATACAAACCCATTAAAATATAATATATTAAAAGCTAAAAGTCATAAATGATCATAAAGGATGTAAAAATGTAAATATAAATGCTTTTTACCATACAATTAATTACAAATCGGTAATTACAGCTCTGTAATTTATGAAGCGAGATTAGTCTCAGACACTATGCATGCAACATATACCTCAAATACCAACATGTATCTTACATGGATGAAACCTGATTCACGTGCACGAAAAAAATAAAGTGCATGTTGTACATTATTGTACATACACACTAAGGCTGTGTGTTAAGTCTATTAAGGCTACATATGCTGATACAAAAGCTTGGAAGACAGACAGGGGTTACATTACTAGAAGAAACCAAAGATTGATTTGCTCTCTTTATAAATGCACTGTGATCATTATCTCTGTCTGAAGGGGACCCAGCAAAGTAATTTATCATCACTCACACACACCTGCACACACATGCACAGGCTATTAATCAAAGGAACTCTGCCTAAAATAAGACGAAAATATAGAGTTTATAAACTATTGGACTGTTTGAGGTATTAATTTATTTGTCTGTAGCTTTCAGTTCAATTCATAACCAAACATGATTATCAAACGCTCTGTAACTCTGTGATGCTGACTCATTTCTATTTTTGAAAAATATAGTAGAAGCTGTATTATGTTTTCAGGTCTGATATAAGAGACAGCATTTTCCACCCTTCTTCCTCTGCATGGTTTAGCTGGAAAATGACCTCATCACTGGACCCCCTGCTTCTTATGTCAACGTTGAGTTGTCACTAAGTGGATCAGATGCACCACATTACCTACTTTTCTCGGTAATGCAAAGAAAAACTGAGATTTAGACCAAAACTGTGGAACAAAAAAACGTATCAGGACTCTCTGAGACCCACTACGCTTCAGCTCATTATATAGGGCATTATGGGATTCTATTCAGTGCATGATTAATCTCATCCAAGCTGCCTTCAACTTACAGCCCGATGGGGCAATGGAACGTTATTTGGAGCTGCTAATAAGATAACCGCTGAGATCTTCACTCTCTCTTAGCATATTAGTGTTCATTCTTTCCGTTTCAAACTATTTTCATTATCTGGACCCGTAATTTGCTTTTCCTTTAGCCACCCAGGGGGATGCTGTAAATGGAAGCTGCAGTCAAGGGCAGGAATAGTTAGCACAGCTCCGTGCTTTGCATATGAAATACACTTCTTGCTCAAAAGTAACTGTTTAAGGAGGTTTTTTTTCGCTTTACTATTCTGTTCTCTCTGTTTACTTTGTTTTAATTATTCTTATTTCTGACACAGTTTAGACACAAGATCAAAGATGAACGGCATAAATTAATGATCTATTAAAATCTTTACTCAGTAATGCAATATTACAACCATTGTAAAAGAATCAGGCCCAAGGTATAGCAGAGGCTGACGAAGTTTCAGCAGAATTACATGCTCTCAGCCTCAAATGCTGCACAAAAGATTTATGATGCACCATCAGTGCTGCTGTTTACCTTCCTTTTTCATTCCACAGTGCAACGTTGCCCTTATCCATCACTCAAACAGAGGCCATGGGTCCTACTGAGACCCCCCACGGGCTGTCTGATATATTTCAGTATATAAGAATCAGGAACAAGAAGTAAGCTAAATGTGTAATTTAAATGTTCAATTTCAGGCCCTGATGTTCAAAAGAAAACTAATTTTGGGCTTAACCTAATTTTTTTTTTTTGATGAATCAACTCACACATGGTTTGGTTTGGAAAAAAAAAATAGGGTTTTAATGATGTGCTTGGGGCTGTTGTGTAAGAATCCAGAAACTACTTTATGAACCAGCAAGTCAGCTAACTGAACGTGAGTAATAAGTGTGACACGCCATACTGAGCATATTTGGATTTCTGACTAGACCGCAACCAAGCCACTGAGATTATTCTTATTAGACTAGTTTGAAATGCAGGTACAAGAACCATAGGGTCTTAAATAGGACACCTTAATCAGTCTATGTAAAGTAAATAGTGTTGATAAACATAATATAATTCCACCCGGTAAGTGGTAGGCTATATTAGGCAGTTTTCTTAATTGATGTGATTGGGAGATAAGGATGATTGCGACCAGTATTAAATTGTGATCGCTACATGACCAGATCAGTGCATCTCCAAAATGGCAGGTCTGGTGGTTGGATGTTCTCAGTATGCAGTAAGTGGCCCAGGCAATGTCATCCAGGAAATTGGTGACAGGCATTCATTTGCATTTGACATGTACCACCTACTTAAACGTTGTTACAGATCGAGTACACTTCTTCATGACAACAGTATTTAGCAGGCTAATGCTCTTTTAGTAAGATAATGCACCCTTTTTAAAGGGAACTTAATACATTAAAATTATGATTTATGGTTCTCAAGATGTATTTTGTGGCCGTGAATAACATTTGTGTCCGTAGATTAAAATAAATGAATTAGAGAAAGAGGAGATCGATTGACTAAGACCACAGTTATCCATGCATGGAAATGATTAATACTACATTTTACTTCAACCTTGGAATGATGCATTAATCCCTACTGGAGTCACTTTAGTAGCAACATGGATATACCATTAACCTGTGTCACCCTAAGAGAATTCCTAATGTGAATAGACTTTTTATCTGTTCCTGCCAATAATGAACAGAAGGTCATGTGATGCTCTTTTAAGATATTAACTTGTTTGCTCGAGTTCTACAATCCATGACCAGAAGAGACCTAATATGTAACGTAAAAATATTAACTAGTGGACTCAGCATAATCTTTTTGCCTTAGTATATTCATTTTGAAGATATGCCACAATGTCTCCTCGGTAGTGCACACACACACACACACACACACACACACATACTATGCAACTAAGAAAACCCAGACAAATTTCTATCAGTTCTACCAGTTATTACATCAGATAGACTATATCATTGGGGACATTAAGATTGTTCCAAAAGCAGTGTAATTACTATGTGCCGTTGTAGACTACACTATATGGCCAAAAGTTTATGAACATCTTACCAGCAAACTCATATAAATGTGTTGTCCACAACCTTTTTCCACAAAGTTGGAAGCACACAGTTGTATGCTGTAGCATGACATTATTCCTTCATTATTATAGAAATAAGAGTGAAACTAAATCTGGAACATATGGATGGTCAGACGCCCTAATGATTTGGTTTATATAATATAGAATCAGAATAAAATAATAACTGTTACATACATCCTGATTGGTCATGTCCCAGTATGGCCTCTCTCCGTAGGACATCACTTCCCACATGACGATGCCATAACTCCACACATCACTAGCTGAGGTGAATTTTCTGTACTGGATAGCTTCAGGTGCAGTCCAGCGGATGGGGATTTTTCCACCCTGTCCAACAGAATCAAAAAATAAATAGATTTGATTTAGAATTGTTTGTTACACTGATTGCAATAGTTTGAAATTGCGTCTTTTATAAAATGCACTTAACACCAGACATGACTAGATTGTATATAATGCAGTATAATTAAAATCTCTCACCAGAGCGCTAGTGTAGGTGGGGTCAGATGTGTCATCCTCCAGGAAGCGCGAGAGCCCAAAGTCTGACACCTTACACACCAGGTTGCTGTTAACGAGGATGTTCCTGGCTGCCAGGTCACGGTGCACGTAACTCATATCAGCGAGGTACTTCATTCCTGAGGCGATACCGCGCAGCATGCCTACTAGCTGAATCACAGTGAACTGCCCATCATTTTGCTGTAAGATAAAAAAATACAATAAAAAAATATTATGCTAATTTGGATATTTTCTATGTAGTTGACTTGGACATGAAAGCAGATGATTTTAGGATTCTCAGGGTTTTCAGAAGTTTCTCTGATTTTTTTTTTTTTTTATTAGACCTTGTCCTAGGGTTGACTGGATGAGAGTAAAAGCATTCTGGTGTATGCTGAGCTGGATGAGAGAGCAGATGTTGTCTGTCCCATACTGAGCCCTGATAAATCCTTCAGCTGTTTTCCAAGACTGTCATAAAGTCCTGAAGAAGGAGCTCCTGCTGCTTTGACCCAGCTGTGGCTCCAGCTGCACCCATCTGCAGACCCACCACAGAAGCCACAGGAGATGAGAGCAGCAGGCTTTGTGTAGACAGACAGACATTGGTCAAGTGCATAGACATGTTTGTTTTTTTGCTGTGTGTTTATTGGTTTGCGTATTACAATAGTTTTGAAGCCCTTTTTATATTGCCAAATTTTATAGTTGGTGGTTACATGGATAAACCAGGATAGTAAAAAAAATTGTAAAATGTGTGTTAAGATTGTAATACCATCTCGTTGGGCAGTGTCTCCTATTTGGAAACTCATTATAAATTTCACCGGTCACTTTTGCCATTATTGTCATATGTTTATGAATATTGTTATGATTGTTATGATGTTTTTATTTTCAGTTTCACCTATTACATTTACCTTTTTTGCAGATTTTGCAGATGTCCTTATCCAGAGAGACTAACATACGTCTTCTAAGAACTAAAGGCCTTGCTTGGTGGTGCTTGGAATTAAACCCACAATCTTCTGATCACCGGACGATTAACCACTGTGCTACCACTTGCCTTAAATAGAGTTTGGGAGGTTTGCAGATAATTGATAATAAGATAATTGTGAATTTCTTGTCCTGTTAAAATACACAGGACTGCATGTTGCCAGGTTTATTGATAATAAAAACTAGGATAACCAGCCTGGCTTGTAAAGCTAAACACTATGCACCGTGCTATACAAATTAAAGCTAATACTACAATTATTATATCCTACTAAGAAGTCTAAAACTCAAACCCTTACATACACCTCATTAAACAAACTGAGCTCTTCCGTACGCCCCTGCCGTCTCCTAATTTATCACCCTCGTTCCAAACCTCCACAGCAATTAACTTCTATAAATTATTCATAAGTTGCAAATCCTTTACAAATACAAACCGCCACTCTAATCTCCCTGCACTGTTTGCATACAGTTTAATTAAAGTGACTTTTAGCCCAAACTAATTTAGACCAACAAGCGGAGCAAAGTACGTGCTCTGCTTTTCTTGATTATAGGTTCACAATTTTATCACCAGTCATATCTGGCCATGCCATTCTCACAATAAACCCTTCTCAAAGTCAGCTTTTAAAGTCTGAGACTTTAGTGGCAGGCGGTGCATTTGATACCTGGGCCTTCACCTGGGCCTTCAGTGGGGACTTACCCTACTGATACATCTCTTAATACCACCACTATTACTTCGTAACCATGGAAACCATCAATACTATACAGACACACAATATAACATGGCGTGGCATTACAGAGAGAGAGACATTTCACGTATTTGAGAATGAAAACCATTTTTATTAAAGCAAGAAGCCCTGTTAAGACTCCAAACCTCTACACTACAACCACAACTGTACCACGTACATCATCTGGAGCAGTTTAGAATGAATATTTATCTTAATATAACATCAGAAAAAAACATAAAAAGTTAAATAAAATATATAATATATTTAAAGGCTGTAAGCCAGCTTTACCGGTCGGCGGCACTGGTCTGGAAGTGTTGAACAAACTCTTTCGCAGGCTGAGACAAGTTAGTTATCTTCAGGGTTAGCCGAGCTCTCCTCGCAATGTCTAACTTCTCCGGAAAAGTTCAACTTAAAAACTTATTTTTAAGTATTCCGAGATCAAGTTAATTTCTTCTCCTTCATCAGCCATTGTGGGCTTAAAAAAAATCTCATTCAACTGTAGAGACGAGTTTTTCTAGCCTGTGCTAGACTGTAAGAATGTGTGTGTGTGTCTATGTATATGTTTGTATATAATTATATGTGTGTGTGTGTATGTAAACCACTGAAGGACTTTAAAATCTGACTGTGAGATGACTGGTGATAAAAGCATCTATCTGTCTGTCTGTCTGTCTGTCTGTCTGTCTATCTATCTATCTATCTATCTATCTATCTATCTATCTATCTATATATATATATATATATATATATATATATATATATATTATTTCATTTCATTTTGTATATTTAGATGTCATTGTTTTTTTTAGATAGGAGCATTGTAAAGAACATTTCACTACATGTTGTACTGTATAATTGTGTGTTTTAAATTTGAGTTTGGATAGTGATGAGCAAACTGCAGCTCCACATGTGCTACAACTCACAATGCTGACTATGACTTGATTCACTACGCCACTGTGTACGGATAATAGTCTATTCACTAACTGCATATGAAATTTTACCAGGAGTATGTAGTAGTGAGTCGTCGTGTTTAGACAAAGTGAAAATGTTTAAACCCAAAGGAAAAAAAAAATCCTAATTGACGTATAAACAGTGTCCAGAATTGGTTTTCTCTTATCAAAAATATTTTTAGTCCAAGAAAGTATATATAGCTTACTTGCTTTATGCCTTACTGTTTTCTTCCACCAAACACTGACATGCGTGACATCCCCACAGTGTGGAAAACCAGATTCTTATGAAACTTGGGAATGTATTGAGTTTGAATGATTAAAACATGACAATAGTTCTGTATGCTTTGCATTTTCGGCACTACAGTTGTATAAATAGAAAACAAGTGACTTGTAGAAAATGTAGAAAAGGCTTTCATAATGGTTTTAAAGTAAACTCAGCAAAGCCCTGCGGCTGGAAAATATACAAGTACAAATCTTAAGGAAAAAGCCTTCTTGCATTCATTTCCCATTTATTTCCAAGTATAGCTGCACCAATCCACAATGCTAGAGGCGCACCAATTCACAATGCAATGCCAATGCTGAATTTTTAATTATCTACCAATTTTTTTGGTAGATTAAATTTTGTAACTTAAGTAACTCATCTACAATATGGTTGGCGCTATTCCGTTATGTCCCGTCCTTTATTGTCTTTTTGCACTGTCCTTGTTATGTTTGTATTGCTTATTGCACTGTCTGTTTCTGCACTGTCTGCACTCACTTGCACTTTATGTCTATCCTGTTTAGTGGCTCTTTGTTGTTTTGTAAATTCTATGTTTTGTCTAGCACCAGGGGGTCCTGGAGAAAGGTTATTTCATAGATTCCAGGGTAAAAACAGGAGTGTGGAAAGCATCTTGCACATGCTTATTCATTTTTTCCCCCGCTAATATACAATTGAGACAGAATGCAACTAAGTAGCTAAGGGTTGAAGACCGCACAAGTATTTAAACTTACAACCTTTCGAATACATCAAGCCTTAGCCACCGAACTCGTAGTACCTATAAACATAATGAAGCTGACTTTAACAAATGCTTTGAAAATGTTGGGCTGTTCTTTAATTTATTTTGCCTCGTTTATTCCTCATACCCTCAATGGTGTTTAATTTCTAATCATTTACCTCCTGACACAGTATTAAGCAGTGTGTTTTTACTCCAAAAAGAAGTTTTAGCTTTGGAAAACTTACAGAATGAGAAATAATAATGAGTAAAATAAATCCACCATGTGCCCCAATTTACATAAGTCACCTTACCACTAACAAAACATGTTAAAGCTGTATTTCTCTGGGATTTAAAAGATAATGATGCTGTCTGCTAACCTTTCGGACGTGTTTGCACAGAAAGAAGTTTTTAATGCATATTATTTAGGATTAAACTATGTTCTTACTTGTGGTATAGTAAATTGTGGGATGAGAATTTTATACCATGAAGCGGCTGATTTCTCAATTGTGATTAGTCATAGTCTGATAAATCGTCTATAAATACACAACTGTTCTAAGGTTTGGTGTTTCTCTTTCATGTTTAATGTAGTCTTATGTTCATCTTTTGAGTTTCATGTTTGTGTTTTTTGTTCATACCCTTTATTTACTTCCTTTATTGCCATGTGATCATTGTTCCCCATGTGTCCTGTCATGTGATTCCCCTGTCTACATGATATTTGTAGCCCTTGTGAAATTATTTTATATATGCAGAGACATAGCAATGGGGTAGGCAAGGTAGGCAGTTGCTTGAGGCCCTGCATATTGATGGGGGCCCTGACAGCCGATCATTTGAGCAATTAGGAATGCCATTATTAATATAACATAAAACAATATATCTGCATCTGCTGTTTTGAACTAGCACAGCGCTTACTAATGCATTTGTTAATTTAAACATGAACTGGACAGATTTATCCGTCAAACCAGAAGCGAAAAAAGCAAGACGAGGAAGAGAGAAAACATGACAGCGGTGATGGAGATAAAAGATTGACCTAAGGATGATTATATAATAAACAAATGTTTTTGTTGTCAATTCCAGCTTATTGATGATAATTGCAAGATGTATTACTGGTAATGTTCAACTGCTAATAGGGTTACTGGGAAACAGGTTAGGTAACAAAGATATATTAACCCAGCGGTGAGCAGCCAGGGCCAGCAAGTCCTTCTCTGCTGTCCTAAACAATATTAAAAGCTGACCGACATTTACAACCTAAATTCTAATATTTGTTCCAGTAAATTGTATCAATTTATTCCCAACAATCTATTCTCTTCATTTCGTAGCGTTTCTCTTGGTTGCTTTCAGTACATTACAGTATGTGGATGTTAGATTTTTTGTCCAATCAAATGTTAGCCTCTATGCTTCAATGTCAATCTAATCTGTCCAGGGCCTTCAAAACCAGTATTGCTGCCCATGTAACTTGACCTATATTAGCAGTGGCAGATTGCTAATTGGTTAAAGACTGTTTCTTTAGCGAAATGCATCTGTACAGCTCACAATGGCTGATGGAAGAGGAGAAATTGACTTTTTCTCAGACATACTTAAAAATACATTTCAAGGTGGAATTTTTCAGAAAAGTTAGACATCGTGAGGAGAGCGCGGCTAACCCTGAAGACAACTAGCTTGTCTCAGCCCAGGAAAGAGTTTGTTCACCACTTCCAGACCAGTGCCGACAAAGGGTACCGCTGGCTTATAGCCTTTAAATGTATTATACATTTTATTTAAATGTCAATGTTTTTGTCATGTTAATAGATAAATATTGATTCTGAACTGCTCCAGATGATGCTACAGTTACAGTTTTAGTGTAGAGGTTTGAAGACTAAACAGGGTTTCCTGCTTTAATAAAAATGGTTTTTACCCTCAATACCTAAAATGTCTTTCTGTAATGATACGCTGTGTTATATTGCGTTTTTGTATAGTATTGATGGTTTCTTTAATTGCGACATCATAGTGGTAGTATAAAGAGGTGTATTAGTCGGGTGTATTAAGTCCCCACTGAAGGCCCAGGTACCAAATGCACAGTACGCCACTGTATTAACCAAATAATCATTTAGAAGGGCATTCTGTTAAAAATCTATTAATTTTGCCTTGGTGTATATGTACATTTAGCAAGAATAAAGGAAAAGGTGTAGGCGACAGTGGTGAAAGCTGCTTCGTTTGGTTTTAAGACAGTGGCACTGAGGAAGAGTTAGAATTAGCAGAGCTGAAGAAAACGAGGTTCTCTTTTAGAGTGACAAGATTGGATAAGATTAAGAACAAGCACATCAGAGGGATGATTAGACGTTTTAAAGACAATGTCAAATTGAGATGGTTTGGACATGCAGGGAAGAGAGAATAGAAATATCTGTAGGAGGATGTTGGAAATGAGCTGCTAAGTGGAAGGCAAAGAGGAAGGCCAATGAGGAGGAATATGGATATGATAAATGGAGGATAGGGCTAGCTGGAGGCAGATGATTCGCTATGGCGTCCCCTGAAGGGAATAGCCGAAAGAAAAAAAATATATTATATATGTACATATTGATGTGCACGCACATGTACACACCCGCACACAGAGAGACACACAAATACACAATCACTAATGAGGCCTTTTTTTATTCAGTTGCATGCTTGTTTCTTGCTCCTCTGCTAATGCGTGCTTGTGCTTATTAGGTTTGGAAGGACTTAAAGGATTTTGACACAACGTCTCTGCTGGATTTGTTCTTCCATTTTAACAGCATGACAGACAATGGTCTTTTTCATTTAAAATACGTTGTAAATCTCTAAAAGCATTCGGTAAACAACACAAAAGAGTTTTCTCTCTTTTCCTCTGTGTTTGTGCCAAATGCTTCTATAACAGAAGAACTACATTAGAACTTGACATTGTAGTAAGATTTGTTTTGTTCCTTAGGAATTATTTTTTTAAAATATTTTATTCCAAAAACCTCTTAGCTGACCCTTATGCTAACTTAGTGCTTAGAAATCATATTAGAAGAAGATTAGTTTAATACATACTTACTACCAAAGTATGGCTAGGTTTTCTGGTCCAACAAAAACTCTCATTCTTTAGTATTTTTTGCAGAATGCACATGCAGATACTACTGAATGGTGTTAATCTCAGTTGGCAGCTGGTTTAAAATTATTTTTTTGTTGTTGTCCTAATTGACTATATAATTATGACTTGTTTTGTAGCATTTTGAGATTTTCTTTAAAATGTCAAGTGCTTTATAAATAAAGTACATTATTATATTTACATAGAAAAATAATCCAGAATTCTACTGGGCAACATGTTATTGCGCTTTCTACATATAAATACAGTGAAAGAAATATTTTTAAAAAGACTATCGTTTCTAGATAAAACTAAATATCGGCCAAGTTTTTAAAGAATTTTGATATTTAAAAGGATGTGCTGTTACTAACTGTAATCTATTACATTTATTAGGAGCAGAATACATAGAATACATATATTATATATTATGTTCGGAGTAGGTCTTTGGATCATAAAGGCTTTAAGATAAAAAATGCAATCTTTAAATGATGGACCCAAGTTAAAATTGTTTTTTCTGTGTATATGAGACACGATGAATATCTTTTACTTACTCTGAGGAAGGAGTCCAGTGAGCCGTTCTCCATAAACTCAGTGATGATCATCACAGGGCTGCTTTTGGTCACCACTCCTTCCAGGTGAATGACATTAGGGTGATCAAATTGTCCCATGATGCTGGCCTCACTCAGAAAGTCCCGCCTCTGTTTCTCAGTGTAGCCTGTTTTCAGAGTCTTAATGGCGACAAACATCTCCCGTTTTCCAGGGAGCTTCAAGTTGCCACTGCACACCTCCCCAAACTCCCCTAAAGAGAAACGCAAGGAAAAGGTTAAACTAAAGTAAACATATATTGATAGTGGAAAGGGAATTATTTTATTCTATTATTCTATTCTAACTGTACCTGCTCCGATGACCTGCTCAATCTTTACACATGAGATGTCAATCTCTTTGGCAAATTCTCTTACTGCTTCGTTGGGATCTTCATAAGTAAATGGGTCGATGTAGATCTTCATTCCTGGTGACACTTGAAAGAAAAAATTATGGGTTATAATCAGTGTTGGGAATGTTACTTTAAAATAGTGACTAGTTACTCCTCACAAATACTAACTAAGTTAATTATTGAGTTACATCATTATAAAAGTAACTTATTTTCAGAGAAATTGTGTTACTTTTAAAAATATGTTAAATAACATGGATTCCCACAATATTAAATAGGTTAAATGCATGATATGGACACTAAATAGAATAAATAATTTTTATAAAACATTGTACACTAATCTACACTATTTTAATGTTGCATGTGACGATGTAAGGTGCTTCATTAGACCATAATTACTTGCCAGTGATGTGGAGAGATACTAGTGTGCCAACACTTGCACTACTCTTTGCCTTTGGTTGGCAAGCAATGGAAAGTTACTCTACCTAAACTGAACATTATTATTATTATCATTTTCATTATTTACAGCATTTGGCAGACAACCTTTATCCAGAGCAACTTACATTTATCGTTTTTATACAATTGAGGGCCTTGCTCAGGGGCCCAGCAATGGCAACTTTGTAGTGCTGGGAAACAAATGAACAGTCCAACAACATCAGTTGTGTGGTTTTCTTTCACCCCACATACATAAAAACCACTTCAGTGAGCTCAATGGTAGTAACTCTACATTTTATTGTCAGTAACGTTAATGTCTTTGTAACAGCATACATTTAAACTCCTTACTGAAAAAGGTATTGCCTTTTGTAAGAATGTTAATTTATAACACCGTTATTACCATCACTGGTGATAATATATAATGCTCAATAGATTCACTTTAGCTTCATTAAAGAACATTGACTAAGGAATTTCTGCACATGGTGTTGGTATGACTAGAGCCGCTGAAGTGTGATGTACGACGTCATGGATGAGACCATATACGTCATTTTTTGATTTGACATGTCAAAAAGTGTAAGGCAAAAAATATCTTCAGAGCCTTTAAGCCACCCAATTCAATGTCTTTTGTGCTCTCATACAAGCTGCAGAGCGGCTGGACTGGGCAGATTATGGAGCAAAGGGCTGTATAGCCTCAAATAATTTTCTCAGATATAAAAAAGTAATTAAAAACACACAAAGACAAATTTAAATAAGGGTAAAATTAGATGTATCACCTTTGGAAATGGTAATGCAATATATATTAACACTGTGGTAAATGGTTGAAAAAAAAAAGACTAAACAAGAAACAAATCCAAACTCTTTAGTCTCTAGTTTCATGAATAAGAGTTATATTTTAATTTGCAGTAGTAAAGCAGGGTTTACGCTTTCCAATACATGTTTAAATGTTGTATTATAATAATACATCTTTTATAGAAACACTATAAGGTTTAATAATATAATACTGTATAATTCTTCATTCTGATTGGTCAGGCGGTGCGGATTAGGTTTGTATAAGAGCATTGATGACAGTAGTGCTGACTACAGTTAAATCACAGGTTTATTAATGTGCATAGTATTTCTATTATCATGCTATGGATTGCTTACTGGACACAAAACAGCCACCGGTCGGATTTTCATATGCAACTAACAATAAAGAATAATGAGATAAGAGTAAGTAAATTCAAGGATGTTACACAACAAGTGGTGAAACTATAAAGAAGTGTGCTTTTTCATGTTCTGACACATCACAGCACCTTTAAATATCAGCATGTCATTATTTCATTTGCAGAAACCTAAAATGCTTTTGTTCATTTGCAAGTCAAGAGTTGAGAACAGTGTACAAGTTTGGCAAATAAATAACTCACGTACACTAAGGCTAAAGCTAGATAGATGGGTGAACTATTAGAAGGACTCAATGGGACTTTTTAAAGACTATTTTGTGTGTGGGAAATTGCTAACAGGTGTGTGTGCTCAGATATCTGGTGTTTTGCAAGAGACATAGTTATGCAGCGAGTCTTTTGACTGGATGGATGAAGATTTTGGAAGTTGTAGGTTATTTGATTGTTTGGATTTTTTTTGTCTTTATGACCATCAGCATTTTTGGATAAATATGGAACTATAGAGATGCTAAGATTTAAAGCAGCTTAAACAAAAAAAAAATCACACAAAGAAACCCAAGAATATTTCAGGAGACAAGTTTTTTCCCTCCAATGTCTGCCAAGTGACAGAAAAAGGCAACAAAGGCAAAAGGTGAAATAGACACTTAACACTCAGCAACTCCTCCATTTTTTAGCCAACAAGACAGCACAGTTCCATCCACTTGTTTTCTACTGGCTCACAATTCACAGGTCCAGACAGTTGGAAGTGAAAGTAACTGCTACCAAGAGCAATCAGTCTTTTTTAATGTGTCTTTCCTTTCAGTGAATTGACTATTTTGGGAGGGAAAATGTTATATTTACGATCTGTCTGACTGGCGCTTTAAAAAAAAAGCTCAAAAACGTTTTTATTTTTTCCATATTGCCAAACCCAGGGATCAAAATGGGAAACACTTCACCTAAATCATACGCAATGACACCTCTGCGTACTTTATTATAAACACACTGATTTATTGGCATACTTATAAAAAAAGGCAAATAATAATTTACAGGACATTTATATAAAACAAGACATGTGGACAGACGTTTGTCCCTGGGCAGGGACATGGTCCCTGCCAAAAATAGGAGGCGGAGAAGAAGTGAATTAAATAACAGCAAAAAATTACAGTGCACCAGGTCATAAAGTGCTATTCCAGTGTAATCACACGACAATGTTCCTTTTTAGATCATCTCTAGAACATGGCAGCAGGTGAGGGTTTGAGAAAAGAGTGACTATAAGCTGAAGAAAATTTTGAAGGGTCACAATAAGAGCGGGAATTGTGTAACCCTGGCTATTAGTCTGAGTGGTAGCATAAATAGCTGAGCAGATACTGGGAGCGACAAAGATAAAGGGAGGAAGATGGAGGGCAGCTTCTATCGCTCCGTACTAATGGATGAATGTTGGCCTCGTCTTTTCAGAGTTCACCAGTGTACGTTCAGCAAGAAACACCCCCCATAAAAGTGTTGTTTACTGTGATACCAGGCTATTGATTACATCAGGCAAATGCTTTTTCAATTCATAAGACAGGGAAAAGCAACAAACAAAAAAGAGAGAGTAAAAGTAAAAAAAATCGTTTAATGCCTATCAGAGTTTCGCTTTTTAATTAAATAAAATAGAATTTTTTTTTTTACCATAAAGTACAATGCAAGTTGCAGTGCTTTTGTACCTTAGTCTTTTGTGTATTAAATCGAATTCACCATATTTCATATTAATTTATTTTATTAAACTATTTATATTTATTCATGAATATTTATATGTACCAGTTAATAAATACATAAATATGGTGACAGAATAAATACTCCATGATAATGCTTTGGGTGGATTATATGTTTTATGAGAGAGAAAACTCTCTCTCCTGGTAATAAAGTGAGAAATTGAGACCGCTTCTGAAAATGAAGAGACACACAGCTTTAAGACAGCACTGACAATAGCAAACTGTACTGTTCCGTTCTCTCTCAACTGTTCACACGTTTCCAATAAAAGACATGAAACAGAGTATATTCAGGTATGGAAATAAATTAGCTGGTGGCTGTTTTGTGTCCAGGAAGTGTGTAAGACAGAGTGTGTTTATAGGATTGGGATAAAAAATACTCACTGTGGCCGCTGGTGTAGTGCTGCAGCTTGTCTGTGTATTCTGAATCTGCTCTCTCAAAGCCACGTCTGCTGGGACAAACACACAGAGCTGTAGAGTGGTGCTTACACACACACACATACACACACACACACACACATTAAGCTAACAGCTACAATAAGCTCCAAATTATTGGCACCCTTCAAACAAATGGTCAAAAGTTTTTGTACCTTGATTGATTCCACCTTTCGTCTGCCCTGTAACAAATATTTATCAAATTTAAGTCGAAATGATAATTAATTGTCCTGCTAATATGGTTAAGAACAAATTCAAAAAAGACAACATCAAATATAAAATATTCGGGGTGCCAATAATTAAAAAACAAAACAAAAATACACAGCGAAAAGCATTTAAGACAAATATTAATGTTTCCTTTTTTTCTTATATGGTATGCAATAATGTTCGTATAGGTCATATAACCTTTTAAATGCATGTGATAATTTGTGTTATTTATTTCACATATAAATCATTTTGGCTATTTTCAATTAAAGAAAGGAGTAATTTTTGAGGTATTATACAGGAAGTAAAACAGAAAATCTATCAGTGAACTATAAAAAAAGCTTAGGCTTGGTAGCTGATTTAATGAACAGGAAAGAAAACTATATTAAGAAACTGAGTGAAAGGTGAGCATTATTACCATACCTGTTACACACAATAATGATGACCACCAGGGCAATAAGGAAGACTAGCCCAGCAGCTGCTGAACCAATGATGAGGGGCAGTTTCTCCTGTATGCTGGTGTTGTATTCCTCTGCAGACCCAGAAACACAAAACACCTACATTATATCTACAAACCAAAATTACTGGACGCTGCAGTGGTAGAATCTCCACAGAGCCTTTTTAAAGGCGAACATGACAGATATTCTTTGACGTGAACTAAGCTAGTACTAAGCTTTTTTATGAAAATAAATAAGACCTGGTCATTGTGGTGGTTCGTTTATTTGAACATTTAAAAAAAAATACTGTTTGAAAAATAAGCAAAATGAATTATTTAATGGTGCTAGAAGGAAGTGAAGAAAAATTTGCTTGCAAATTTAAAAGCTAAATAAATTAAAATAATTACCTCTAACCTTTTTCCTTTTCTAGAAACAATATTTAGAACACACAAGGCAGAAAGGTGCCACATTTTTACACTGAAGCAAAGCACTAGATCAAAGAATTAGTTTAAACACCTCCACACAACCCCCTAAATCCGATCAACCCTACAGCAATAAACACTCCACACACAAAGCAGCGTAGATCCTCAAAGGTGAGAGTGGCAGCATTTCCAGTCTTGCTCCCAAAACCCTGAAGTGCTTCTTGGGTGTACGTTCATGGTGCAGGATGCCTGGAGGGCAGAGCTTACCCAGCATATGGTTGACCGATAGAGCGACTGAATTGAGCTGTGTGTGCTCAATGTGGGACAGAAGGCTGGGGATGCAGTGAGGGTGTGGAACTTTCCAGTTTTTTCTCTCTTTCCATCTCTTTTTCTCCGGCTTTCCTAATTAAAGCCTATCCATGCACCACACAGATACAACAGCCTTGCTAAACCACCCGCTGATTTGCTCTTGAAACCCTACAGAGGCAGGGTAGCAGCCAACACGCAGGCGGCTGGCGTTAGATGCTTGGCACAGCTAAATCTGACTGGGGAGACAGCTTTCGATTCTCATGGGTTTGTTATGAGTAAACAAAATTTAACGTTGCCAGTTTGATGAACTAGACCACATACTGTGTGATCAAAAATGCTAAATCCAGCAGGTGGGTGGAGTGTATGGTACTACGTATGGTATATAATATGTACGCTAAGGGTTTAATGCAATGCCACATTACAAAACGGGAACTATTAAATGCGCCAAGTATCTTTACCTGATTTCAAACTGAAAATGGTGTGGCCTTTTATTTAAGATAATATAAATCCTGGCTCAACTTGAAAACACTGGGGAACAAACGAGGTGGAAATGCCCACATTGTTCATACTGTCTGTAAATTTTGATTCTGATAGTTCCTTAAACTAAATCACTAAAACTGTGGGACTGTTTGTTAATCCACAGTTACCAATTTATTATTTTGTTCATACCTGCCTATAATAACTAATTTATTATTCAGATTTCATAGAACAAATAAACTAGTAGGTCCCATGAGTTTTATATCTGTATCTTTTCCAAACTAAATGCCAAGCAAACATCTGTGGCAAAATTTCTAATTAAACAAATTAACTAAAATAAAAATAAGAAAGGATAGGACAGGCTGTGGATCTGTCAGAAATGCTGTTATACTTGTATGAATGGGACGTGGTGGTTCATTGATTAAGGTGTTGTACCGCTACTTAAATGTTAGTCACTATGGATGAGGTTATCAATGAATGGGTTTAATTGGATAATGAAAAAATATTGGCACAGTGGTCTTATCTGCCTGAGATTACATTTACATTTGCAGCATTTGGCAGACGCTCTTATCCAGAGCGACATACAATATTCCTTGTTATACAACTGAGCAATTAGGGGTTAAGGGCCTTGCTCAGGGGCCCAACAGTGGTGGCTTGATGGAGCTGGGAATTGAACCTGGGTCCTCAAGTTAATAGTCCAACAACTTAACCCTTGCGCTACCACTAGCACTTCCCCTTGGCATATATTGTTATGATTAAAGCAGTTTGACGCTGTCTGCATTCCTTCTCATTTGTTTTAAACTGAAGAAAATGTACCCATTTTTACACCTGTATAATTATATATGTGTGTTGGATCCACCAAAGGGATCTTCATTTAATAATGATAGCGATCACAAATGCAAACATGGTGAAAACCAATACTGTGGAATCAGCTGCTACTAATGACTACAAACAAAAACAAGCAGAACTACTTTTCCATAACTGCTAATATGCAGACATCGTAGAGGCTACATTTTTTTGTTCATGTTTTTCTGTCTGGTTTGTCTTTTTTTAATCTCACTTTCAGTACATTGATAACCTCCACACTCCTGGAAAGGCTTTCCATTAGCTTGTTTAGTGAGACTGAGGGGACTTGCTCAATCAGTCATAAAATAAATTGTGATATTAGTCACTAACATTCGCTGAAGAGCCCAATTGCGAAGCTGATGTTTGAGTAAATGCCTGTGCACGAGGCTCTTACGTTCTTTAAGTCCTTTGGAGCTTGGTGGTTTTGTGCACAGGGGCATTGCCATGCTACAAGAGCCACTCACAGAACAACACAAAGCTAAAGACTAAAGGTGAGTTGTCTTAGCAACATAAACCTGGTGCAAACAGTGCAAGACAGACAGTGCAATAAACAGTACAAACATTAAACCGGACTATACAGTACAAAAAAACAAAACACTGTACGGAACATTAAATTAAACAGCGCCGACAAGATTAGAAAAATGTGCAAATAGAAACGTGCAAGTAAAAAGCAAGGTTAATGTACAAACTGCATTTAAAGTGACCGTGCTTAACAATTTATTTTTGTGTTTATGTGTTGTAAACATAGATTGTGTTGAGTATGTGTGTGTGTGTGTGTGAGTTGAGGTAGTTTATATTGGTACTTAGCTGTCCAATACCTTAACCACTGAGATGCTATTTCCCCTTTTCATGGTTACCCCCTCTTAGTTCCAGTACATGGAAACACTAATGCTACAACATATAAAGTCATTTTCGATAAATGTGTGCTTCTAATTCTGTGGCAACAGTCTGGGGAAAAACACAGTTTCTGTTGGTAAGATGCCCACTAACATTTGGCCATGTAGTGTAGCTAGTGTATTTCCACTAAACAGAAGATCCTTATCACTAACATGATATTCAGTGAAGCCCAAGTTTTGTAATGGGATTCCGGGTTGAATGCTTCTCAGCTTCATGGACATGGTCTATTTTGATTTTGGCATCATACACGTTACCCACAATGCTCGCTGACCTGCTAACAGTGATGCAGTGGGATTCAGCTCATGCTTTTTCTCTCTCAATAAAGAGAGCAATGCAGTGGCGTTTAGTGTCAGCGTATCCAGCTTCTTTCCTTCCTCATCTGTACTCTCTTCTTCAACAGAACAGCCTTAAAAGTTTTCATTTTCATAGTTATACTGCTAGAAACACGTACATAACTATCAGCTTTAATCAGCACTTAACCTTTTATTTTCTAATTGGCAAATATTTCAAATATATAAATGTGTGTGTTTTTAATGAAGTTCTGGCAATTTATTGTTTTAAAATTGTGTTTGAGTAAATAACCAAAGCAAAAAATCTGTAAGTTTGTTGACATCACAGTGAATTGAGTTGTTCGATTACAACTGGAAACTAGTTATATAAGATATAAGCCTAAAATTACTTACAAAGTGTTTAAATCTAGCAAATTCTTAATCCACCCTAATCACTTTAAGCATGTTTCTTACCCTCTGTCATGGTCTGGAAGTACATCTTGCCGCTGTAGCGTCCAAATCCGGCCACAGTACGAGCCCGTACTTGGAACACATAGATTCCCCCGGGCTTGAGGCCACGGATGATGGCTGTGTTGGTCTGACTCCTCACGATGGATGAGTTATGCTCAGTTTGATCCTACGAGTTGGGAGACGGATGAAAAAGAGAGAAAAGAAAAGATGAGAAACCAGGCGTGAAATATATTCCTAGAGGTTCAATATAAAAATAAAACCAACCCTCCCGTGGCCATGGTGTTTCTTTAAAACGCAATATCACGCATGACAGTGGAACTGTCACAACTACAGATTGCTGTCTAGTGGGACTGGCTAAGTGATAAATTGATAAATGATAGGATATTTATCTGTGTTTCTGTGAGAGATTGTGTGCACCTATAGGTATGTGAGATGCTAGGCTAGGTGTGTTCTCATTGATTAACTTGGCTGCTCCTGTCAACACTATCTCTCGCTTCTTCCGTTGCTGCAGTCTGACAAAGACTGTTTTGACAGCAGTGTCGGGTGCCGAGGACAAAGCTGGAAGGAAAAAGCAAAGCTCAGGAGCTCCACCACCTGTGTGTGCATGTGTGTGTTTGTTTGTGTGTGTGTGTGTGTATGAGAGAGAGTGAGAGAGAAAGCAACTGCAGCCCTTTAATTTAGTCTTGTGTGTACAGCTGTAAATGTGTATTAAAACCCTAAAACTTGATCTGAGGTGCTGTCACTAAATACATATGTTGCCTCAAATCATTAAAAAGGATAATAATTGCTATTAATATTATTTTTATTGTTATGCACTCCATGAAATGGATGCCAAGCCATTTAACTTGTTTAGTTAATTTTAAAAGCTAGCATTTTTCTCAAGTCTTGGAATTATCCGTAGCCATGTAATCTTGGAAAATCGCGTTTATCATATTTGTAAAATCTGTTGCATAAATGATTGAATTCAAGGTTGGCTTTTCCTCTGTGTACTCTGTGTAGCTGCGTGTTTCGATGAGTAATGCATAACGACAGCCTATTTATGAAATCCTGTCTGTTTTTCTGGAGGTTTACACAGAAGAAGAATTTGTTCCTGAAATACTGTTTTTATTCAGTCATCACTCCATTGTTTTAACCACAAAATCCCTGCAGTAACCTCAGCAGCTTTAACTAGTGGCTCCTCAGCGATTTCCTGTCCTAGTGAATAACTGTGATAGCAATCAGTTGAATGGGTCAGTAGTTAAATAACGTAGTGGCAGCAGCTTCAAATACACAAGAGGCAGACCGCTCATGAGAAAGTGCTCAAGTGCGGCGGTTACGCGGCCCAGCGAGCTCGCTGTAATTTTACCAAACGTATACGCATATGAATGCGGACAGAAAGCAGAAAGACTGCACGGCTACCGTATGATGTTTAAGTTAATATCAACAGCTAAAAACGGAGGCAACAGTGTGGCTGCTCCGAGGGATAAAAATTGTGTGTGTGGGGTAATTTTACATAAAAAAAAGATTGTGTAAATACAATCATTACCATGTGATGATGGTTCCTACTTGCTATGAGTGAAAAAGTAATAATAGCATTGCAGACAGGAATGTGTGATATGTTTCCAAGATATATTTAAAAAAAACCTTCAATGTTCAAACTCATTATTTTGAGATACTGATCCATTTGAAGCAGCAATAAAATAATGACTAAAACTTGGTTTATTTTATCTCTAATTAGAAATGATATGTGTCTAGAATTTTAATCCCTTTGCTTCTTTTGTATTCATTCACACATGCAATCAAAGCTCCAGAAATGACTTTCAGTTTTTTTAAATCACATTGTTGATGCTAAATGTACTTATTTGCATGGACCCTCTATTAAGGGGTTTTAGGGTGATGCAATAACTTGTAAATAAATTGACTTTATCTGGGTCTTGTACCTTCTCGTAATATTGTAGCTCGTAGTCCAGAATAACTCCGTTGGGTTGATCTGGTTGTGACCAAGAGAGAGTGATGCTGTCCACCGTTCGGCTAACCTGGTGAATTATAGAAACTGTGGAGGGAGCTAAAAAAAAATTGCGAGAGACAGAGAGAGAAAGAGAGAGAGACACACACAGTGACAGAGATTAAAAACAGTGAGCACATGATGAATGTTCACAATCGATTTACAGCCAGGCTACACAAACAGTTTAAAGCTAGTCAGAACTGCAGATAAACAATGGAAATAGTGTGACATAGTCCATCCAGCCCCAGGCCTGCGGCCAGATAAAAAAAGGACTTCATGACTAAGCTTGTGCACGCTTAGGAACTAGCATGGAACTAAACCAGGCAATTAAAGCAGGGGAATTTCCAGACATTTCCCTGTCTGTGTGTTTCTTGCATTGTCCCCAGATCTATTCTTCATTGTGCTTTCCTTGTCGCATTGTCCTCAAGAGACAGATAAAGCCATTTTGCAAATCATTTTCAAATGGTATACAGCTAAAGATGGTGGTTGCTTAGACACTATAAGAAAAGGCCCTGAGCTGAGTTAATGGATTGGGCTGCGCCTCACAGTCATTAAACATGGCACAGCAGGTCAGATAGAAATGGCTGGGCAACAGCACGACACAGTAGGAGCTGTGTGGGCTTTGGAGGAGTCTGGATTTATGGCCCAAGCCTCCGGACTGCACAAACGGCCATCACTAGGGCTGAGCCCCATAAAGAGAAAGGCATCTCCTCTGGCACGTGCTTTTTCAAAAAAAAATCCTCCGACTGGAAAAGCCTGTTACCGCTATCACTTCACTCTTTTCGAGGTGCTAAAGTGTTAAAAGGCTTTAGAAACATATCAGTGTCTATCTTCGGTGTAGGGTTTAGAGCTCCTTTGTTGGATTTTTTTGACCATAGAACAGAGAATAGCATATCATCTTAATGTAAGTAAGGGAATGTTTTACGCTTATGTGCACTGTCAGTGTGTAATTTTCAATAATAGTATCTAGTATTATAAAGCTGTAATGGTTCATTTGAAATAGAATATAAAAAGTCAAAAGTTAATTTCAGCTTTTACTACAGAGCTCTTCTAGTGATCTTGACCTTTGTTTTTACTTTACAGTTAATAATGCCAACCAATTGCAGGGCACAATCACACCAATTTGAATACTACTGACATTTTAGAGATAGCAATCAGTCAACAACACATATCTGGACTGGGGGAGGAAACCAGACTACTTAAAGGAAACTCCCAAAGCACAAGGAGAACATGCAAACTTGGCACATACAGACAGGAATTGAACACTCAGCTGCAGGGATGAACAGCTCCCCACATCTGTGTCTCAAATAGCCAACCGAGCATTCCAATATGAAATAATACTATAGTATTGTACAGTGAATTTATTGTAAATCATGGAGTATCTCATTTCCTGTGGTTAACCCTGTAGTGTTTTCGAACCTTCATAGTAAATTGCAATGATGTGGTAATTTGACACTTGTTATTACAAATCTACTATAGTGAAATACACAAATTACATTGATAACAATAGTACGTTTCCTGCAAATATATTGTACTGAAAACCTTCAGCACAGATCTGAGAAAAAAGTGGATCAATGCAATCAGTTTAATACAGTTTTCATATAAAATAACGAAGTATAAATACTATAACAAACTACATACTTCCTATAACTAAACTGAATACTTAATATAGCAAATAGGTCAATTTCATACCACAGTCTAACAGTTTACTCTAGTAAATTATAATGTATACTACAGTATTTTTTATAGTTCACTAGAGTTAATACTATAGTATGCAGCAGTAAGATACTGTAATATACTACACTTTAAATTACTACTTCTCTACAGTATACTGAAGTACTTTATGTTGTTGGATGGTGTTTATGCCAAATCAATTTTTAAAATTTTTAAGCATCTTAAAAATCCATTTCTGTTCTATCCTGGAAACGTGTATCATACAAAGCTCTGTACTCACAACTGTAAGTACTTTTTAATCTTTTCAGCCTATTTGCAAAATTCATTCACCATTTAGATAAAGGTATTTTGAACACTATTTCCACTGGACATAATTAATGGTCCTTATAAACGTTTCCAGACTCTTACTGAAATACTTTACTAAGCAGATCTAAAAGCCAGGTGACTACAGCTATTTCCTCTATCGAAACTGCATCGTTTGATTTGTTCACTGTCAAAAGGCAAAGCCTATTAAGGCCAAGAAGTCAAGCTGCACAACAATGAACTTACCAAGTGTGTCCAATTACATTTGAATATATATTTTTTAATCCTGACACAAGCTCTTTGTGCACTGCATTGCAATGGGCCTGGCCCCTGGATTGCCATCCCTAGTAATCTAATCCACAGTAATGCAAACAAAGCCAGGACATGTGCTCTCACTGATGGACACATGCCAGCGTGAAAGAACAAGGGGAAGGAAAGCTACAGTTTTTTTCTGGGAGTGAAGGATTTCTGCTTGGCAGTCTAATTACACACTAGGAGTTATTTTTTTAAGGAAGACAAGGCAGATACCAAGGTAGAAACCAAAACGTTATAGGGCTCAGAACTCGGATAAACAGAAAGCCTTACTGTTATGGCAAAGGTATCAATGCAGGTGCCATGATGCCTAATGCACAAACCAGTAGCAGAAAATAAAATGTTATTAATATAACCTACTTAATATTCTTACCAAGAATGATTCCAGCTATTTTCACACAACTTCTCGCTATGATGCAAACGATGACTTAATACAAAGTTCCAAACCACTGGAATGATCCCCTGACAGTGCACACTGATTGCCTACAGCTGCAGTAATGAGAAAAGGTGTGAACAATAACTCTACTCTTAACCTTTCGAAAGGTTAACTTCCATAAGTTTCACATGAATTGATTTACGTGTTATGCTAACCTAAGTGTGGCGTGTTATGCCCACAGGCCATGGACTGTCTGACAGCTCTTCTATACTTTTCTGGTCCAGGCTGCTTGAACTTGGAAGCATCTGGTTGTCTCACTTTAGGCACAACCTTCTGCACTTTTTAAAGACTGTAATAAAACAAGTGTTATATAAAGCAACCCGCTTTATATATTTTTAATAAACTGTTTTGTAAAGTTGTCCTGGAGGAAGTCGTATGTCTAAGGTTTTAAAGAATAGGGAAAGTCATTTGGTCATCTGCTGAGCCAATAAATTGACCTCCTTTTTTAAAGTACTCAGTATTGATCCATTACATTAGAAAAATGTGTGACATAAAGCAAATAAAGAATTGGAACAGTATAATGCTGAAACTATGGACATAATTATTTAATTTACATCTGAGTGTACCACGGTTATGTTAGGATGCAAAACCCATAATTAATAAGAAATATACAGTTTACATTACTTCTTCCACTCACATAAGCCTATTTAATGTTTGTTTAACGGAGCATGCCTTTGTAATCATACTGAAACCCCTTCCAGGGAACAGATTTATCTAAATTATGTAAATAAATTATTCACGCCTCTTCCGTTGTTTCTCTGACCAGATGCGATGTGCTGATTTAGAGAAACTTCTACCTTGCCCTATTGTATTTGTTAAAAAAAAAAACTTCAGACTGTCAGACTGGTCTTGGTCCACATGGGTACTTTACAGCAAGTAGAAAAAGGAGGCACAGGAAGAAAATAAGTCCACTATTAAAACACAGCTGCTATTGTATGTGCTTTCATTGCCTGGTAAAGGCATTGCTACTTCAAGTAAATTCCTTTCCATTTGCCCCATGGCGAGGGAACGTAAAAGTCAACAAATCTAACAGACCTTCTTTTTGCTAATGTTGAAAGTTTATGAAGTGCCATGGAGAGATAAGGAAAAGAGAAACAGTGAAAAAAGCAGCACTGGATGTCCAAAAATATAAAATGTTGTACAGGCATTTGGATCTCATTTAAAGTCAGATTGTGGTATAAACAGCGATGGGAAGATTTTAGAAATGGGAGCTGTAAGGAGCTCCATCAGGTCAGCATTCATAAAATCTCCTTTTTCCTTCCACAGTAAAGTCTCCCCTAAGGCAAATGTCCCAGTGTGCCAAGGCAGATGTCATTCCTTCACTGTGTGGCCACTCCTGCGTTTAAGAGATTCCCATCCAAACACGGCCTGAGCTGAGCTGTGCAGGAGTGTTGCTGCATTTGCATGCAATCTTAGCAGAGAAGATTTAAAAAAAAGAAAAAGGGAAAGTCTGTCTGGCAGGCATCCCTGTTTCCCATCTGCAATGGATTGTGGGTTTTATGTCTCCGCGGAGTTTCCAGTGCTATAAAACAGTGCAGTGCGATTTAAGTTAATCAAGCTTTTAACCATCTGCATTGAAAGGGATTGAAGTATTAATGGACTAGTATACACACTATAAGCTAATTCAAAAATTGACACTTTAGAGGATTAAGAAGCTTGCAGACACTTATAGGGAGTTTGTATCTTATGTAATGCTCTTTACACACACTATTTTCATTGGCAGAAAGAAATCTGCTTTTGCCGCTAGTCACACATTTGGAGATTTGAGCTGAAAATTGTTAGTTTGTCCAACTTGCATGGATTCCATTAGACCCCACAGTTATCTAAAACTGTCTTTATATGTTGTATCAATTCTCAAGTCTACTTTATTTATAGAGCCCTTTTCACTACAGAGTAGACCAAAGAAATCTACAATGATACAAAAAAATAAAGTGACAACCTTAAAAAAATGTAAACAATTTACATCATCCAAAAAACAACAATTAAAATCCATAGAAAACTTAAAAAAGTCAACTGAGGGTGCAGATCTAAATTCAGGAGTAAGACATTCCACAGTCTTGGGCCAGCAACTGAAAATGCCTGATCCCCTTTAGTTTTCAGGCAAGTTTTCAGGAACTGAGAGCCATAAGCAGTTAAGTGATCTTTGAGGTCTACCAGAGTTCATATGAATCAGGTCTGTAGTACCTTATATTAGATCTGATATATAACCGGAAGCTAATGCCAAAAATGGAATAATTTGCTCCCTTCTCTTTGTGTTAGTAAGGAGCCTCGCAGCTGCATTCTGGACCAATTGCAATTTTAAAATAATATTTTGTCTGACTCCCAAATAAAGTGTGCTATAATGAGAGGAGATAAATGAATGAATCACTGTTTCAAGATCAGCAATAGACAAAAAAAGATTTCTGTTTTGCATTAGTCCTTAACTTAAAGAAGCAACATTTTTAGCACACTTTTCAGCTGTATCACTGCAACTAAAAGACCCAAAACTGTGTTTAAGCAGAACAAGGCTCTAAGCAGAAAACAAGATCCATAAAGACATGGTTTGGCAAGATTGATGTGGAAGAACTTGAGTCCTGAACTTAACTCCACTGAACACCTTTGGGATGAACTTGATGTACTTAACTTAAACCATGCATTAACTTAATATTAAGGCTGAATGGGAAAATTCCCAAAACCACACTCAAAAAAACCCACAAAATCTAATTGAATGCCTTTCCAGTAGTGTGAAAGTTATAACAGGAGTAAAAAAGGGTTAATCTGGAATAGAATGTTCTAAAAAGACATATGGCTAAAATGATCTGCCCCAAAACATTTGAGTATATAATATACACAAAACAACATATCTCACATGTAACATTATATAATTTTAAAGACTAGTTACCTCCAAAAGTGAAAAGGGGGAATTCAGCCACACTGGCATTCAATAGATTTTTCCCAGACTAACACACATATAGTACAGACAATGGCAATTAAATTGTTCTTAAATGGAAATATTATATATGGTTTATTTTCAGTACAACACATTAAGTATGCCAATTAGTACTGAAAGACTTTACATTTTCACGTGCAGATAAATACCTAAGCACTCTTGTAGGTTTGTTACTGTTACAATTAAAAATAAAGTGTGTGAATAATAAAGGATTGACAATAATTAGTCATATTCATGGCACCAATGGGCCCCCAAATAAGATTCTGCTTAGGCCCCTATAAGATTGGGCCGGCCCTGGCTAGCTATCTACTTGTATTTGTTATCGACACCATTTAAAGAAAGAAGAAAAAAGAGCAGAGAAAGATTCGATTTCTGAAGGATCTTTAGTGAGCGAGAACATTAATCTCCAGAAGAAAAAAAATTGCCATATGGAGTTCATTTGCATCAGACACTAAAATGAAGAAACTCCGTTATCACACACTTCAAAGCTAAACCATTTTTTTCTTGGGCTTTATATTCTAGAAATACCGACAGACAGACGAAAAGCAGAAGGACCAAATATTAGAGAGCCTGCTGCGTGTTTCAGAAGCTAGGTGGCATGATGCATGTGGCATACATCTAGAGCAGGTTTTTAAAGAGGATAAACATTATTATTATGCTGCACACCACTTTGATGTTTGGTCCAGTTGAATATAAATGTGTTCCAAACATAAAGACTCACTTCTGCGCATCTGGTTAATCCTTTCTTTGGCACGCTTAAAATCCTTTGCCGATGATACCGAAAACATGCCTGAAGAGTATTCATCACTCCAACACCATCACGTCTCAGAATGCTACCACATGGTAATTCTTAATATAATTAGATAATGAGAAATACACCACACGGGAGGAGAGTAAGAGATCTCTTCATGCAGAAGCACAGGTCAGACGCCATAAAGTAAAACGCACCAGAGAATAAAGAGAGAGCCTTGATTATTCATTATTAAATCTGTTGAAGTCGTTTTAAAAAAATGGATGTTCACTTTGGCTGGCGATCGAGATCGTAACCGAAGCGAGTAAGTAGAAACAAAAGTGGTTATTTGGAACAAATGATGTAAATGTAAATGCACAGAATGCCTGCTGCATTTGTATACCCTTAGTACAAAGTAAACAGGGCAAAGAAATGGAAAAAAACATTGAATACGTTTGAGGTTTGACAGATGTTTCTTCAATGCACGGGTAAAAAAACTAAAAGCTCAGATGTTTGGCTGGTTCTTTTTCTGTGTATGTGCACCATGTGTCTCAAAAACTATACTTGACCTCTCAACAATGCAATCTTTCTTAAATTTGGGCCTGTAGGAAAAAAGGTAAAAGTTCATTTTATTGTTGAATTGATATAAATATTCGTTTTGCTGCAAGCTACAATTCATTGTTAAAATCTTTTGTATGTAAAAATTGGATTTGTTATTGCTTTAAAAAAAAAGGCTGCATGTGCAAAAATCTGACTTCAAATACAATAATAAATATTCAAATATTATATGTAATGTTACTGTTATGTTTTATTTAAATCAGTGTAGCAGGCAAACAAAGAGCTGAGCAAGGGGAGTGAGAAGGATCGATGGTCAGGCAATCAGCAGAAAGATATAAACTAAAGACTAAAGCAGTAAACATAAAGCATAAGATGGTCGATACACTGATGAACCTAGGCTTGGACTCGTCACGGATGAACAGTGAGCAGTGTGAAGATAAACAGATGAGTGTCATTAATAATCAGGTGTTTGTGATCAGGGAATAGGAGCTTGACTGGATGCCATGTGATGAGGTCATAGGCTAAGGATCATGGGAGTTGTAGACAAGGACTTTTGTATGTGTAAGTTGTCTGGAATTAAATGATTAATTTCCAGTGACTACGCAGTGTAAGTGCTCCAGCCTGCTTTAAATCTTGATAAATTATAGCATATTTAATACATTGCCAGTTTTTTGTGTGCAAATGTTGACACTTTTATGTAAATGATGTGAAAATGTCAACTGATTTGCAAGATTGCTTGATTTCCATAATTATGCCTTAAACCAGCAGAAGGGTTTATATTCACTCTACCGTAAAGAACTGTGTAATTAAATGCATATTTTACGTGCTGGTGAGTGCACAGTCAATGACTCTGCCTCTGACTCTGCATACTTATGAAGACTGATATCTGTGGCTAATGTTAATCACGCAGCTTCTGCTTTGCCCCAGTACTACCTTGTATGTGAGTTAACGCCACTGGCTATAGCGGACCGATGACTGCTGCTGGTGCTCCAGGTGTCTTCTGCTCCACCCGAGCCACCCTCCTGACCCCGGCTGACACCTTCCATATGTGGCCTCGCTGCCACCTTCTGTCCCCTTCCACCCGAGCACCTTTGCTGCCAGCACCACTCCTGCTTAGTCTTTCTGCCCTAATTGACCATCTTAAAGTCTAAATAAATAAATCAAATTATTTTTGCCTTTTTTAATGTGAAACTTTATGTAGGGTAACGCATTATGCTGCATTTAAGAGGAATTATTTTGTGTGCCATTTTGACCTTGTATGCTTACAGGTATTTTATTTTCCCTATAAATATAACTAAAGTCATTTTATTTTTTTCACAGACACACACCTACCATTAGATGGAATGTTAAAATTTGCCTTTTTGGTTAAATATTGTAAAAATATTTAGGTATCCATACATCTATTGTCTATACCCACTTATTACTAATCAGGGTCACAGGGATCTGCTGAAGTCTGTCCCAGATGTAATTGGGCGAAAGGCAGGGGTACAACCTAGTCAGGTTGCTAGTTCATCTCAGGGCCACATACAGACAAACAACCACACTCACTCACTCCTAGGGGCAATTTAGAATTAAATATTAACCCAACATACATGTTTTTGTACTGTGAGAGGAAACCAGGGTAAACCCACAATAGCACAGGGAAAACATGCAAACTCCACACAGAAAGACCCCTGCAGGGTATACGAACCTGGGATCTTCTTGCTGTAAGACAACAGTGCTAAGCACCACTAAGCCACCGTGCTGACATTTTCAGCAATGCATTACAAGAACATCTTGTTTAAAGGGTAAATAGGGTCATGCAGTTTCTGTTACTGCCAAAAAGTTGTGAAATCATTGTTTTTACTGCTTCATAATGATTGTTAGATATAAAACAAATGAAGCCTGTTTTTAATGTACTAAATCAGAAAAAAAAATATATATGGAATAGTTTTTGTAACTGTACAAAAAAATCACTTTAGTTTACTTTCTGGTTTTTAATGTGTATTATAAGTAAATCAACAAATTAAAGAATGGCTTAATTAACCTATAATAAATGTTCGAAAATGAGTTTAAATAATAATAATTCCTGTAAGGGTTTGATTCCTTTCTGTTCTTAAGGTCATGGCTGTGGAAGACAGACATTCTTGAACCTATCATGTCTGTAGGTGAAAGCCACTCAGCAGTGTACCACCTCTTCCACTGGTCCTTGTGTCTTAGCAGCAGCTTGCCAAAGCAATTTTGGAGATAATTAAGTCATAAATCTTCCGCTGGTGGCCGACAACGGCTGAGCCAGATTAGCGGGCCACCTGAATAACGTAATTCGTTCACACAGTGTCTCCTCCGCCTGATAAAAAAACTAATTCTTTTTCCTTTAGGTATTAACTCACAGCTGGCTCATGTGCTAACATTCACCTTAGGATAATGAACTGCATCAACAAACAGTAGGCATGGAAAATGGTGAACGAGAAGCTAAATGAGCGCTATATGAAGCAAGCAGCATTACAGACAAGTGACACATGGGGCATATGAGTCTATATGCACATGCCAGACTTTCAAATGGAAACTTAATGGCTGGCAGAAGTTAAAGCTGGCAGGAGATCATGACTGCCATGATGGCCAACACTGAGCATATGGTTATGGCAACTGCTGTTTTGAACTACAGCATAAAGCTATAAAAAAATAGCAGAAACTATGTGCACTTTGACCAGTTGAGGAAAAGAAACTACATTTCGTCAAGCAATTATGCTTTAAAGAATCTGCAAAAATCTATTAAATGCTTCTGTTGCTGAAAGTCTGGAAATCGGACAAAAATGTGAACTTGTGTTTTGACCAAAACTCATTCATCATCTAATAAGTTCACTCTTTTTAAAAAAAAACACATGAATAAATTTCAATAAAATAAATAGAAATGACTTTCCATGGGTTACTTTTAAATCTTGGTCTTGAAAATGCTGACCTTTATGCTTCTTTTTTCCTTTAACTATTCCTAAAGTCTATTTATTTCTTTACAAACACACACCCACCTACAGAATGTTGAACGGAATGTTCAAATTCTGTAACAAACTTTGGCCTTGGTTTGAATTGCCTATTGATTTGACAGGCTGTTAAACTAATGCAGCAGTAGCTAGTAAGCTAGTTAATTTAAATATATAAAGTTAGAATTCTATAAGACTGGCATCTAAACACCTTACCCAGACTGCTATATACATTTACAGCATTCAGAAGACGCCCTTATCCAGAATTAATGCAATTGATTTTGTTAATATAGTTGAGAAATTGGGGTTAAGGGCCTTTCTCAAGGGTCCATTAATGACAATTTCAAAATGCTTGGAATCGAACCCATAATCATCCGGTTAGCAGTCCAACTCCCTAACCACTGAGCTACCATAGCCACACATATACATATACTAATCAACATTTAAGGTCGATCAAAACCTTTTATCAGAGTTGTCCTAAAACCAGAACAATATCTGTTCTGTCCTTAGGATGACTTTGATTAACTTTTTTGCTCCACTTCAAACGTCGACTACTGTAGTTTCAGCAGGACACAAGAAGAAAGGATGATGTTAGCTATGAATTTCGGAAAAGAAGGTGTCCAAAAATTGCACCTTATGTAGATCACAAGTGCGTCATAAAATCATTATCAAACAATTAATCTGGTTAACACAAGAGCTGTCTAAACTTGCTTGTAACTGACAGACTGTGTTTTTTAATTACAAAATGATTTTAACCTCATGTGATAATGTGACTGATGCTCAGTCAAACTGAGCGCGCATATCTTGGGTATAATAATAATTTTTGACATATTTGTCAAATTTGTTAATTTACATAAGTAGACTGGAATAAATGTAAAGAATTTTTTTGGACAAATAAAAGAAATGGGTCACAGGAAACTTTTATTTAAGCCAAATCCTGTTAATAACAGCATCGACTGCCAAGCAAGCTGTTGGTTTTAGTCATCATTCCTCTTTAATCTGCTCAGAAAAGTTGTCTCTCTTCCTGTGCTGAGTGGAGGAAGAGAGAGTGTAATGAAAGGAGTACAGCGAACTCTTGAATGGCACTTCCCTGGTGATTCTTCTCTTCAAAGTGCCAGACAAATCACACATCACCAGTCATCTGTCACAGCCTGCTTTAATAAAACTTTAGAGAGTGGGCCAGACAGACAGATATTTCGATTCTCTCCCTGGTGAATGCTAGCCTTAAGCATGAATATGGGTGTGTGTTTGTGTTTGGAATTAGCCCGCGTTCGAGTAATGACTGATTAACCCCGTGTGACCTGCTGGGGCAGAGCTGCAGACGAAACGCATTGAGAGGTGAGTGGAGGGGTAGGGTAAAAGCTGGCTTTGTGTGTAAATCCCAGCAGCCAAAACACAGAGTCTTACTACCACTTCTTACAGCTTCAGGCTGTCAGTCCAGTTTACCTCAGCAAATTACTGCAATAAAACACTGCCTGTCTTCAATAGCATTTTTCCCTGCTCTAAAAGAGCTACATAATTAAGACAAATCAAAAAACTAAGAGGAAAGGCATGTTTGGGTTTAGAGTGCTCAGGTTGCAGGGAAACAGACAAGATGATCTTACAAAGAATTGACTTACAGCGCCCCTCAATATGGATAATATCATCCGGCCCAGAGGCAGAGCTGGTAAATAAACTATTTCTGGTTTTATACCTTGATAAAAGAGAATAAGTAGTTGGTAAGGTTTATGATTTATCAAGACATTAATATTTCTAGAAAAACAAGCATTAATAATCAAATGCACAATATTTTATTCCTGTTTTTCTTTTTTTAATAGCATAAAGTATGTGAGTGCTGTATATGTCAATGTGTAAATAGCTTAGATACAGTTTGTACTTCTCTGCTTTTAGGTACAGCAAAGCCTTTTAGTAAAACTAGCTTAGCTTTTTTCTTGTCTATTTAATTAAATAGTGTTTATCAACAGTGCTCTGCTACTACTCAGGTGCTAACCCAAAACTTATTCCTAGTTTTTTTCTAGTCACACATAAAAACCTATGAGAATAATCTTTTAATACAGTTGGGTGAAACGTGAGCTCTGTAGTAAAACTTACTCTTTCTATATTGTTTCTACTTGAGTCTAAGAAATGTTAATCTGAACCTAGAACTTCTTTAGAACCAACTCTATTTAAATCAGGAAAAAATGAATTGTTAAGAAATGAACCTCTTGAAATGAACTATACTTCTCTCAAAACATATCTTCAGGAAACCCCATAAATTCTGTCACCTTATCCCAGCAACAGATTTTAAGCTTCTGCCAGTTGCCACCCCTGTGGGGTGTATGTTCAGACAGCCCCTCCGAATCCAGCCTTAGATTGGAAGTTCATATAGCGCTAAATATTTCAGGCGATAAATTTGTGAAAAGTAATAATAAACATAAGGGATTTATTTGGGGTAAGTGATTCTGTTTCCTAAAGGTAAATAAAAATGTGTTTAATAGTCTGGACATCTTGTACAATAGCTCATGCTCCTCTGTTTTAGAAAAAAACAAGTTTTGCATCATGCACAGCATTACATGTGAAAAACCAGCAAGAGTGATGATGGCTCCAGCAGCTGCTGGGAAACTTCCAAAAAACAATGCAGCAAGGGCCGGAAGGAGCTGTGCAGCACACCATGCATTGTTGAAAGTGGAAAATGAGAGATTTGGTTCCCAAAAACAGTCGCTTTGCTCTCATCAGCGTGTCGGCAGACTGAAGCAGTGGCGCTTATATGAAAGACATGCTTTCATGCCAGTCAATTCCAATTTACTTATTTGTTTGTTTCTTCTAACAGATGCCCCTCCTCTTCGCAGCTGCAGGGCTTCAGAACGACACTAATTAAACACTTGCGCTTACACACACTCTCTCATTCTTGTTTTGCCCTTCTCTCTATTTCTCATGCATACCAACTTGTGAGGCCAAATTGTAGAAACAGAGAAGTGCCGAGTTGCCCAGGCTAATGAGGAATGACAAGATGTTTATGTAACCCCAAAGCCCCCTGAACCAGAAGCAATTAAAGGCCTGGCCCGTCTGACCCAGGCCTCTAAGCTCCAGTGGCCTGTCCTGGGGGAGCGAGTGGTTAAACAGGTTCTGCTCCAAGCTCCAGCCCAAATTGGACCCTTTCACAGCTTTCTTTCACTAAAACCTGGTTGTCCTAATCCAAAGTGATGGCCACTCTGTGTGAGAAGGTGCTGATGGGATCCCAGGATAGAGGAAAAAGAAAAAAAAAGGCCAAATACAGGCACACACACATGAGAAAGACAAAAGGAAATAGAAAGATAGAAAAGAAGGAAAAACGAGAGAAAGAGAGAAAAAATAAATGGAGCATAGATGAGAGGGAGTGAGAAAGACAGAGAGAGAGAGAGAGAGAGAGAGAGAGAGAAAGAGAGAGGGGAAGAGAGGGAGATGAAAGTAAACGAAGGTAGATAAAGAAAGAAAGTAGGGAACAACAAGCTCTTGAAATGTTTACTACACCATAAGGTTGCTATTAACTGTCTGTGCCTTGAAGGCCATAAAGAATGATATTTGCAGGCGGAAATAAATGCGCCGGCTTAATGAATGAGCACAGCGAAGCACTTTGATGGTTCTCTAGCTATTAATAGAACTTATATGACAGAGGAAGACGCCAACACTGACCACTATTGTTTAATGAAGTCCAATGTACGATTTTTCACCCGGAAGTCCTATCACAGCCATTAACAGTGGAGTGTGAATAGCCTTTCACTTTTTTGAGTACGGGTCAGGCCAACTACATTTACCAGATGGATGATATTCCTCTAAGATAATTGGATGTGATTTGTTTATTGAGCTGGTAATAGTCTTCTTAAAACTGCTTTATTTCTTATTGAGCTTTTTAATGAAGCTAATTGCTAATGACTAATTCTAATGAAGAAAATGGCAAAAGAATTATTAGGTAAACGCTTAGAAACTAGTAAGCTGAGTGAAGATGTTTATATAATCCTGGTCCTGCCAAAAGCCCATACAGTTCCCTAGAAAAAAAATATAAATTTGTCTCAGGCAAAAAGTGCAGTGATTTAGTGTTTAGCACTGTTGCCTCGCAGCAAGAAGGTTCCATGTTTGTATCCCCGGCAAGGGTCTTTCTGTGTGGAGTTTGTATGTTTTCCCTGTGCTTACATGTGTTTACTCCGGGTACTCCGGTTACCTCCCACAGTCCAAAACCATGTATGTTAGGTTGATTGGTGATTGTAAATTGACAGCTGGGATAGGCTCCAGCAGATCCTTGTGACCCTGATTAAAAATAAGCAGGCATGGACAATAGATGGATGGTGTATCTATGATGCTATATTTTTGAACCTGAAAGTATATTTCATTTTAACCAAAATATATTTCAGGATCTAGCCAAATACATTCTAACCTTACAGAGGTAAATCCCTTTATATAAGCAAAATAAGATTTTAGGATTTATGTATCTGAGAAGATTTACTTACTTTTTTAAAGTAAGTTGGTTGCACAAGTTGTGTTTGAAATGAAATTTTATTAAAGATTCATTAAAGTTTTGATCATTGTGCTCTGGGTGTCCGTTTGATTTTGGATTAGGAATTGTTTTGAATTTTCAAAATATTTTTTGTATTGTATTTGTATTGTAAAAAAAATGTATTTTTGTATATCCAAAAATGTATTTGGAGAAAATATATGTATGTATCCATGCTTCTATCCATCTATCTCTATCACATGTAGATAGATAGATAGATAGATGTTTTAGCCATTTTTTGAAGAGATATTTGGAAACATTTTTTATCTTATAGGTGGTTCTAGCAGTTTAAAGGTCACTGATATTTTTAAGGTTATAATAATGATTATCCTGAAGTTAATTACAAGCCAGTTGTCATTTTAAAACACTTATTATTCTCATCTGTCCATTTTGGGCTTCATAAATACTTCACACATCAGCTAAAACTACTGCTAATAACTAATAACTGGAAAGAACGGAGGACAAAATGGTTGACAAACAAATGCTATTTCTTATTATCTAAAATGTGGCAATGGCAGCCTACTTCAATTGTTTCCCCCTCTCATTTAGTGATCTTTTGTGTGTACTAAGACTAGAATCTATCGATAAAGCAGAACTGTTATTAGATAATTAATCTTTATAAATTATTAATCAATTAATCAGGACTTGGTTAAGCAATAAGGGGGACCTTATTTTGGTCAAACTTGTTGCCTGTAGCATTTACAAAGCACATAACAATACTAATCTGATAGAGATTCATATGTAACACCTCTTTTTCTTTTGACTGCCTTCATTTTGGCACATACTCTACTGAACTAATCCTACTTTCTGTTAACCACTTTCTCTTTGTCTTTAAAATGACACTGGAGACTGATTTCTCTTTTGCAGCAATCCCCATATGCCTGACAATATCCTACTAAATGTCACGAGTGCAGTGTGTGTAACTGGTAAAAACAAGAGCATGAAATTCCGAGGTCTCAGTGTCAGTCTGTCTGTCAGGTTAGAGAAATGAAGAGGTGTAATGATACGTTTTGTTCATTGAATATATCTTTACTGCAGAAACATTCTGTGCTAATTGTATTTCCACAGCTGAAGGATGGATGGATGGATGGATGGATGGATGGGGGGGCTGTTTGTTTTCATGAAAACAAGAAAAATATGCGAACAAAACTGTTTGCTCTTTTGTAAAAGCTGGGTCTGTTGGTGAGATGTGTGATTCGTACAGAAAGGTGTGGCAGCCTGTGTGGGGTGTGTTACAGAAAGACATTATACTGTGGTTTGCATAAGAATAAATCCACCTGAACATCTTACAAAGAAACATCAAAGCAGCGGGAGCACAGAAGCGTCTATTTTAATTCAGAAAATACTTATACAAGCCACTGCATATCTGTGTGTGTGTGAGGAAGAAAGAAAGAGAGAGAGAGAGAGAAAGAGAGAGCGAAAGAGAAAGAGACAGTTAGGCATTGCTCCTTTAAAAGGCAGTCATCTGTTTCAACCGACTTCCCAGATTGCTCTTGGGCAACATTTATAACATTATAATCCCTGTTCTAGCTCACATTATATTGAATTTTTTTCTCTTTGGTTTTTCTTTAGACATTTGTCCTTTCGACACCTTTTATTTCTTAGAAATATCTCACCTGAGTCAATTTCTCTAGTCAGCTGGGAGGGATGACTATCGGAAAAATGACGATATTTCTCATGAGTGGCACATCACATTTGATAAAATAGCATCAAGCGTCAGAAACGTGGGTTGACTGTGGTCAAGCCAGACTCCGATGGCAAGGAAAGAGCTGGCACGCAGCTCCGGGCCAATCGAATAAAGAATCGAGTTAAGTGAGAAAGATAAGTCACTCCGTTAGAGTTAATCAGCATGCTGAAAACTGATTCCAGAACAGCCCCCCCCCCCCCCCCCCCCCCCCAGCCCCCCCCCCCCCCCCCCCCCCCCCCACCCCCCCCCCCCCCACACACACATAGAGCACAGAGACAATTAAAGCACAAACCAAAACCTTTGACTCTAAAGAAACCGGACGCCGTCAACTAAACCACAATTGCAGGGATACAAAAAGGACAGCTGCAGTTGCTACAACACTATTTGATTGGGAAAACTTCTCAAGCCTCTGTCCCATCAACGAGATGTAAAATGTTTATCTAATCAGAAGCTGGAAGCTTTTTTTTCAGATTTAAACAGATCTCTTCCTCATTTTCTTTTTTAGCTGAAAACCAGTTTACATTCTAAGCCTGTGTACACCACATCAAATCTTGAAGAGCTTATTCTTAATGTCTTTATAAACTGAGGGATACTGCCGGGAGCTTGGGAGGAGAATGAAATACGGCTTCGTGATGTGGTTCCGTGTGCAGGGTAGTGCAATCACCAACTGGTCGAGAGGAAATGAAGGAGGCATGATGTTGTGCTTTAATTGTCAGCACCCCTTTTCACAGCTGATGAGCTCACAGCTGTATGACCAGTAGGCCATCAAGCTGCATCTGGTGCGGGCAGCATCATCTGGATGAGAGCGTGTTTACTGAATTGAAACTTTCCAGCATTTGTATATAATGTAACTGAAACAAAGGATAGCCACAAACGGATAATCAGGATTTAGAGCACATAGCAGTAGCGGCTTCAATATGCTTAGTTAAGTCACTCACGAAGCCCCAAGGCTCTGTAAAGCCAATTATAGTCAGCTTTTTTTACATATATGATCACTAAAAGCATGACACATCAGTGGATGCTATACATTTGGTTAATTTCAGTTAAATAAATCAAATAAGAATTGAAACAAACAGAACATATTCTTATGGAGCAACTATAAGTGGTGATATGATGCAACGGATGTGAAATCATGTATTTATTTATTTATTTATGCTTTTCATTTAGAGCAGTTTTACATAGTCATTACTTCCTCTCTTTTTTACTGAGACCAAAAATGGAGAATAAATGTTATAAACCACCAAAATGAACCTTTTCATTTTTTAGACACAATTTTGTTAGATGTCTGTAATACAGGTGCTAGATATTATCAGTGAAAGCAGAACATACTGTATTAGTACATTAACAGTTCTTCTGCCAGAGCTGCTATTCCAGGAACTTTAGGAAAACTACTAATTAATCAGAAATGGAAAATCTGCATTAGGTGGACATTTTTTTTGTGACATTGAGGTTATGTTTTGTAGTGTATAAGTTTATAGACATTTTAAAATCTAAATTCTAATTTAACCAATTTTGTTTTAAGTCTCATTTGAAAAAAAAACCTGGGGAAACTTACCAGCCTGGTTGGTCGTTATGTTGACAGACACGTATTGGGGTGAATGTGGGCTCTGGTCTGAAACTCCATTGACAGCCTGCACCTCAAAGGTGTACTGAGTGTGAGCTAGCAGGTCACTGATGTAGACCCATGTGGCTGTGAGGCCCAGCTGGCGTGGCGTAAACTGAACATTGTCACCGCATCGTGTACAGCCTCTGCCGCCGCAGCTCTTACAGATCACGTTGTAAACGACGTCGCCGCGACCGCCGCTCTCACGTGGGGGACTCCATTCCAGCCTCAGTGATGTTTCATTGACGTTAGAGATCACGTTCTGTGGAGCTGATGGTACGGCTGTGGACCAACACACAATTGCACATAAATCCTGGTGCGAATAAAATCCTAAAAGTCCTAGATGTTTGTGTCACACATGGTGCTATTTATTGCGTCAAGTATTTGGATACAACAATCATGCTTTAGTAAAGTAAAACTATAAATATAAGCTGATAATGTATCCTACCTTTACCTGTCCATTATGAAGCTCAGATTTTTCTAATGTATGATATTCTTGTCCAACTTTTCTATCTAATACTACTAATGCTATGGATGCCTACAAAGTAGCCCTCTCTTCATAACTTGTTTATAACACCTGTAATAAATGGAATTACCCTCATTACTGTTACCAGTATAGTTCAAGACAGATGTAAAGTTTGGAAAAGGCGTCTCAGCCCAAAACAGAAATCCTGATTTGTTTCAAAAACATCTTGTTTTTTCCCTAGAATTCTATTACTACATCAAATGTTTCCAAACCACAATTACATCCTGAATTTTTGTTTAGACCAACTCTGCAGCTAATTCATATGTATTCTGTGTATAAACAATGAACTGCACCAAGAGTTGAAACACTGCAATTACGGGGTTGCGTCATGCTGGTCTGGATCAAACCAACATCACTTGGCCCTGCTAATTAACGACAGGAAATACAGGTTTACTGCTCACTGGAAGCTAAGAGCTCATACTGAGTGATACGTCATGTGTAGGACTAGTAAAAGTTTTCCTCTGTGTGTGTGTGTGTGTGTGTGTGAAAAAACTTTGCAGGATAAAACTCATCAAAAACAATAAAATATATTAAAAGCATTAATCTCATATACTACATACTATTACTCTTTTTTTTTTGGAAAAGACAAGCAACAACCTATATTTATCTTAAGCAGGCATGTGGTTCTAATTAGCGTGTTCTGTTCTCTGGGGACTAATGAGATAGTCAATAAGCAACCCTCCACCACCTTGTTGTTAAAAAGGAAAAAAAATATCCAACTGATAGCTCATTTATGACCCTTTTAATCACATCCTTATTATGAGACATCTCTAGTCCTAAAGGGCAAACCAGTGATGGCCCCCTTTATTGCATGCAAAACTGTTCCTAAACATTGCCTTCCTAAGGAAAACGGGTGGTTAGGGGCGGTGTTAAGCTCTTTGGTGCGCTCAGATGTGCTCCTTTCCAGTCTTTAATCAGTGTGAAGCCTGCTGAGCGGCAGCTCCGTGACGTTGATGCTGTTTTCTTATTCACAACAGCTGCTCTGCTCCCAGGGCTGGCCTTATGCAAATGCCTTTTGTTAAAGAGCTAAAGTAAGCTGCCTTTCTGTTCGCAGTCTCTCCCGGGCTTTTTCTCTCCTACTCCTGCTCTCCATACCAGTGCTTTCAAACAGAAATGAAAACACAGTACATACAATGCGGAAGGCGGCTTAGGCAGCATTGGCCTCTTGCATGTACACAATAAGGACGTCCCCTGCTCTGCTAGTCAGAAACCTGGACTGCTCATAGGTTGTGTCATAGCAAAAGAGCTTAGCCTGTTCTCTGTGATGTAGGAGGTGTAAGTTTGGCTGTAGGCTTTGTGGTGCTGTTGTTCTACTCAGTGTACAGAGATCGAACAGTATTGTGTCAGGAGACAGATTAAAGATTGTATAGCTGCTGATTGTATGCCAGTTTTGTGCAGTTTTTCAATGCTGTATATGTTGTAAGTGTGTGCTTAGAAAGGTGATTTGAAATTAGACTAGAGATTTTTTTTCCCCATACCGGATTTGATTAAGAATGTGGAAAGACAAATGTAACCAGATTAAAAACTGAAGCCATATTCGTTTCTTAACTGGGTTATAACCAGTAAAAAGCAGCATTATTTAGGTTTTTAAAAATAATTTATTTTAATTGAGTATGGCATTGGCAGTCTAGAGTTTGGAATGCCCACTTACAGAGTCCTTAGTTTAAAAGTCATCTTTTTTAAGCTTAAAATTAAAAAATGAAACTAAACTATTTGATTGTTAGAAAAAGTAAAATGTCTTTAAATGACAATTACAGAGCTTTCTCCTCCTGAATTACTTAGAACAGCGCTATCGTAACAAAGAAATAATCATTATGATTATTATTATTATTTTTCTACTGTTTGACTTTTGTTCTCCTGTTAAAAATCTAGTTTGTGAGCTACAGAACCAGTAGTGATGCATTAACTTAAAGCATTAAAGTATGTTGGTACATTGATCTGGATTTGGGAGTAAATCTAAATCTAGGTACAATGGGGGTAAATGTTTTTAGATGTATTTTTAAAATTATTTTGAAATAATACAACGACATTCTTGAATTCCTAGTGACATTCCTATAATCTGCAGTTTACTGTGGAAAAAAAAAACAAGAACCATGTTTGAAAACATGCATGATGACATTTTTCTGTCTGACTGCTAATAATAACTTTGATGATAAATGAGCTCCACTGAGGTGACATACTTGTACACGGCATCTGGATGGGATCCGAGTCTGTGCGGTAGTAGTTGTTTGCGGCAGACGCAGTTGGTGGCACCGTCATTGGTGGTGCGGCTGTTGATAGGACATGGCAGACACGCCTCATCGCCCTGTGCTGGCTTGAAGAAACCCGACTGGCATGCTGAAAAACAGAAAAACAAGGGTAGAATGAAGTAAAAATGAAGCCTGGCCCTCACATTTTTCACATTTGCCAAGGGATCAGGCATGGGAAGGAAATTATGGGCCATGGGATTGAAGCTGATCCGTTCTAAGAAAAGGCCAGGCAAACAGTGTTCTACTTCAACTGAATTACCGAAACCCACATTGACACATTAAGAGTGCTCCATTTCCTGTGATTTGCTCATGGATGTCATCTGTTTCTGAGAGAATTGAGGAAGACAGAGAGAAGGTAGGTAAGAGAGGCAGGAGGAAAAAGATCATAAACTATTATTACTACTACATGGGGTTTTCCAACATAACTGGATTTTACCGTTCTTTAAATTCATGCATTTTAGTCCTTTCGTTCTCTAATTTTGTTTATACTACTTTTTCACCAGGGAGACCTCCATTACTCCTGACATGGAAAGATCTCCTGAAATGCACCCCACCTGCTTCGGCAATGTATTAATTGTTTTTTATTTATTGCATTGGACTGTAGAGCAATTTGAGGAAGAATTTCCCTAAGTTACCTACAATAGTCTTTTTTCATCCTTCTGTCTGAGTCAAGCAGTGTGTCCTGTGAAGGTCTTCCAGTTAATAAACTATTAATGGTTCATGGTTTATGGAGTGCTTGGATCCCTGAGGGACATCATTAGACAGCCGTAACAAATAACAACAGCATTTTTTGACCACAGGAACGAAGTGGTGTAGTATAACAGGCTTGTATGATGAGTGCATCCCTGTATGCGAACCCAACCCCTGTGTGGACAGGGAATAACAGGAGTGAGGGAAAAAAGAAAGGGAGAGTAAGACATATATAGAAAGAAAGGGGAAAAAAACCCTGTCTTATTCACATCTGGTTTTCAAGGGAGAGTCTGCCTCGCCTAGCCAAGCATTCTGTAAAAATGTTTAAAGTCGTTCCTCACACACTGCTCTCCTCTCGATGCCACACATGGTTAACGTATGCATTCAATCTTCAAGGCCTCTCAGGAAGGCTGAGAGCAATAAAACAGGCTTGTCTAGGTCTCCACGGTCTTAGCTGGAATTCACGACTGAAGACTGAGAAGGTTATTTGGAGCAACTGCCCTAGTCCAGGGCTCGGTCCAGACGCTAAATTTCTTAAAAATAAGTAGGGTTGCATCTGCTGACTTGCTGACATCACGTTCTTTGGGTTCAGTTACGAAGGGCAAGGGTTAACCGGAGCCTTGCAGCCCTGCTGGGGCGCCTGGTATTTTGAGAAATCAGGTCAGACAGAAAGACTGTCTCTATTCCTTGCTCTTTTTTTCACCTGCTCTCTCTCAACTGTACTCTTTCTATCCTACTTCATCACCTCCATCAACCATAAGAGCAAAGGTGTTAGGAATACCAGCACACATGCTTGCATATACAGAACATACTCTCTTCGCTGTCTAAAGAATATAAACAAACGCAGGCTTTCCCACATCCAAGTTCTTCTAAATTCTCACCAGGAATCCCTGCTTGACAGCTCTCTAACATTCCAGGGTTTTATTCTATAAAAACAAGTGTGTGTACACACTTTTTTTTGGAATAACTACATTTAAAGGCATAGTTATTCAACACTAGAATAAAATTCCGGATGAGGCGTAATAAATGTTTGGGAATGGGGAAATGGTCTGGAGAAAAATATACACCACCACAGAAACGAGGCACTTCACCTCCCATTAGTTGTGACATGTTTTTCTTCTCTTGTGATTTATGGCCAGAATAAATGGTGAATGAAGTGAAATACGAGGTTCTTGCATTCAGTGTCAACAGAATCCCTAAATGAAGCTTAGACTACCGAACTAAAGGAGCAAACTGGGACTTCCAAACCAATCCAAACTGCACCCAGGGAAAGGAGAAAGCAGCACTATGGCTGCACATCCGGAAAAAATAAAACACAGTGGAAACGCACATGGACATGCGCGGAAGTATGCAAGAGGGGTGTAACGTGATATACTTCTGCTCCAATCAGTGCTAATGTACGCCTGCGTTAAAAAGACAATGGCAGATAATAATAATAATCAGAGTCTGAACTGAGAAAATAAACATAGAGGAGCCGCGCATACACAGATGTGCAATCTCCTGAGGCCAGATGGTTCTAGCCGAATAGGTCAGTATATGGTTCACTTAAATGTGGCTGACATGTTAAACAGTCACTTAATGATGTTAAAACAAATATTTAATAAGAGTCGGCTGAAGTAAAAACAGAGACGTGTAAGTAGGAAATGGGAAATTTTGTCGTTTGTAGCTTAGAGACAAGCAAATCACTGATTAAGGAATAAACCATGACAGGGCATGTCGTTATAGGACAATAATTCATAACAGCAGCACATCAAGAAGTATTTTATGGCTCTCATACAACAGCAATTTGCCACTGATTAGAATGTTTATGTCTAGGAATTAATTTTCATGTCTATTTTATTAATGTTTTAAACAGTTTAGTATTATTCTGTTATGGAATGTGAAATTAATTCGTTCCTGTCATCATGTTGCAGCTTGTTTCCGAGGACCTCCAAAGCATAAACGGCTCTACTCTGTAGACTTTTCTATCAAAAGTTAGAAAGCGCCGACCCTAAAGACTCCGTACGGAAATCCAGAAATGTTTAAAATAAACACATAAATGTGGACCCTTTTGGTTAAGATTAATATTCGATATTAATCATTTAAATTGAAGCTGGTAGTATCAGAATATATTGAAAAATATTTTCCGTCCACTCAGTCTTGTGAATTTAACAGTGATGACATGTTTTGAGTCCATGTTGTCAATGACTAATTTTATTGATCAAATGAATCAATGATTGTTCTGCATGAAGGTATGTCTTAGAAATAAAGATTTTTTTTATGGGCTGAAATGAATTTCGATTAATGTCAACAACCGAGTTACTGGTTAAATAAAATCAATAAAAAAGCTTATTGTTCTACTTTACAAATTGTTGATTAAGTTTTAATCTCATGGTAATCTTAGGCTGGGATCTAGAGGACTGGTGTTAACGTATTCATTTATAAACGTCAAAGCATTTCTGTATGTTGCTCAGGGTAAGGGTGTCTAAAAAATGCAGTAAATGTAACTGTGTAAGCTAGCTAAAACAGAGTTAGCTATTCATTTTTACAAACAATATATAGGAAAAATAACATCGGAGGTAAACTTTAAACATGATTCTCATAACTGAGTTAAAATTAACTGAACAGCTAGTAAACACTTAAAAAAAATCAAAGACATGACTTATACAAAAATAATTGTGGAAACACTATTAGCACAACTTAATGTAATGCTACAATAATTGCTCACTTTAACATTGTCACTCTTTTGTTGTTATCTAAAAACTTTAATATTTGGCAACGTTAAATCATTGCAGCTATTTTTGATCAGTGTGGGGTTTTTTCTATTCTTGAAATTTTTAGGTAAAAGCAGACTTTGGGAACTGGTTTAAAATAAAAAATTGGCCCTCAAATACGGTAGAAAAGAAGATTGTAACATTTTAATGGAATTTATAAACACTTCCAGTCTAATTTAGCAGCAGATCTGTCAAAATGCTCCAGATCACCTTAAAGTGGTTCCAGGCACCGTGTCAAAAAAAAAAAAAAAAAAAATCTGCATCTGCCTGACTACTAGAAAGTATATGTAAAAGGTGACAGGCCCACCCTCGAGCACTTATTTGCGTGTGTTTATTACTCTTAATAAGTGTTGGAGACAAAAAAGGTAACAGCGTACCTAAAGGCTTAGTGCATGGGCAACGTGTTAAACCAACACCTTGAGGCAGTGTGCATGGTGCCAGAACACTAGGCGGGTTTTATTGCAGGTAATTTGCTGGTTGTTTCAAAGGTTTTTAGACCATGTCGTCCATGCTGATTTATGTGGGCTCTAAAGTTGGACCTGTAGCTGCAAACGGCTACTTGTATGTGTGTGTACATGTGCATGGATACGTGTGCCTGTGCTAAACTGTGCCAGGATATAGCTCTTTCTATATCCATCATGGCAGCCTCCGAACACTATGTTGGGAGGCCAGTGGTTGTAAACTGTGGTTAATCCATAAAAAGCTGATTTTTACATGAATATACACATATGTACACACATACACACAAATACCCCAAACAGCCACTCACTGATATATATGACCCCACAGTCCCCACAAAATGACTCTTTTGTCTGAGTGGCTGAGTGAATATAGCAGTAACTGATCCCCTCCCATTTTTATTTTCTTCTGGCTGCTCATTCAAGCGCTCCAAAGCCTGCCTGAAACTGCATTTAATGAAAGCTATATTAAAGAGACACATGGGGGAAGCATGTGTGTGTGTGTTTGTGAGAGTATGTATGTGTGCGTGCGCGCTAAAAAAGAAAAAGAGGGAAAGGGGATGCATCGCAGGGTGCTTAGTTTTGTTAGCGCAGCAAAAAAAACTGCTGAAAGCAGAGAAATACGGACAAGTGAAGGGGTTCTCTGTTAGTGAGTAAATGTAGCAGTAACAGATCCCCTCCCCTTTTCACAGTACTAACAGATCGTTACTTTGAAAGAAGGAGGGGTGTATTTATGTGTGAAGGCTATGATCATTACATTAAATATGTAACTCCTTTAATAATGTTAATGACATTAACATCAAGACCAAAAATACAGTTTACAGGATTTTCTGACACTATACATACATACGAATATAAGCCTTATGATTTGCTGTGATCTTCTTCTGCCCTGACTGACCATGAGCCAAAAAAGGTATTCACTGGTTCCTCCAAGTTACAGCCAACCCATCCTCTTTATTCCTAATTCACTAGATAGGTGAAGAAAAAGTTTGTTTCATTACAGTAACAAATCAAGAGTCTCCCCAGGCCTTGCAATTTAATTAGAACCCAGCCTGGCCATATAATTCAATCAATTCTCTGTGAAAGCAATTAAACCACCGGTGTTGAGCTCACCCTACCAGATTACATGTTCATTTCCCTTTTAGGGTCCCCGTGTCCACTGCAATTACCATGTCCTGATCTGTTCAGTCTTCCATAAGGAACTTGCTTATGACTTATAAAGTGAGCAAATCTAATGCAGATCACAAGCATAAACAGCTAGCCTCCTAGGGAACATGCTACCAAATGCTAACGCACTTAACAGGGGGTAATTATTGTGTAACATATTCAAAAGGTATTCAAAATAGTGCAAAAACAAATTCCTTTGCAATACCTGCCAGCTGAGGTCTTTAAAGAAAATGTACTATCCAGAAAAATAAAAAAAACATTTTAACTAGAAACAGCTGAAATGTATTTATGTGAAAAGCTACAAAATTTTGTAAGAATGGAACTGAGGGTAACCAAAAAAAAAAAAGAAAACAATGATTGTAGTGGGGACCAAAACATTCTGGCAAGTTTTTGGAAAGTCTAAAATTACTACAGGTAATTAGGAGAAAAAAATTACATGGAAAAAAAGGCACAACAAACGTCTTCATTACTCGTGACTTCTGCGGAATACGTTTTTCCACTCCGAGTCTCTTTCCTCTGCTAAGGTTCTTTAGTGACATTACTTCAGCAGTCCACAGATTCAGTGTGTAAAGATTCTGGTATTTTAATCACGAACAAAATATTATGTATCTGTCACTGGTAAAACCCCCTGTCATTCATTGTGACATTTGAAAGTAGAAGCGCAAGCCGTGAATAATAACCATGTTACCCGAGTGTGGCTAACTGAGCTTTCTGGCAATTTAAATATACGTGTGTGGCTCAGACTTTTCAAGCCGCTCCCTTAAAAAGTCTGCAAGAGCTCACATTTGTGTGAATGTCTGATGTACGCATTAGAATCCAGACGTATATCACAACTAGCGAATGTGAGTTCGACTCTGACAGTTGTCAGGGCTGCAACCTAAATCCTCCTGAGCACAGATTAATCAGGGTGGTGGAGTGTGTGTGAGAGGGGAGATTACCTAAAAAATGTGCCCAACACCTGGGAAATCAGCTCTCCGGGGTGGCCGCAACAGCTGGAAGGCTTTGTGCTTGTTGCACATGTTGTGTTTGCTCGCACGCTCACACATGTGCGAACACACACAGAGTAGATTAAAACGAATAAACGAATAAAAGCCTCGGTGTCAAACCCCCAGCCCAGAATATCACTTAATCTCTAGGTGCAAAGGTATAAAAAAATGTCAAGATGCTTGTACTGGGGTATGAGGGTGTTTTGGGGTTTGTTCTGTAGCTCCATAGAGAAGGTCGAAGTATAGATAAAGGCATGAAGAGAAACGGCTGAATGTCTACTGATTACACAAAACAGCCATTTTAGGGCATGGCATTGTATACACAAGATGGAGTATTAAATCGAATGTTGGTTAAGGAATTTACACTGTATGTGGTGATTATAGCAACTAAACTTTTATGTAAACTACCTTTTTTATGGGATTTTACTCAATTTCTCCAATATTTATTAATTTTGAAGTATGAAGTCCAGCAATTGTTTTACATTTTGTCCTTCTACGTTTAAAAAAATAAAACATAAAGACTTTTGTCTTTGCAACCATTGTTATGTTGCATTAATAAAAGAAAACTACGTTTTCTATGTTTAAAACAAAATGTTTTACAAAAATAACATGAGTAAAACAAATAAAAATACCAAAAAGACAAATACAATTTAATTAGGTCAGTCATCATGTATTGTAAACCTGCAAATATTAGGGCAGTAAATGCACTTGAACAAGATACTAACTGCCCTGTCCTGTCTACATGAGCAACAAGACAGCCAAAATTAGCTAATGTCTCTATTACAGACTATATAATGAACAGTGGAAAGAGTATTACATCCTTCTCGCCCAGAGAGCACAGCTAATTATGCTGCTTTGGGCTGAAAGTCATTGAGAGCGGTGGCGCTGTCAGGATTCAGGTTTGTTACCAATTTATAGGGCAAGTGCTTATTTTAAATATACTACATGGTCAAAAATCTTTGGACACTTTACCATCACTTCCCAAATCACATAGTCTAGAATGTGTCTGTATGTTGAAGCTTTATATTTTATTATTCCTATGCTGGGACCAATTTACTTCTTTACCAGGGGAAGCAATGATATTTTATAATGCTAAACACTGTTCCAGCATGGCAGTGCCCCTCTGCACAAATCCCCGGAGCTATAATAAGACATGGAGTGTTATGACTGACATGAAAGAACTTGAGTGTCCTGCACAGAGCCCTGACCTCAACCCCACTGAACACTTTTGGGATAAATAGGAAAATTAAATGCACCCCTGACCTCCTCACCAAATACTGATGTATGAACATTTCTGGTGAATTGCAATTCCAAAAGTTTGGAGATTATTACAGGTTAGACTATTGTTCGACATAACACTCAAACATTTACATTTAAATGTACATCATTTTGCTAGATTACAAACAAAGTGCAACAAAACCAAAAGTTTTGAAAAAGAGCAACTTTTTTTCCAGACTCACATACATTTGGCGGTCAGGTGTCCCTTTTGTCTATATAGAGTACATGTGTTAAAAGTCACAGTGTGTCAGTTAATCTAATGTAACCATAATGATTATGGGAAAAGAGGTTATAAAAATAAGCTAACGAGTCTGGTTGGCGGTTGTATAATGTTGTAATGACACTTGACAGCAATAAGTACGTGTCCTAAAATAGACCTTTTGCTGCTATTTTACAGGTCAGTGTGTAAAACTGTGTGAAGCCAAGAATGTTTTGGTTACTTACCCTTTAGTTCAGTATTTCTTACAGTGGGGTACATGTAGCACAGCCAGGGGTCTGCATTCATGTTACAGTAGTGGAAATCATATTATTGAGATTTTTTATTTATTTACAGTTACATTTACGGCATTTGACAGACATCCTTTTTCAGAGCGACTTACATTTATCTCTTCTGCACAACTGAGCAATTTGGGGTTAGGGGCCTTGTTCAGGGGCCCAACAGTGGCAGCTCGGTGGTGCTGGAAATCAAACTCTGATCCTACAATTAGCAGTACAACGCCTCAACTATTGCACTACCACTTTCCACATCAATGGTTTCTGTGCACAAAAACACTACTAAACTTCTCATACAGTATATAAATCATATGTGTAAAAGGTTTTATTCATTAGCCTGTCTGGCTAACCATTTAAAATAAACGCATTAAAAAAAATCTTAATTATTTAATAAAATTGCAAATTATTTAATAAGCTTAACTGAGCCCTTAAATCTCAGATCAAAAGTGTAATTAAAATATTATTGCACAATCTAATAATAAGCCTTTCATTGTATTGCAGTTAATTACAGTTAAAACCCAGCTTTAGGGGACAGAGACTTTAATTTTCCCAATGCACAAATGGTATGCAGATGGTTCATCAATGGTTTGTGTGGACAAAAGCACTACCAAACTTTTTATACAGTATCTAACTCATATGAGTGAGTTTTTAGAAGAGTAACTGATCTTAAAAAGAATTCCAGTTGTTAGAAAAGCTCAGGGGCCATGCCTTAAAAAGAATCTTTCAAAAAATGCTTTATAAAAAAATGAAATAAAAAAAGGATAAAAAAGGACACAAAGTGATTTTTTTTTCTTCTAAAGCCGTACCAGAAATGTAGAATTTTAACGGCAAAGCAATTTCCCTTTTTCATACCAGAAAAAAGTGCATAAATAAAGGCTGGTAAAATTACAGCAATCAGAGGAGGCAGCTGAATACATACAGACACAAATGACTTGACTGATAGCTCAGAGGGATGTAGGAAGGCTATTTGATTAGAAGTGGACCTCCTATTTCTATCCACCCCCCCACCCCCTTCTTTACCTTGATGGAGCAGAGTAAAAACTCACATGTGCATTTATCTTCATTAAAGATGCACTGTCAGTCAAAGAAGGCTGCCCGATTGAAAGTCATGGCCTCTGTAGGGCCTTTAATTTCCTCTCTGATATAGAGATCAATGAACATGTTCTTGGAGAGGAGAGCAACAATTCCTGGGTAAAAGCGGTGGCCAAATGACCACACACAATGACCACATAAGATATGGATACCAGTGCACGAACACTGTTTAACCTTTTTTTAAACATGCCAGGTTTTGGGTCTTATATTTTGTTAAATGACCATTAAGGTGACAGCAAATACTACCACAGTATTAGTCATGATAACTGTGAATCTGGTGGCTTATTTGGGTTGAGCACTGGAAACACGCATCTGCTGAGCACATAATCAGCGTCATTATCCACAGATAATACTGGGTACAAGACCTTGGTGTAGACCTTGTAGACACAAAAGGATTATACATCTTATTAGAATGTGGATAAACATTTGGTGCTAAGTGATTCGAGCGTCTATGTGGCTCGTGCCTGGATTGATGCATTGCCAGCTTTTATGGGTTTTGACTGCGCCTGTCAGAACCTTGGCCCCGAAACACTGAATGTGCCCTTTGCTCAAGGACGGGTAGTTACCAGGGCAACAGCAGCCACTGCAGCGCACATCCCTCCCTTGTTGTGCATGCATCCCACTGGTCAAAGGCGCAAACTGCTTCAGTGAAGAGGAGTAAAAAAGGAGGGAGGGAAGCTGCGCTTTAGAAACCAAGGTGTGTTTAGAACAGCCTCAGCATACGAATGGTGAGCATGAGGGGGAGGTGGAAATGAGTGTGAGGAAGCAATCTCAGAGCAAACAAAACCTGTCCTTTACAAAAGAATACCAAGAACAAAAAAAAAAACGGGTTGGTCTTTGGTCCATATGTATGCCGCCTTGAAAGAACAACCTAAATGAAATGTAAAATATTTGTATAAACAATGCTGTCCACTTTTACTTTTGCACCAAAATGAACAGCACTTCGTCTCTCAAATAGATTATGCAGAGAAAGAGTTGAGAAAAAATGGCAATTTTGGACCAGACTTATGGATCTGTCCCACTAAGGTGGCCAGTGACAGTGGCAGGACAAGGTGGTGTGATGGGTGATAGACAAGTAGCATAAAGAAATTGTGTGTTTGCCGTCAGGCTAAGCAGCAGGAGAGGGCAAAGGAGGGGAAAGTGCAGGCAGAAGGGAAGTGTAGGGAGCAGCTGGTGCCCCATCTTGTCATTGCCTGGTGCAACCCTCCCCGTCCAGAAATTTTAGAGACAGAGATGCACACAAAAAAAAACATCCTTAGACATGTATAGGAAAGGAAAATGGAATGTCTGAGGGCACGTATCATATTCATTTGCTTCCTCTAATAAATCAGGCAACATCCCTGGAGTATATTTATGCAAGATTATATCGTATCGGTACTGACCAAACGTCCTTAATGAGGCTACAGGGAATCAGACTGCTATTATCTATTCCATCTAAAAAAGCAACAGCTGCAAAGTGCCTCCATAGTGGGTGTGGACATACAAACATACAGTATATATATGTATACATATACATATACATACATATATATATATATATATATATATATATATATATATATATATATATATATATATATATATATATATATATATATATATATATATATATATATATATATATATCTCTTGCTTGAACTTTTAACTGTCTCTAATTTTTGTTATTTTATTTGGTGCTTGATTTATGATATACATTTCTACAAGTAAGATTTGTGGACGACTTTGGAATGGTTTTTACCCTAAGGACTTTTTTTTGTAGCCCGTTTTTCTCATCCATGGACCAACTGCACTAAGGTATGCGCTCTACAGTTTTCCTGGGATATCTATCATTTTCCTTGTGGGCTTGGACTTTAGTGTCGAAACCCCAGTTCAGATTTCACTGTAGATATTACACCACAATATGTTGTGAATTTTATATTTCAGATGACCCAACAGATTCTCAGAAAAAGCAGGTCAAAGCAAGCTGGGCTGGCAAGGAACCAATACTCAAGATTCAGTTTGAGGTTTGCATCAAACCATGTCAAAAGAAAACGGTCGATATTCAACATTTATAGCAAGCTTCCCCGAGGCGCCTACACCTGCACCGAGGCAGGGAGTGCATTGTTCACAGCCGATTCGTTCCAAAGGTTTAATGGCAGCCATTTAGGAATACATTACAGGCACCAATCATCGATCCAGAGTGAGGTTGCGGCCCAGAATGAATACAGGATGAGCTGGACACATCATTTAATTAGCCTTTAAATATGTCAATGATTGTTTCAGCTCCAAAAAAAAAAACCCTCTGCACTTTTGTCCAGCTCTTCAAAATGTCTTCTCTGTAGCTATAGTCAGCTTAACCTTGTTACAGAAGAGTTGTGAGCAGCTTGGCGCTCTCCCATTTGTCCCAATCAATGGAGCCTGTTAAAAGCAGACCCCAGGGGTCAGGGAAATTAAGCAGCCCTGCTTGCATTGAGGAAGGGGGCTGGGGCCCAGCACACATGGGTGATGAGCAAGGCCTCTCAGTTTCTATGGCAACATCGTGCTGGACTGCTGCTCCTCGCCTTGTCTGCATTTGTTTGGCCAGTCTGAGGAAACAATAGCACCTGAGCAATGAGGGAGTTGCTTGTTATGTACTTGCGAGAAATAGGCTTACTTAAGAGCGCATTTACTATCGTGTGAAGTTGATAGTTTTTTTTTTAGCTTTCTTAATAAGTAATTGTTTGGACATAATTGGAGCTGACACTGAAAATTAGATTTAAGTTTTTATTAAAATAGGGTGTAACCCATCTTTTCTAGGTCAAGCCAATTGCTCCCTAAAGAGTAACTAAATGTCATGCTTTTTTGGACCACACACTCAGCACTAATAATGGTCCGAGTTTAAATATGTTCACGTTAGACTGGTTCTCGTCAAAAGACACAGGCATTTGCACTTCGTTTTGCACATCTTTTGTACGGAGACGGCTAAAGTGTTTTCACAGGACACAAGTGATTTAGTGCTCCTAATCCCAAGCATCTCATAATCATTTTTTAACAACCCTATAACTTATCTCATGCTGAGCACAGACCATAGGAAAATAACACCAAACATGACCATGGTCACTGAGACAGCATGCTGGCTGGACTGTACAGTATGCTATGGATTTATTGCATAGATGTCAATAACAAATTGATAAACAAAAAAAACAATGTTCATACTTCTTATTGATATATACTATATAAGTTTCCCATTCCAATCTTTGTGAAAATATAAAGAAAAGTACCTACACATGGTACCTTACCTGTCTGCCAAAGAAGTAAAAGACTCCCCTATAGTCTGTGTTAGCTATTTTATGTAGGTTAGATGAGTATAGATAAACTACAAAGATTACTTTTCGTTGGCTAGCATTTTGTTGTGATATCCTCCAACATTAACATAGTTGTTTGGGACTTATTCAGTGTAAACTAGTATTAGGATTACTACTAACCTCCACTATAATTGTATGTTATTGCTCTTCAGTAACACATAATAGGAGCTCTAAAAGATGTTCAGAATAGTCTAGAAGATACTGTAGAAGAGATAGTTGTATCTTATAGTGTTAGCATCTCATTGTAGTCATGCGCAATATAAGCTGTCATAATTAACTATTAAATGTTACTATAAGAACTAATAAAACTATTGAAACCATAACTAGCTATGCTTTTCTGTTCCTTTTGCTAAAGATCACAGTACCCAGCAAGATTACCCAGTAGATTTAAGGTCATTTTAATGTATTTTTCTTGTATTTGTTATAAGGATTTGTTAGAGGTCGTGGACCAATCTAAATAACACATACTACATGTACCATTCACATAGATCCAAAATGACCCTGTTTGTAACTTTATAAATTAAGATAATTAAGATCTCAATGTGCTGCTTGCTTGTTTAAAATCTACAATCGAATGCCTTTGCTTTTGGTGGAATCCTAAACCAACATAACATAGAAATGCTTTCTGATTTTTCTTACATTTCTAACATATACATCACTTTTTATCTTTTTAGAACGGCACCCAAAAGAACATTTTCATCCACACTGTGCGTTTCACAGATTAACGACAGAACATCCTTCTTATTTGTTACAGCCGTATTCTACACCAGTGGATAAGGAATCGAGCGGTGTAAAACATTCATATCTGTAGATGTGTGACATTAGACAAAGGCAAACATCCCTCCCCCACCTAAAATTGCTAGCAAAGAATGAAAGCCACCTTAAAGACACACCACATCCATCTAAGAACACGTTACCATAGCGATGGCAGCCAAGGACACCTGAGAAGCTCGCAGTCGATCCTGGCTGACGACTATTATGAAGCAAAGCCTCTGTCACCAAAACAAACAGATACATTACTGACTTCCCCGGAGGCTTGAACCATGCATTCCTTGGCTCAGTGTTCATATTCACACAGGTCAGGCCTGCCTTCTCATTGCAGCAGCCATAGAGGTAAAGACAGCTTATTATTGTAATGTAAACTGATGGCGGTTGTTTGTCAGTGGGGCACTCAAAGTCTCTGACTTTCCACTTAGCCAGTTGAGCATATATGACTTTTTATAGGCGTTGATTTTTTTTGCGCTCATAGCAAGAGGAGCAGCTGGATAAATACTGATGGAGTGCCAAGTAACATAGAGGCATCGACTGGCACAACACTGATTTGCTTTTAAAATCCTCCATCCTTTTGTGACTGCGAAAGGCCACTTAATCTAAATAAAGTGTAATGGAACCTTTGGCAGTTTAGCTGAGAAAGCGTCTGAGACTGAGAGACTCGCTGGATTAGTCTAAGGTTCCCGGAGCTAGCAGGATTAATCCAGAGGGTCTGGCATGAGGCGGCAGACAGTTGCACACTGTAGCAGTGATCTCTTTTTTCCTGTTGTGTGACAGGAGATCTGCATGGGGACAATGCTAACAACTCTTGCTCAAGACTAAAAATTAAAAGAGGATCATCTTACAAATAAAGACATTCATAGAGTTTTATAGGTGGTTTCAGGAGATTGCATCAGCCATCACCTAACAGGGAGTGGAAATTAAAAAAATGAAGAGAGTGAAGATAGCATGTTTCATTTCATCATTTTTGTCTTCATTGTGACAGCATTCACAATGAGCTACATCAATGTAGCTTGTTGAGCTTAAATATTTTAATGAATCAAAAGCAACTAAGTTTCATATGCAGCAGGTTCGTTTTAGCTGGATAGGCTGATTAAGCATTAACGTCAGTAGGCTAGGGTAACCTGTGCCTTCCCAGCAGTCAAATACCTTCTTATCATCAAGCTACAGGTTATAGCCAGACAAGCTCAATTAGCCAGCACTTCAGCTTTGCATGAGGCTGGGCCCGCTTTCAGCACACGCCCCATATCAACAGAACGAGAGCGTTGACTGACAAGTGGGGGCCTCCCACAATGGCTCGATTGTAGCCTGTGCTGAAAGAACTGTCGGAGATTAGGGACAGAGTGTAGGAAGACGGAAGTTTCATCCTAGCAGGGAAAGGAGACGAACTGGAACAGATGGCGAAAGAAAATCTGATAAGCAAAGCATTAACAAGTGTCAACACACAGTATGTGGAAACACTGACAAAAAAAATTGTCCTTAGTAGTTTATTATGAAGTTACTTGTTATATATTTCTAGATTCAAGGATAAATACCAAGGAATTCCCAGCAAACACTTTACTGAGTCACTCATTGACTTTACGTCCTGCTGGTGCTTTGGAGAGTCTTTGCTTTGAAGTTCCCCCAAATTTGTTGCAAAACAAGCAATCTTAATGGTTTCGAAAGGTATCTAGTTAAATTAAAATAATTCACCGTTTTGAGAGACTGCACTAAATTGTTCCAATAAAACCATTTCCTTTCGTTTCCTCATGCATTTTTTGCTATATTTATAACAGACATTTAATTTTAATGGCTACATATGATGTGACTGCAGGAAGCACTAATGTGGCCTCGTAACTCAAATGTGCAGTTAAGGCATTTAAAAAAAAAATACAGACAATATAAAAAAAAAAGTACAATGCAGAGGAAGCTTTGGGATCAAGTTGTCATGACATGTTTGAGATCAAGTCGTCATGACATGTTTATTAGAAGTTTAACTGTTGTTGTATATAAACAGTCATTACCACATAGCAATGGTATGTCTGCCTGGCTAAATGAATTGCTATGACGCTTACCCCTCCCCTGCAATAAAATAGAATCATCCATTCTGGATCAGTGTTTGAGTCTAGGCGCCTGGTGGCAAATTAGGCTGTTATGTGAAAACATGTCATTAGGAAGCTGAGGGCTTGAATCGATAAAATGCTACTTTTGGTAACAGGTTCTTGTAAAGAAACTGTTAAATTGGAATAATGACATCATTCTGGCTATGTGCATATGGGAGACGACTTCTCCTTATTCTTGTTGCGGTCGACATTCCAAACGTCTTGTTTGCACTAAGAATAGAAAATCCACTTTCCACAAATTCTGCTAAAAGTCATCAACGCTCCTCCAAGTACTGTTACAAATTACATGCAATTAATCACCAGATCACCAGTTGCCTCTATTTGAAAAATAAACTTCTAAAAAAAAAGCCCAACCCAGCATGCATGCCACTATACGACTGCTTTTCAGAGCTGAAGATTAAAACATGACACGCAAATCCAGCAAGTCTTAACAAAACCTGAATGGTGGGCACACAGCAAGGTTCTTTGATTACCAGGAGATGGTCAATAATGCTAATGGTTATCCTGGGTGTTGCAAAGCCATTCATCACACAGCTCCATTAGGCTGGACAGCAGCACAAAGCCTGCTATTTTAACGAGCGCTTGAAGTTGAGCAATACCGAGTACTGAGAAAGAAATCAGCATGGACAATGATTGATGCATGCATTAAATTAATGCCAAAAAATCCAGGGATATGTGCAGAGTAAAAATAAAACACTGAAATACTAAAATAAAGGATACAACAGAAATCTCAGAAATAGCGAGTTGATGTAGGTATATTTCTAACAACAGAATCCTGGCTTTACCAAAAACCCTCTTATCAAAGTTATTTTCATTCCAGGTTTGGAAAAAAAACATATGGAAAGAAAACCAACACAACGCCTTTATTAACAGAGCTTAAATCATTCCAGCTGTTTCACCCTCTCAGACAAAGACTACCCCCGTGTACTTCAGAGAAAAACGAGCTTGGTATCGTCTCTGTGGTGCCGCCACACAGAAACTTTTGGCACAAAGCAGAAGTGAATAAAAGAGCCACCTCGGCAACTAGTAAGTAACAGGCACCTCCCAGGGTTACTGGTTCTTCGAAGAAACCTCCCAAATACTGCGGCCATGCAGACATCCTTGGACTAACCACAACAGAGCAAACTAGTCTCGGATCTTTACCAAACAGTCTTTTAGCACCGGTTGTAGCAGCTTCTAAAAGATACTTAACCTGCGTACCAGCGTTATTGTATCAATAGCTAGGTCAGACTCAACATGCTGGCACTGCATAATGCTTAACACTTACAGCTTATATATGCATTAAGGGGCTCTTGACTGCTTTTCTAAGCCATTAATCGTTTTGTATTGTGGATATTTCTAATAGGAGGTGCTCATGGACTGCAATTATTCACTTTAATTATAAACAGCATCTGCAGCATTAATTATAAACTCAGGTTTTTGGAATTTCTTTTTTTGGTTATTGAATATCTTAGTATTTAACAGTTAGATGTTGGGTGTACAGCCTAATTCGCATAAAATATACCATTTCATAGCCGGGAAACCCAAGCCACAAGCCCAATTGCCAGATGAAGTATACAGCACAAGGGGATTGGCAATTATCATCCGAAAACTCCCAATAGTGGCATATCCAACCAACCATAACGACTCGAGCATCAATAAGCATCTTTTAATGTTCTTAGTGGAAAATGTTTTAAAAGAAATTGTAATAGTTTAAAAGCATAATAGGCTGCTGTAACTTTTAATTACTGTCCAAGTATATTTAAGTATGGATGACAATCCAGGCCTCACTTTCCACCCTTTTGAGTCCAACATTGAAATCTTTGATATTAGTTCTTGAATGTTCCAGTTTGTGGGGATAGTAGAGAGATTCCAACATCAATACAAGCAAATCTAACATGAGTTAAAGTCTAGTCACATATAAACTATAGACGAACTGAAATTCGTAACAGCATCTTAAGATCATTCCTCTTTACCTATAAGTCTGAAAAGTGTCTGAGGAATTATCCGCCATATTATATGTGACTACGGCACTAATAAGACATGATCTAAAGCATCATTGTGCAGATGAGAGTTAATTTGCACATAAAATTATTACACACAATGGAGGTCGGCATGTTAAACGATTCTTTTGCATTTCTTAGACGACAACTTCAGACCGGGATTAAGTGCTATTTAGTGCTTGCTTATAAAGCCCATAAGACTATTCATTATGCAGCGCACCAGTTATGAAAAGAATGTCCCTAAGAGTAAGACTAGCTAAACCACATGCATCTGCTTTCCATTAATACAATTACACAGTGACTAATTGCATTTGGACCAAGCATTATTATTAAGTTTTATTTTATATATGTAAGCAAGAAAATAAAGCATCCTTTAAACTGATTCCTAATCATTAGTCAAATACTGTTCGACTACTATTGAATTTCCTAAACAATCCTAAAATTTTATTTGTTTAAGTTTCAGGTATACATATATAGTTTACTTAGCATCAAGAGACATAAAAAGGACTATTTAAATAAAATGAATGGCCCAGTTAACAGTTTACAGCTAAATCTTTAAACGACTATTTTAAAAAAAGGTATAAATTCATACTCTATAAAATATGGCAAATCTATTAAACGTCAACAACCATAAACTGCTAGCATATTTATGATACAGTCTGATTTATACTATTGACTGTAGAGTGTCTGCACAGGACAGCCACACAAACTAAGCTGCAGTACAGAACCCGCGCATGAATATTTTAGGCAAATGAGATAAAAAGAGTGTACACAGTCGCTGTTGACTTGAGGAAGTAACAGGGATTGCACATATATGAGAAAGTAACGATTTTAAAGGGGTGCTCATGAAAGAACTGACTAAAAGGTGAGAGCTTTGAGAGGCCACTCTAAACATGTGCCAGATAAAACGTAGAACAAATGAATGACAAATCGTTTTTCAGGATAGGATGAACACAGCAACCGCACAATGTTGAACTTGGCAAGAGTGCGTATGGAAATTGGAGTGAACTGTGGCCAGTATCTGTCCCTGTGTATTTATATTAGCAACACTGAATTAATATCCAGAATGGATTCGTTTTAACTACAGATCCATCCAGTTATGCTGCAGGTGAATAAGTCACTGCTAGATTCATGTTTTTTTTTGTTTTCCAAACCAAATTTGCAGCATTTGGATGATTAACCCCAGCTTGTAAAACTTTGATAAAGTTTAAAGCTTTTGAATTTTAGCTGATTGTCGCTTAGCAATGTCTTCTTGTGTCATTATGTTCTGGGTTTTGTCCTACAGAAGTGTAATGCCGTAGCACTATTTGTATCTGCTTCTTTAAATAGCTGTAGCTTTGTCTGTATTAGGATTTAAAGATAAAGTGGGATGATGTAAACCAGTAGATAAAGACCATGTTGCTTTCGGAAACCCTGGAGGATATAGGAAAAAAAGAAACTATGAATTCAAGCTCTGACGGTTTCTTGCTGCCAGTTTTTAGTACTAGTACAATTATTTATTGGGTTTATTTGTGCAGTTAATCATAACTACATGATGTGTACATGATTTTTATAGTACGTACACATGTATTATATTTGCTTGTATCTTGCAATATATTGTAATTAAAAAAATAAGAAAGTACTAGTCTTATTTACTCCAATGAAACACATTCATGTTTATTAATGAGTCCTTTATTTGGCCTACTACCCTAAAAGATCACATTTTATTGCATTTTAAATATCTTTCATACATTATCTGTAGAATACATTAGATTTTAAGCTAAAAAAAAGATTGTGAAGACTTGTTGATTTTTCTGATTGTCATTTTGGAGTACACTCATGTACATTCTATTCTTTATCTAGAACAGTGAGTTACAGTACACAAAGTACTAACCAGCAAATGTAAGAGTACTGCACTTTCTCTTAGCACATTTATTTATCAGAAATCCAGAAGTGTATGTTAAGATGTTAAGGGTCAGGATTAGCCCTAGTCTCAGCAGTGTCCTCTTTACCTGTTTTGTCTGTCAGGGAAAAAGTATGTAGTGCACATCAACTTTTATACAGACCATTGATCATCGAGTAACCTGACAGAGCATAGTAATCCCTTTGGGAGTGCTTCACAGAGATAGCAAAGCATAGATCTTTGCCAAGTTGGGCTTGAGAGTAAAAGTGTACTGTATATCCAGTCACAGAGATTTCATAGAAGCTGTTTTAGGAAGCTGAATTTATTTGTTATGAATCACCCAATAAGTTATGTTTATGGATTAGGAGGATTTAGATAATAGTTACAATTGTCTCAATCCATAAACAAGTAGATCTATTAGAAGAGAAAGCTCATAAATTCTCTATGATCTTCAACCTCTCAAAAAAGAAGACATAGGATCCAGTTTACCAGTGCAGGAAAATATTTAATTCTCAAATCGTAACTGTCAGGAAAGGCAGTTTGTTTTCCATTGTTTCTGTTGCCTTCTGCTTGAGTCATGCACTTGTAAATCTTTAGCAACACACTTAACCTCACAGAGCAGTGAATGTGTTCAGTTAAATACCTCTTTTAGGCCACTCTCGAAGCACACAGAGTAAAAGTGTGCTTCAAGAGATGACAGCCAAATCTTTCAATATGTTGAGCCTCTATTACAGATAAACTGTCCGGATGGAGGGCGGGGGGTTGGATAAATCAGGGATGGGCATGAGTACTTGCTCCCTTTCTTTGCGATTCACCCACTTTCTTGTTTAATCTTTAATAAGGGGAAGGAAGACATCAAGACCTCTTGGTAAAAGACTTATTTTTAGAATCTATTAAAACGTGGGTAGTTGTGAAAAGATGTGCTGATAGACGCTTGTCTTTCAGCTCAAGCAAAGATCTCTCGGGAACATTGTTTGTCATAGCGAAGTTCCAGCACTACTCCTCCACATTTTTGTAAATCACATGTCAATTTTCAACAACCTCAGAGATATTTAAATCAAGTTTAAGGTATGTGGAAAAGAGTGTGGAAAAGTATCAAGAAGTGAACAAAAAAAGAAAGTGTGTAAAAAAAACGGTCTTAGCCAATTGCACAGTGCATGCCTGTGAATTAAAGGTATTAACATATACGGCAACAAAATCTCATGAACGATCTTTTGTTGGCTCGTATGTCAGAGGAGAAGGAAACCGAACACCATGTATACCCTTCTGTACATGTCTAGGGGTCAACAGAGTGAGAACAACTGGATTCATACAGGAGGAAGCGTGACCGCCTAACACAGATGACGTCCCTTTCCTTAAACTCTTGGAATGAAAGATATGTCTCTGAGGATATTCACTGCTTAAACATCTCCTGAACAGCCAAAAATGGACAGAAACCCAGGAAACTTGTGTAGCATAATCCTCTCAAATGTAAACGACATGCAATTTGAATTTAATTACATGTGAGTGGGATACATTAGTCATTTGTTGACTATAATGAATTGCAGCCACTTGGCCCAGATTGCTTTAACAGACCTGATTTGAGACACAACATGCACTATAGTACATGCATGTACTATTTTTTCCCATTTGCTGGTCATTTCATGATCTTTCTCTCTATTTTTTATTAATGTCTCTTGTTAGATATCAGAGTGAACGTCTTGTCCATATCATAGTGAAAAGGGCAGGCCTAAACCATGTCTATTTTCCAAATGCATCAAAAAAAGATTTTACCCATCATGCCACACGGCTCTTCTTTAGGCTATTTTTTGCCCAGGCTCTAGACTAACATCTTAAAGCACCAATGAAAAATACCACTGAATAATGATAACACATTTTGAAGATGAGAGGAAAGTCCATCACATGGAGTTCATGGTATGGGAACAGTCAACGTGGAGGGTCATATGGAATGAATTTAAGCACCGATCTCGCTGAGTGTCAGAGTGTTCCCAGACGCCTAGCACAGCCATTATCGCTTTCAATGGAATGATGAATATGCTGTGGAAAAAAATGACAACCGCAAATCTGCAAGACAAACGTGGGATTGGGAGAAGGTTTCCAGTATCAGCAGTATAACTTTTAATCTGCAGAAAAGAAAAAAACTAAACAAATAAAAGCTAAATAAAACACATGCCCAATAAAAGTAAAAGAATTTCCTCTTGGGTGTCATCTTAAAGCCAAACAATCCTCATAGCTCTTGTGGACTGAGGGCTTGATTCCTTACCCTGCCTAATTACCGTGTCTGCCATCAGAAAAAGTAGTCGGTGATCGAAGTCACACTTGTGCTCCCACAAGTAGACCCCTGGAGAAGACAATCCATTGTAGTGAGCTTAAATTTCGTTTCAAAGCGTTCTCCATGTCTCTGAGCAGGCACTGAGCTGAGGACTGGCAGCAGGAGAGCAGTTAGAAGTTCAACCATAAAAGTGCTATATCGCTCAGATGTGGATCAGTCCATCCCGAAATGGCAGCAGTGGGGCTGTTGTTCTAAGCCTTTTCTAATCCAGATGAGCAGCAGCATAACCAAGAGCATAGACTTGAGTTACAAAGTGATCTGCATATTTTAAGCATGTGCGCATGTATATGTGGAAACAAATAAATACTGGTAGCATGCATTCAATCGGAATTGTAAAAAGTACTGCGAACAATCAGTATATACATTTATTTTTAATTTTTACATTAAGTTTATAAATTTGATGACATAAGGAAGTTTTTCCTTACAACTGCTTATAAGAGATAAATGTTGTTTTTAAAATGTAGAAAACAATAGATTTTATTTAATTAGTATTCTATTGAGAAATGTTAAAAATATCACAAATTGTTTCAGTGATTGAATTCTACATTGTTATATATTTTTTATATTTACTAGTAAGTTTGTGATTCTTGTAGTGATATGTTTAAAAAGGACTAAATACAAAAAATTATTAGCAAGATCGGGCTATATCAGACATTCTGATATGATAAGAGCTTGGGCATAAACAGAGGTTAAAGAAAAAACACTGGATATAAATTAACCAGCTGTAGAAATGGAATTATCCCCACATACCAGATGAAGACCATCCGTCGGAATCAAGTCACCTTTATTTATATAGCGCTTTTAACAATCAGGATTGTTTTACAGCAGCTTTACAGAAATACATCAGAGACAACAATATTAAACATTCATTATAACACTCGATTTGAGTTATGATATTCTAGTCTTAGTCTTACCTCATTACCTATAGACCATAACATCAGTACATATTTGAAAGCACATCCAGAAACTTTTGGTCAGTTTCTCCAGGATGTCTAATGTCACAGGGTTTTATCACTATTCTGTTTCTTCTGAACAATATCCCTCAAATAGTTTATGACAAGCTTTCAAGACAACCATATCTCACACACTCATTTCTGATGATCTGTAGAGAACACGTTCATTTACCTCTAACCTAATGCTTTCTGATATACAGTACAGCGATAACCTGCCAGGGGTTCGTACCAAAGTACCAACGTCATTATAAAGTACTAAATCAAACTATACTGTAGAAAATAAAAATATTTAATATAAAAGTACTTAATTTTTGAAAATGTAATTTAATTGTTTTTAAAATGATTGACCAATATATAAAATTTGACTATGATTTTTGATTTTTTTTAGAATTTATTTTAGCCTTAAATATAAATCTATTAAAATATCAGTCTCAGTGTTAGTGTTTATTCCATCTGTTTTCATTTTTCTTTATTTATGCCTGACATGACAGCTGTGTTGTGAAATTGGTACAATTGGACCAGAATTTCTCTAGCTGTTTTGTCTCACTGGAACAGCTGTTTTCTTTTCCTAATCAAACCTTTATTTCATCATTAAGTTTCCTTCTAAGTCATATTTCTGTTGTGTTTGATGCGTCCTGAGGCTTTCGGGATTTTGCAACATAGTCACTGCTAGACAGTTGGAGCCATTACATTTGTTACAAGTTACTGCAGGAATAACCTCAAAAGACGACGCGGTGCTGTGGCGACTTTAGCCCTAAAGACCCTTCTATATGGAAGGTGTCTAGGTGTGGAACTGCAGGGAGATGCTCCTGTGATGGTTTAACGGCAAAGCCTTCCTAGTTGCTTTATGCTTTAACTAAAAGACCAGTGTCCTACTTACAGCAATTACTCTGAGATTACAGAAAAAGCCCTAACCCCTAAATCTTTAAGCAATGAACATGACATCACCTCCATAAAACCAAAAGTAATGGCATGTCCACAGGAGCAATGAGAAGGAAAAAATGAGACTGACTTTGTATTCAGCATTGCTTATGGTCTTCATAATTCATAAGGCCCTTGGCTTTGAGCTACTTTTTAAATATTTCTGTCTTTCATCTTTAATTGTTTTCTGTGCAGTTCAAAAAAACTCATCATTGTAATCCCATAAATTACAAGTTTTTGATCTACCTTCTACTACCGATTACATAGGAATGCATGTGTACGCAGACGTTTGTTGGCGGGGGGTGGGTGGCAGGGCTGTGTGGTGTTTGCACTCTGCTCATAATTCATCTCATACCTTGTGAAGCCTGTACTTAGTAGCCATATATTTTTTGTCTACATTGTTCTAAAAACCTTAACTAGTGTTGTACATCCGATAACATGTCATGATGCGGTGCCTTTAGGCAAAGCGTTTAAAGCCTTGGCGTTGAGTTTGTTTGAACTTGCTGTGGTGATTCTATGGTTTATCACTTTACTTTCACTGAGCAGCACACTTAAAGAGGAACTGTAACATTCTACAGCTTGCTGGGTGTGTCCTACAGTAAATTTAAACTGTCATTTGCCGTTATGTCACTGCTTAATGTTAGTAATTCCCAGACTTCTAGATTTCTAGATGTTTTGCAACTTTAGAGATCAAATATCAGCAGTAAAAAACAGATCTTGCTTAGGTCGAAAACTTTTCTTTACTGTCAGATACATACTATGACAGAAGAACAAGACTCTGTGTGTTTCCTAAATCTCCCAAACTATCCAGCCCTGAATGGAACCTGATCGCTCTTTTTAAGGGACATTTCTGCTGAAAGACATTAGCATGGCTCATTTCCTTCCATCGTCTCCAAGGGTGGAAATGTAATCTGGAAAGACGGTCGCAAATAGAAAAGAGCGCTGCTTAAAAAACTCTAAAGACATTTATCTATTGTCAATATTTTGACAGAGTTCTTGTCAAGGCGCAATTATTTGTCAAGCGCACTGCCAAGGATTTAATTGATACATGCATAATTACATGCTTTTACAGAGAGGAGCTTGAACAAAGCGCACGCAGTCTTATTAATGGAGCAGGCAGACGTCTCTTTCATCAGTAGATCTTATGATTGCTTCACAGCCGCCTATAAATCCAATACTGTAAGAAGATACAGCCTCATCCCTGAGTGGACATCTTTCGCAAATCAATTCATTACGCGCTTACCAACTGCAATAAAAAAGCACCCTTCCATAAATCAATTCATCCCCCAATCCGGGCTACTGGCAGTTAAAAGGCACCAACCACAGTTATGCGTTTGACATTGTCTCACATAGAGCTATCAGCTTTCCCCTACCAGAATGATTAATAGCCGAATGAATTGATGGCAGATTTTGATCAAACAAGCTTATTCCTGGTGGGTAAAACCACAAGCATTTTAGCAGTAGCACTTTGCTGCGTTTAAGGCTTTCAATGCCTCCTCAATTTTTTTTACAGCCAACATCCATTGTTTCTGAACTTATATAATGAAATAGGACATACATTTTTTTACCAGTTGCCACCACAGACCTCGTGGGTGATACATAACACTCAAACACTGCCTTCTTTTGCCCCTCAAGCAACTGACTGTGTGGTTTTAAGACAAATGAGGACCAAGTCATACAGCAAGACATGACACAGGTCTCCAGGCATCAGGAAGTAATATGGAGCAAACAAGGTGTTGAAGCTGAAGGACAATTGAAAAATGATGCCCCTTTCTTAGAATAATGATTTCTAAACTAGCTCTGGGCAGCAATTTCTGCATTTTTACAATTGTGTCTCACATCACGTGGCACATGTCGGTTAAGAGGCCCTTATCTACCAAAAACACTACCAACAACTCAAGATGCAGAGCATGTTTACTTCCTGCACACGGATTGGTTCATTGGTTCGCCTATTCTATGCTAGTACTTGACTGGAATCCAATCAAGACCACCTTGCTCAAACAGACCAATTACTATGCTCCAATACGTGTTAGATTCTGGCTTTTAAAATACAGAGGAGCCACAACAGTAACCTGATTGATTGATAGACTCTCTCATTATTCATCAGCACTACTAAAATATCCAGTCTTGACAAAAATAGCTTTGTACTAAGGAGGCCCAATGGATATTAAAATGGAGGCACCCAGTAAATTCCAACAAGTATGCATACTTTTCAATTTCAACTTTAGGTGTATTGCTACATATTCCTGAGAGGGGGCAAGTGGAAGCAGGGGTGTTTGACCATACCCATTAGCTGCCATTGAACAGTAAAGAGAGTGAGAGAGATGATTGTCTGTGATCACCACTCAGTGTTGTAATTACAGCCATCTTAATGAAAGGGAGAACACTGGATTTTGTGTGTGTGTGTGTGTGTGTGTGTATTTGTGTGTTAATAGAAAGGGGGGGGTTGTAACACAGGTGGGCGTTTTATTGTGTCCTCTGTGCCAGCGTGGAGCCCGTCTGCAGGCTGGCGTTGCCGTGGGAACAGGGCTGGTGGTTGGTTGTTGAATCACAGGTGAAGGATAGGGAGGGGGTGGAGTAGAGGTGGTAGGTTGTGTGGGAATGATAGAAAGGCAGTTCAGAAAAGGAAGAAACGATCGATTGAAAAAGAAAGGTGTGCATCAATACAGATGTATCAAGGCTATCCTGCATCCCGTGCTACACACTGCATGTAAAAAACCAAGGACACAGTGTTTCATAAAAAATTATAACATGCTACAAAAAGTATGTGTTTTTTGGATAGTTGAGTAAGAAAAAGGATTTTTTTGTTATAAGAATTTTGAGTAATGACACCAAAAAAAAAATTGCATTTATAATATAAACACTGAATCTAAAAATGACACAAAATGTCAAAAGCTTTCTAATAAAGTTCTAATTTAAAATTAATTTCTAGATTGAGATTAAATGTGCGTATTCAAAATTACATTAGGGATGAGCTTACCTCGACATACGGTGCCATTATCCACAGGTTCATGGCCAGCCTTACACATGCACCGTCCGATGGGCACCATCCATTCACCATCTCCATTACAGTAGAGTTTAATAGGTACATCAACTTCCTCTGCATTGGGGATGCAAACTCCCCTTGCTGCTACCAAGGATGTACTTTCAGCCCCTGAAAGTGTCTCTTGGAAAATGGCACCGTTTCTGATGGCCCGTGGGCATTTACGGTAGAAAACGCGGACGGCAATGAGTGACATGCAGCCACCGTAATCCTGAAAGGCCAGGTAAAAACCATTACGGGAGACTGGCCCAAAGCTGCGTACCTCTGTGTTAATCTTCATTACACGTCCGCCCAAGTCCACTTGCGAAAAACTTTCATCAGCAGCGATGGTGTCCACTTTGATCCATGGGTTCTCCATCCATGGAGGGTGGACTTTAGTGGCAGTGTCGCCATCTGATTCATAGTAGTACAGGTTAAAGGTCTCCTTGCAGGAGCCTGGTACCCGAGGAATGCTGCTGCAGTCCCGCACTGAGAACTTCATCTCCACATGGATGCGCTGAGCTCCTCGCCGGTAAATGTACTTGGTGCGGACCCAGTTGTTCTGATTGGCATCAAAAACATTGCAGACTTGGTAGGTGCGAATAGTGTTCATGTTTTCGTCATATCCACTCACTTCTTCCCACTGCAAGAGAGGTTAGAAGAAAAATGCTTAAACATGTGAATATTCCTAAACTCTCTACTTTTGGTGTCTCAGTCAAATCTTATATTGTGTTGTCCATGACAGGCCGTGTAAGGCCTATTCCCATTTGAGAGGGAACTCACAAATTACTTACATGAATACATGAGCGCTAAACCGCAGGGCAATAGTGAACATCTTGCAACATGTTCTCTCATGTCTGTCTAGGCTCTCCTGGGATGTTCCGAGAGTAGCCGAGCCATTTTCAGAAACTCTCCCCACAGGCACCAGCTAGATTACAGGGCAGGGGAGGTATGAGGTGAGGATAAGGGTAAAATCTTCTGACTATCTTGCCAAATGACTGGCACTGGAAGTAAAATTGCTTGCAGTCACTTGTTATTTTTGCTGAGGTGGTTTCCCTCGTCGTCGGCGGAAGAGATAGCCATTACAAGCTAATTTATATTGGAAAAAAGTAAATTTTACCAATGAAAGATATTCTAGAAATAAATCTTAATTACACCACTTTACCACCACTTTAATTGGCTTTACACCTTCTGCACATAGAATCTAAACTATTATTTACACTGAAAAATAAAAGTAAGTGGCAGAAAACAGCCATTGTTAACCTCCTTGTTAGTTCCGACCACTGTCTAGAAATTTTGTAAGAGTAACACATAAAATTACACCCCATACACATTACAAACTTGGAATAATTGAATTATACGGATGACCATTTTAGAAGATGGAAAAAAGACTTTGTATTAAATTTACAGCTATATATTGCACACACTAAAGCACTAAGTATGCATGCACCAGAGACTTCACTGCTGGCTTTAAAGTGACTCCAGATGCCTTCGCTGTGGTTTTCAACACAGTTGGCTAAGGATCAAGCTAAGGGCCCTCAGCACTAAACAACTAAGATTCAAACCACAAGTAAGTCAGAACCTTGACCTTGTTCAGCAGGGGAAAGCCATTTTCTTCACTTGATAGTCTTCTTTACACTCTGGTCACAAAGCCCATTGAGCACCAATCACTTAAACCCACTCTCCCACCCCCTCTCACTTTCACTCTTCACTTCACTGCTGACATAATTTCCCAAATTAGTCACTGCTTAACGAGGATTTTGACAGGGTTTTGACGGGATTCGGTGAGAAGTCTCATGTTCAAGACCTTCATTCTATAAAACACCCTCAAACTAATTAGAACAGCTCTCTTTCACTAGACATTTTCCTCAGTTTTAATGTCTAAATTATCATCGACAGATTATTATGGATATGGATAGAATTGTAACTGCCACAACACCGCACTACTTTCAACTCTATCCAGTAGTAATTTTTGTGACTTCCACCAGGTGATTCATTTAATATAAAAGTGATTACCCTGAACACCAATTAAGCTGGGGAAGCTTAGTATTTGGCAGCATTCGTTTCAATAAAAATCAAAAAAAGAATTTTTCACAGTCATAGGCAGCCACGAACCTTACCACTGTTCTCTTAGCAAAACTATGATTTTACTGGGATAAAAGCCAATAAAACAGAAGAAGATGGGAATAAAGCATCTTCTTTTTGTAGGCTGTAGATTTGACTGATCAGTTCGGAAGGAAATCAGGGCAGTTACTAATAGAAGATGGGGAGTTCAGTGAGGGCAATGTGCTGAAAAGGGAAAGAGGTAGTGTGAAGGGGGATACTAAAACCCCAAACAAACAGATTTTGAAAGAGGGCCTCTCTTTGTCCTGTCCCAACCAATAAAAAGCGAATGAGGCATAATAAGGGCCGAACAATTAAGCATTTAATGTCAAATTAAATGAAATGCCATTTTTACAGATATTTTGCATTTGGTTTAAAAGTATAGGCCCTAGAAATGATCAGGTAAATTTCAAATGGGAGATTTACAGAATTCCATAGACATTAAATGAAGTAAGTAACAAGTTGAGTAATTCTTAACATGTCTTTGATAAGAAGGTTTTTGTTTTTATTACTCAAATATCCGGGATCCTGCCTTGATCCAATATTCAGTTTCTGGCCATGTAGTTCAATGTTTGTTAAAAAAAAGGAACACAGGAGCCTCAATTTCGAAAATGGAAAAGTATGTAAGGGCCTTCAGGAACAAAAGAAAATAACCCATGCTGTTCTCTTTTGAGGCCTCTGTTCAGGAGCATAGGTCCAACATAAAGAAGCGTGTGGGAAGTGGGACGTCATCAGTTCTTGTGCCCCTTCCACAAGCCTGAAGATTGGCATGCAAACAGAAAGACTAAGGCGCTGTTGAGTCTGTGGCTCGAGACTTGGTCTTCAAGGTTACGCTGAAGTATAAAAAGGTCGTCACACTCTGTGCTAGTGTGGAATTAAACTATACTAATGACTCAGTTTACTGAATGAGAACACATCCTGGGGCCTTTGACACAATCTTTCAATTACAGGAGTACTGAAGAAGTCTTTGTCACATACTTCACTGCTGAACTATGGATAGACAGCTAGCACTGTGGGACAGTTTCAATATCTAGCATCTATTAAGCCTTGATTAATAAAGGTTACTAAAATATGAAATTAAATATGTAGTTAATAAGAATATATTTGGTATGTTACATGCTTTGACCACTCAGTCACTAGTTTGAGAAACACTAGACCACCGACACAAAGCATAAAAAGTAATAAGAAAATCAGCTTAATCAATAACTTCCTTTACACCTAAAAAGACAGATAATTTAGGTGTGATGTAATCTGTAGACGTGTCTAACATTCATTCTCTGCTTGAGATCAGTACAGCCTAGCGTAACTGACTGCCTTTTTCATGAATTATGGAACTGGCTAGCTTTAGGGGATAAAAAAGCTGTCAGCAATAACCATTTTTTCCAATATTAATTGCCCCGCTATGATTGAACTCTTGAAATTTTATCTGGACTTCAGCATCTTTTACTAATAAACTGTCAGAGCTTTGAAGAGTACATGAGCCCAGTTATCATAGCGCTCTCCCCAAACTGTCACTTATAATACTGTAATACAGGGCTGGAAAAGTGAAGCCTTGCTGACATCTCTTTAAACGAATTAAGCTTTTTTACGTTTAGCTATTAAAATGTAGACGGATTGAGTGGAGAAAAAGTGCGCTTGGTACAAAGAATCCATGAATCTTTAATGGGTTCATGTGAAAAAAAATCCTACAAAGAACAAAGCACACTAGATGCTGAGTTCCCCAAATTTTAGTTGTGAGACATTTTTTTCCTGAGGGGACATTTGGGACAAACGACAGGCAATCTCTGTGTTGAATTACAGAGCAGTATATGTCTACATCTGTGCACTGTTGGGCGTTTCACTACAAACAGGGTGAGAAAGAGATGGAGTAGAAAAAAAACAACTAACTAAGCCATCTTTAGCAGCCATCTCCAATTACTGCTATCTACTAGTAACGTGCAACTAGCTTTCTATTGGGTTTTTAACCTCTTTTTGGCTTTTTCTCTTCCACCCTCCATGTTGATCATTTATGCAAATAAATCATTCGATTTGAATACAGATAAAGATTAAGAAGCTGCCAAGCCACACTTTCATTAAATTAACGTTATGACTGCACAACATTTTGTGGTTTTAAGGAAAAGGCCTTAAAATTGCTAAATGCTACATTAAAGACCATCTCAAATTGGCATGTTGCAAAACATAACTGCTATTTACCTTTTCAGAGATGTTTAAAACAACTCACTGTGTTTGATTTTACATATTATAACCAGACATGGCTGTTTTGGGACCATCTGTTTCTTTCCAACTCCTCTGAGCTTATCACACGCTGCCCACTGATGTAGAAATTATGTGAAAGCAGATACAGGCCAGTTCTGTATATAATTAGTGCAAATAGACATAAAAAGTCATAAAAGTTTGGGCTAAGGATGTGTTCATATTCTTCTAAAGATCATCTTTAGTGTCAAGTTCAACCTCACAGGGTTTTAATAGCAGAATATGTATTAAAAGATTAGTTAATGAGTACATACTGCTTAGATATATATACAGATTGAATATGTGTAATTATTAAATAACCTGTGTCCTAACCTACTTTTAGGACAGCAGAGGTGTTTGTTTGAACTCCCAATTAAAAATAGGATTGTTTTTTGGGATTGTAGTCATAAACCAATTGTCTCAATTGTAGAAGTTCAGTTAAAAAGCGGTAAACTTTGCAGAAAGAGACTATTGCTATTTCACTTTTGTGCAGCTAAGCGTCACATGGTCTTATTATTATACTAGATAGTATTATTATTCAGGCCTGTATAATTCTAGTAAGAAACTTTTAAATCGATAATGTTAATTACATTATAACATAAATGCAAAATGTGGATATCTGGGATACCTGCACAAGATACTAGTGTTTCTGTGCGTGTTCTTGTTTGTGGGTTTACTTATGGTTCTCCAGTTTTCTTTTAAATGTTAATATGCATTTTGGCTATGATATACTGCCTCTAATTCTGATTAAGTGTGTGTATTTGTGTGCATTTTTATTTTGTATATTTAAATATGGACATAGTCCCAAAGCAGCTTTAAACATATAATGCAGTAAGAATGACAAGTGTAAGTTTGTCCCTAAGGAGCAAGCCGATGTTATTCTCTGTTAGCCATCTTATAAACTATATCATATAACAATGATCAGTGTGCCATCGGTTTAATACATTAACAAAGAAAAGGCTAGTTTAATAAGTACTAATATGTAAATGTAAATATAAAAGCTACTATGCATTTTAGGATATAAAAAATGCTCATGCCTGGCTGTGAAAAAAAAAGATCACCATACATCCTCCTTCATCAAACATATTATACTATAGAATCTTTTAGCATTTGCATTCCATATTATACTTTCCACTCTTGGGGGCTTTTAACATGAATTTAAACCTCAATAAACAAAGGACAGATACCCACATGGATGAATATTTGAATGGCTGCATGGGTGGATGAAAGGACGAAAGAATGCTACATCTGGATATTTTCACCTCACATACTTCGCAGTATGTTTGAGTTTATTTAACTAAGCTACCCGGTGTCAGGAAAGCCCACTGTTGACGGATCACTCCATATTTTGACTGATATTGATCTTGTAGCTTAGGTCCTGGGCCATGGCATTGGTGTAAGACAATAACTTAAGGCCTCTCTTTCAGTTGGATTCGAGAAGCCCACCTGTTCTGCTCTGCAACGTATTGCCTTTATTTTCCCTAACAACTAATAATGAGCTGTGCGCTGAAAACTTTCCATTACAGAATGAATACATAGAGCTTTAGGTTCAAAACTGGGTAAACAACCTATTTCTTGAATATGGTTGGTCAAATTGATTTTATATATTTGTAGCTCTGACACTTTTCACTGTCAGTTTTTGCATAATAAAAAAAAAAACCTATTTAACTGTATGGCAGGACTGAAAAAAATACACATAGCTAATGATATTAATAATTCCAGATTTAAACAAAGAAAAAAAATCATTTATTTATTCATTTATTAAGTTTTCTGAAAAGAGATTTTTTTGGAACATTCATAAAAGTCTCCAGTGTTAGTGCTTTAAAATAAGCAGTAAATTTTATACAATAGAAAAGTCTTCAGGAGAGGTTTTTTGTACTTTTTTAACTTTAAGAGGATAAAAACAAAGACTGGTGATGGATGCTTTTTTACAGCTGTATCAACAGGTACAGTTAAATAGTTAACTAATTAGGTAATTAGATAATTAATTAATACAAATGAAGAGTACACATGAGTTTCATGTGTCAAGAACTAATATACCTGCATTTTTATACAATGTTTATATTTGTCAAATAATATTACTTATTAAATATGAAAACATGCAAGTACTTTTTTGTAGATATTTAAAGTAACAAAACTTAGGCAATAAATAACACTACTAGAGTTTCTGTGCAGGTTCAAAATATGTGCTACTACTATAAATAATATATCAGAAATTTCATGATGTGCTGTGGTAACTGTTGATTTTTTTTTTTCGTTTTATTTTTTATGTCCCCAAATTAAACTTTCTGTTACAGTCACAGAAGATACGAGTTACACTTACTATTAAAAAAGTATGAATTATCCGAATGTTTAAAAAATTTATAGTGGCTGTCCTGTAATTTTTCTGAACATTTACTGGGACATATGTTTGTACGAATAAAAAAGAAAAGAATGATGCAAGCAAGTGCAATTTCTGGCCTTGTATTTGAGAGAATGACAAAATAGAGAATGTTTTTCTTTTTTGATTGGATCCAGAAGCAGGGCGTCTGATACATTTTACTCTTTGTTTTCAAACATCGATAGCGGCATCATAAAGGAAGATACTGCATACCCTTGTGTCTGACATGATGATGGAGAGCAAATTATATCAGAAAAACTTTGAAGTTGCACAACTGGCCTGTTAAAATTGTTTCCTCCTTCTTTCGTCTGTCTCTTCTCCTGACAGAATGCAGATGCATGGTACAGTATAATTTAAACCAGTCCCCAAACCAGACCACAGAAGCGTAACTAACTGAATTAAACTGAGTTTTTTTGTTTTTTTTGAAACACACCAGCAAATTACTCAACAACTATTTTTTTCCAGTCTTAAGAAGCTCAGGTTCAGAAATGGAGAAGGATAAAGGAGTAGTCTGGACCTCTGGTTTCTCACTCAACAAATGGCGCTGGGCTAGCAAGCAGCATTTTACCGTCTGACTCAGCATTTCACTCAAATGTGACCCCAAAGACTTGTAAGAGCTGGGATTAATTCCAGTGCAGAATCCATGATGGTAATATGAGAAGCACTGTTGAACAGTTACTTCCTGATTATTCACTCATTTCTTCTATTAGTTACAAAAACATTACACTTACACTGTTCTCGCTTGTGCCGGATACAGGAAATACCGTCCATCCCAGCTCAGCTGTTGCTGTAGTAGAATCCATTAACATTTCTGTATTGGAAAGATGAAATATATTTAGGATTAACACACAGGTAATCATCACATTATGTACAGTAAAAGACCTTGTGGCTGCTAGGTATGGGTCCAAATGTCCAACTAATCAAAAAACGCTTAGAGAAAAAAACCCTATAATTGTTACATGGTTTTATATGTAAAAGCCTGTTAAAAAAATCAAACTAAGACACAAACATAACAGCTTATTTTTCTAACCTCCAGTAAAATATTGCTGAAATGTAATAAGGTATAAAATATAAACAGGTTTTTCTCTCCTTTAGTCATTACGGTAGGACGCTTATAGGAGGCCACATAGAATATGATCAACATATCTAACTACTGGTTCTTGGTTTTGTTTCTTACTGTTTCAAGTGATTCACAAAATGATCAAATGATACAAAAAATGAAGCAGGCAAATAAGTTTCAAAGGGAAGCTACAAAAATGTAGTCAGAAAGAAAATACTGGATTCCACTTTCCCACTGTCTGATTCAGCCAAGATCTTTCAGAGACAAGAGCTCAGTATACAGCGGGATCTCTGGGGAGCTTACGTGTTGAACAGGATGTGGGTTAGGAGTAGTACTGCACTCAGATAACCACCAGAGACATTCTCAATAAAGACGTCCTCTTAGATTGACATGGGGAATTGCTAATCAACCCCTGTCTGTGTCCTCAATATGCCTTTGCAGACTTTTTAGGTTATTTGTGAAGATAACAATTTAGGCTATGCTGTTTGATATGATATGATATATGACACAAAAGCACATGTTTAACATGCATTCTCCATGTTTTACTCCTTAAATAAGTCTAAAAAAACATTATATTTAAATGGACACACAGGTATAGGACATCTCTGAAAGCTTCGATTTTATTTAAAGGACCCTAAGAACAAAGTCAAAGGTTAGTGTCAGTGTCTGTATCCCCCACATACTGGCTGAAAGACACACATATGCTACGGCTTGTGCGAGTTGCGGAGACAAGCCGTCTTTTGTGTGTCTGCACAGTGACGGTACTCATGTGGCTTTCACTGGGGAATGGAATGATAATCCATATTCAAGAGAATGGACCGCTGGGAAAAATCAGAAGAGGCAGATAACCTGAGTCGACTTCCTTCGACATTCAAAGCTCTCCAGTGTGGGTCAAATGCCATGTAACTAGTCCTGCCAGACCTTTAGCTAGATGATGTGGTTAAATTTTCTCAGGAATGGACAGTTCCTCTACCTGCACTGGATTATTTGGAGTTAGGTCGCAAAGCAAACATTTGCTAGTAAGGTTGAAAAGAGAACATATTTTAAGAGGAATTTAGGTGGAACCCTTGATGCGCTGATTCACTCAATCATGTCTGCTATGCAAAATACGTGCATGATTAATCTATGATGAGGCATTTTTATCTTAATTAATTCTCTGTGTTAATTAGGGCAAAGCCAAGTTACTGGACTTTATAAAGAATTAGACAGTGATATTTCCTTTCATTATTCTTTTATCACAGGCTCAAGCAGCTATTTAGATTTCCCTCTCAAGCTTTAGTTGAAAACACTTTTTGTGGTCTTAGCTTGAGGCTGACATAATTACAAGTCTTTCGAGTACCAGCTTTTGGAAACATTTAAATATTTACAGAGTTTTCTTTATTCATGCATCAAGCCATTTGAACATTTTAATAGAGCTTTGAAAATAGCTGCAATTAAGTTTTACAAAACACACACACACACACACACGGTTCACCAGAAAACACACACTAGTTCTGGTAAAGAATGCAATTTTACCATTTTTGCCATTGGTTTTCCAGGAAAGAGAGGAGTGTCCAATTAACTGGCTCACATAATTATTTTTAGAGCTGTACAGAATCTTGGCTCGTCTGAATGACCATTTAGCATATGATTCATTTATTAAATAGTCTTTATATTTTATTGTGTGTATTTTTGTGCAGTTAGATTAAAAAACATCTACTGCATATAATTACCAGCTATATGTCAAGGTAATGTTACGGATGTAAGAGAAGAAGGGATCCCAGGGACGTCCTTGTTTAAGAAAGTTATGGCTGTTGTGTAACTCACACTCATCTGTAGGTACCAGTTAGTTGCAGGAGTAGTGAGAAAATCTAGGGGTCTCAGGGCCAGCAGCCCAACACAATATTTAAGCCTTTAAAAACACACAAGAATTTCAACAGTGATAGTTCCTGAGTGGAGTTCCAAAGAAAACCTGAACCTTCAACACTCTCAGAGCTTTTTAAAAACCCACAAAGCTCAATGTTTTTCTGGCAACACCTATTAAATGCCATTCTAGATCTTTAGGAAGGTTGCATATATTTGGAGTGTGACAGATGTGTGCGAAATGTGCTGGGCCGAAGGGCACTGGAAGGGGTTCGCAACTGTATGCTTTGCGCTCAGATGAGTTATCAAGATTCATGTTGTGCTACAAACAGAACACACAGCTAGTGCATTTAGGAAATGTCAGCTGTTCATCACAGGACAATAAACAAAGGACCCCCTCGATGCAGGTCCACATTAATTGATAGGAAACAGGATCCTATCAGCTGGAGGAATACTTCTGTGAAACACGTCTGGTTGGCAAACACAAGGGACACCTGTTAAAGCTGCCGGTATTAAAACAGCCACAGAAAGCTATGGGGGTCTGCTGGTGAAATTACCTTCCCGCTCATTAGTATGAGGTCTGTTTATTTGATGAGGTGGTTAGAATATGGTCAGTTACCACAATAAACCACAAAACATCCACCGGCCCTGCATGCTGTATTATCTGCTTTTTTAGGGTTTACACATTTTTTACAGACAACAAAAAACATTTTTTTTTAACTTTTTTTACAAAAAACTTTTTTTTTTTACTTTTATCTAGATTTTATATAAATTTCTTTAAGTAGGCTAGGAAAGAAAAAGAAATACTAAAGAAAGGTTGTAAATTATTAGACCTATAAGTGTCTAGCCAGACATAGATTAAATTTTTTTGGTGACAAGGAGATGACTTTTGTTCATCTTAAAGCAGATTATTTATTAACTACATTGAAACTAAAAAATTGTACATCAAAGATGAAGTAAATTTACATTTCAGTTAAGATTTAGTGAGCGCTTAAAAGGGGTCAATTAGCTGTGTGTTGATTTGGTATTATTTAACATATAGGTGAACAAGCATATTAATTGCATTATATCAGCAGATCACCAGGTTTAAAATTCTGTTGATTAACAAAACAAGTAAAAGTCAATACAAGTGACTAATGATTCTATGTGAATGATGAAGAAGGTAAATACATCCAAAATGGCATATTTATTTGAAAAAAAAAAAGCAAAAGCATGTTCTATTTGTCTTATATGAAAAACATGATCCTCTATAGACTGTATTCTTAAAACATTTAGTAAATAACAGTAATGGATATGAATTGAAGAGGTAAGGAAGAGGTAAGAGGTAAAAAAAATGTTTCTCTATACTGAACGGCTCAGTTAATCAGCTGACAAACGTAGTATTTCTTTAAAGATTAAGCCCTAATGCATAAGTATAAACAGGTAATAGAAAACTGGCCTGATATATATCAATATACCAGGTAGCGTTTCAGAGTTTTGTTTAGTGCCAATCTAAATAAAATATCTTACATACTGCAACAAGTTCCTCCTTGCAGATGTGCTGTTTTCAAGGCAAGACAAGACAAGACGTAACTCTTTAAAGGGAATCATGGCTTAGACTGCGAACAGCTTGAGTAATTCCTCAAAACCAAAAGACATACCCACAACAACGACACCGACACCTACTCTATTACCACTTTCTGTTCAGCAAAGAGGAACTGGGCTGGCAGTAGCCACCATAACACTATCACTTAAACATATAAAAGACAGGAGGTTCTCTCCATTAGCAAGCATGAAACTACATTCACACCTGGAAATCTCCAGCTCCATTTTTCCTGAAATAATATGTTGGACCGCAGGCTTGTGAGACAAGGCATGGCTGTTTTAGATTTTTTAAAGTGGCACTTTCCATGAAGTGGAGAATGTTCATTAAGATCCCTGTAATATTAGGAGCCTTTGGGAAAAGCCCATTTTTCAAGAATGTCAGACTACGGCAATAAAGTTGTGCTCATGTGACAACAGTATTACTGTACACAGCCACATGTCAAAATGAAGAGTGCGGCAGAGAAACAATTACTGAGTAATGTGCCACTGTGACCCTGGACATCTTTCAGATTTCATAATGTCGATGAGGTAGGAGTGCACATCAGAACAGTGTTATAAAACAGCTTCATATGGTAATTGAGTCCGTATGCTTAAGAGTACAGCCCCAGGAACGAGGCTTAGAGGATGAGGTGGCACTGAACCAAACCCCCTGACAGCTTTACTCTAGGGGCCGCTTGGAACAGTCAAACACCAAATCAGTATGCGCAGCGCTTTACATTTGTCTCCTGAGCGGTTTCACTCCACCGGAGAGATTTATGAAGGCTCTGAGGTTACTGCTAGGCACTAAAAGTCTCGGGGACCTGATGGTGATGATGTAAAAGCATGTGGAGTGATGTGGCAGAGCAGAAATAGAGGGTAAGGGGAAGCAGGCTAGGCCAACAGAGTATCAGTGCTTTTCAAGGAGAAGCGGAAGTCGGCAGTTGATTTTGGCAGTGCAGGATGCCCTGTGAAATATGCTACCATGTAACTGACAGCATGATGTTGCTTAGTATTCCCAGGCTCTGAGGCTGCTGCACTAACGCTCCCTTATAGCCCATCACTCAAAATAGCTAAATGTGTCGGAGATGAAAACCTGCTGAGGTAAAGTAGAGGAGAAAGGAAAATAAAGATGGCAGTGCGCACTTATTTCTTGTTCTTTTTCACACATTGACAGCACAACCTCTCCACAAGTGAAACATTCTTGGCTACTCTAATTTATGTTTGTCTTAGTGCTGGTCCTTCAAATTCTGTCTAAATGCCTCCTTCACCACACTTTTAATGGCTTTGTTTTTTTTTCCACTGTAACGCTTAATTATTTACTCTAAAAAGCCTCACAAGAGGTTCACAAATGGTAATTGCAGGCACCTCACTCGCACTCAATCTTTCCCTCTCTTCCTCCTCCACCCGACCATGTGAAGATCCCGCTTTAGATGATTGGCTGCATTTAACAAAACAACTGAAACCAGACGCACACTGACAGACAAATTTTTGTTCCAGCAAATTACTATTCCATAGCACATAGTAACCATTTCTCTACATCTCAGCCTTTTGCTTTATGTTGGATTACAACATCTTTTTTGCCAGTCATTTAGGAGTGTTATAGATAGTAATGTAAGTTCATGACCCTCATTTGCCTGCTGAGATTATATGAATTTGTGTTTTGGTTTTGAGGGGAGTCTGTATTTCAGAACCATTAAAGGATTCCAAAAAGCTTTGGGATTTGCTCTGAATATGTTGACAAATGAAAACTGTCAGTTTTATGATCAACATAAATTTACAGAACATATATGACCTCATAATTCATACTCATATACTATAGAAAAAACTATATAAAGGCAAAATGACACACAAAAACCTTTACCATAAATACAAAACAAAAGTAAACAGTCATAGCATTGAAACGTGTATTTACAATGCCATTAATGTTTTTAAGAGTAATAGTTTTACAAATGTTTTATTTAATGATTTACATTTATAGCCCTTATCCAGAGTGACTTACATTTATCTCTTTTATACAACTAAGCAATTGGGAATTAAGGGCCTTGCTCAGGGGCCCAACAGTGGTAACTTAGTGGTGCTGGGAATCAAAACCCCTGCGCTACCACATCCCACCATATATCTGAGAATTTAAAAAAATATTTAATTTAAACATTACATACTGAGGCAACTTTAGAATGTCCGTATGTACCTAGTGAAGATTTTGATCAGTATCATTACATATTACGAACAATCAAATCGTTTGGACTGTAAATTTCTCTAATATCCACATTGATTTTTTTACAGTATTGATGCAGATGTGCACATGTTAAGTAGTGAGTGTCTTGGCTAGAAGATTTTTATATTTATTAACGCTGTTCGCTAAGGAGTTTGTTAAAGTTTGAAAAGACACCCACATAAATAAATAAAAAACGCTTTTTGAAATCTTTAATTTTTTAATTTACAACACATTTACATTTAGATTTAAAGCATTTGGCAGATGCCTCTGTCCAGAGAGACCTACATTTATTTCAGTTTTACAACTGGGCAACTGGGGTTCGAAGGCCTTGCTCTGCGGGCCAACAGTCCAACACCTTAACCCGTGAGCTACCACCTTCCCCACATACCTAATGTAGTATCTAATACTATCTAAACAGTATCTAATACTATCTAAACATAGTATCTAATGTATGGATCTTACCTACCTACCATGTATACATTTTATAGCTAAAAGTGTGTGGGCACTTTGCCAGCACATCCATAACTCTGTCTTACCCAAATGGTTACAACAAAGTTGGACATATTTGTCAGGAATGTCAAGAACAGAGGTAAGGGTCTCAACCACTGTTTCAGCATGTCCCTGTCCCTCTGCACAAAACCCCTGAGCTTCATGAATACATATGTTAGGTTTGGAGTGTAAAAACTCGAGGGATCTGCAGTCCTGACCTCAACCCCACTAAACACCTTAAGGAAAACTGAAACAGAACATTGACCGCACTTCTCTAACATTAGTGCTTGAAATCTCTAATACCATCATTTTCTCATTTCCCTATTGATAATAGTGTTTGTGAGTGATGTTCCAGCCAGCTGTCCCATCACTTTTTTGTATATGGTGTACTTACATACATACTATATCTTTTGTACCTACCTCCTTAATTTACTTATTAATATAATAATGTCTTTGCATTCCTTACCAGAATCCATGTAAACACTCAGCTCCTCTGTTAAACAGCTAGGCGAAATCCCAAATAAATCTTCTGATTCATTATCTAAACCCACAATATATAGTTTAAAATAATGAATTTAGATTTAGATTTAAATAATGAATGTTTCACTGCATTTCTATGGCATTCCTAATTTCTTCAGAAGTTGTGTTGTTTTGATACACAAGACAGATGCTAAAATGTTCACTGTTACAATTATCCATTCAACAATAAATTTACTTCTTACATCTCTACAGTAGATTATGTATTTGCTGCACATTACAGCTTCTGAACTGCACTATAACACGTGCCATATAATTATGTAATGCCCCTCAAAACAAAAAAAATTTGCCTGCTTGTCTGAACATAGCCTAATGACTTCCTATAATTTGAGTTCATTTTAAAGGGTACTTTTAAATTTCTATTTAAAGGAGTGACGCCAGCAGTTTGTACTTATAGCACCGTAGCTGTAGGTAGGGATATTTGTTCCAATTTTATAGTAATTAAAGCTCCTCACACCACATCTCTATTTTTGTCAGTTATTCCTGCTAAAGCATGTAACACCACCATGTCTAGGAGTGTCTTGTTCGAACCATGCAATAATTTATTTTTAATATCTGTGACCTCCAATATATCAACATTCTTGAATAATATCAATATTGGATTCTGAGCAGTGGCTGCAAAATTCTCCATAACCTCCATGTGACTTTCATGACACCCCGAGTGCACGCATGATGCCACAGATGGGCTGCTCGTGAGCTGTCAGAAACAAACACTGTACTACAACACCATGTCATGTTCCAGGACTGACTGTCGAGCGCTTAATATTCATGAATTAAGGAAAGGAGGGGTACTGACCTCCGGTTTCCGCCACCACGATAGCATGCTGAATATTTAAATACAGTCAGGGGGAACTGTGTCCTGCTCTGGATTACACACACATTTCAAACAAAGCCTTTTCTCAGGCAGGGTAAATTTAGATTAGATCATTTTAGATGAAATGCTTTCTTATGGTCCACAGAAACAGTTCTAACCTAACCCTTTTTTAAAAGCCGCTAATCCATCAGTGGCTTTTTAAGCACATCCAACAAATAATAATAGTCACAGTGCAGGAATGTTACGTGTTAGTCGACTGAAGTGTGATTTGTAATATCCATGTTATTGTGCACTAATAACCATATAAACTGTTTCATTAAAGACAAGAGTTTTTTTTGGCAATCTTTAACAGAATGGTGACTGGCTTTCATTCAGGCAAAACAGGAAAAGGGCAACATTTAAAATCACAGCCTGAGGGGCTGTCACAGACAGAGGAGAGGAGGGAGGCTTGACGATTCAGTTTTAATGCATGAGCGTGCAAACTAACACAATGAACGCTTCGAACAAACACGCCGCTGCCTTTGACCTTCACTTTTCCTTTTTTTCCCCCTCCCCAGTCGAGACAAACAGGAGTCTGTTGAATTTTAAAGGCACTGGGTGTAGCCTATTAAGGCAAAATTCCCAATTTTTTCCCCATACTGTTTGCTTAAATGCCACATCCTTGGCTTTATAGCTCTGTTAGTTAACATCAGTACTAAGTCTTTGCTCGGTTTTTCTTTCACGTTTATTTGTTTTTTCTTTTTTCCATCACAGAAGCTTTAAAAATTAATCCAGCAGAGTCCCAAAAAGCAATGTAATTAGATTTCGGGGGAAGAAAAGTCAACCTGCCATTTCAAAATCAAATTTAATATCTAGGTCAATTGCTGTAGAGCTGAAAAGTTGTGAAATGGCTTCGACTTGGCAGTGTTAAAATTAATATGACAAAACTATAGATACGAATGCTTGATAACTAATAAATTAATAAACCATTCAGCCCCCTCTCCCACTGGCACTGTATAAAAATGGAGTGCTCTTTTTATCAGCAGTTCACGCACTCTACGAGACTCTATTCAACGCTGAAATGACCTTCATGCTACCACACACCATTCGGGTTTATTTGAAAGGAAAGGGTTATGCAAATTACAATATCTGCTAAAACCTATACCCAACATACTTCCCCTTCCTGTCTGTCCTGAATTCATTAGAGAATACTGCTATTAGATAAAACATTTTAAAAGCTCACTGAGGTTGGAAAGGTTCTCTAAACGATGTGCTAAAAATCATCCCATATGCTCTAGACTTGAGCAATATGGACAGGGCATAACCTAAAATTTTTCATTCAAAAGGGTGACTAGAATTCATTTATTAAACCACCAGGCAGGGATTAGCCAAGGTTGCTTCATTAGCACAATCCCGCTGGTGGAACATTGGTGAGAAAAACCATTAAATTTTTAGAAAAAAAGACATCACATAATATAAAAAAAGACATACAGCCTTTAAAACGGCACAGATTGACTCTGTTAACCAAAGCAGTATTGAATCTGAATCTAATAGTGATGAATCTTAGAGCAGGAACAGCAGTTTTGATTATAATGTTGGATGTCATTTAATCTCAGGTTTATATTAACATGCATGTTTTAATAAATAATCATTCTGCAAAAAAATGTTGAATGTATGATCTAAGAATACTGGTTATCCAAACTGAAAAATAAACACCTTATTTTTAATATGGTGGTGTCTTCTGGGAAAAAATGTTCAAAATTTATGGAAGAAGTCCTATCGTCAGCACTTTGTAACAGTCAGTGGTAAAGCTGTTTACTAAGATTTTGTCTATAGAACCACGTCTGAAGGTTCATGTAACGCCAAGCTGCATATTTCTGGCTTAAGCTGCATTTTTCTGTCTTAAATTGAAGAGAAAACCATGAGAAAATCCGTGTTAAATGTAATTAAAATGTGACGTCTAATAGGTGTTTATTCATATTTGAATGATGCCCCAACAGAGCTCATGAATATAGCAGCTGTACAATCCAACTAAATTATCTATTTTGTCAAAAAACTCCTTCCTATTTTGGATTTGAAATTTAGGGTCAAGCAGGAACAAAAGTCTATTTTCTTTTACTATTGATTTTTTTAAATTACACATAGCATTTAAGCATATTTGTAGTAATCTTATTATCACACCTACATGTGGGGTCTCTTTTAGCATGACAACATTTCTGTAAATAAAGTGAGCTCCATAATGACATGTAAATAAAGCAAGCTCCATAATGACATGGTTTCCCAAGAAAAGGTAGAACTTAAGTGGCCTAAACTTAACCCTAGTGAACACCCTCAGGATGAACTGAATGAGCTCCAGCCCTTTTAAAGCTACATTAGTATCTGACCTCACTAATGATCTTGTGGCTGAATAAACAAATCCTCATTAACATGGTCCAAAATCTCCTCCTGAAAAGAGTGATGTATGTGTGGATGTGATCATGTGGTGTCTATAAGCATTTGATCAGAAACAGTTGACCACATAGTGTTCATCACCTGAAACACATTAGGAAGAATACCATAGTTCTGTAAACAAATTAAACACTAACCAATATAAAGCTAAACAAATTAGCACAATCAGTTTCATCACATCCGTTCAAATGTGTTACATGAAACCATTTAAAAGTGTAACTGCAGTCTTCACCGTGATAAGGAATAATGAATGTAGCAACCTGCTGGGAAGGTTCACACCTCTAATTTACCCCCACGTGTAATCTGTAATCCATTACCTCAAGTGTAAATTATGCAATCTGTACAAGTAGCTGCACACTGACAGACAATATGTTGATAATAGCATGTTTTTATTACTAAGGTAGCTCGTCCAGCTTTCTTTATTACTTGTGTGATTCGTATGGCTTTAACCATAATTATAATAAATGAAGCCTTATGACCAATTATTCATATGTCTCTTTCCTGAGGCTGATGAAGCAGAGCATCTTCGTTTTACCCAGCATGACGCTTGATGAGAGGGGCAAAGGTGCCTGTTCTTTGCAGAGTACAGTTCAAATGCTACCGGAATGTGAACGAAAATGTCGAATAGGGGCATCTTATACAAGATTTGATAAACACCACTAATTCATGTACTTGTGTGAGTACAGGTCTGTTAAGAGTCCTCCAGCATTTAATTATGCTAATGATCTTGCCTTATGGGTTGTTTAACACTATTCACGATTCAATTCCACTGTTTTATTTTTCAAATAACAGCAGTATGTTGAACAAGCAAACATTAATTAATATTAGGCTTAATACTAATAATTATTATTAATTACTAATTACTTAATAATTTTTATAGGAGCAATTTACAGCTCAATTGTTTAAACATGTTTAAAATTTTATATGAAGATGTGTTCTGTTTTTGAACAGCCTTAGCAGTTTTACAGTTAGATGGAAATGGTAATCATTCTTTCAATGATGAATTAAACTAAAAATATGTTTTTGCTGAAGAATTACTATGGTACAGTGGAATAAAACACTTTAGGACTTTACATTTGGAGGTAAAGTGGAGGTGGTGGCTCGTGGTTAAGGTGTTGGACTACCAACCCGAAGATTGTGGGTTCAATTCCCAGATCCACCACCGCTGGGCCCCTGAGCAAGGCCCCTAACCCCCAATTGCTCAGTTGTAGGGTTAGGGTTAAATAAGATGAATGTAAGTCGCTCTGGATAAGAGCGTCGGGTAAATGTAAATGTACATTTATTTTTAGAATATATATATATATAACTAAACTATCAACCTAAATAGCAGCATGCAACTGAATCAGAGGCGAACAGCAACTATGCATTACGAGTTTTATCCACAATGATTATTCATTTCCTCTCTGCGTTTTTACTAGCAGAGCGCTTCAGGTGAAGCTCTTGTGCTCTATGATGCGAGGAGACACACAGTCTTTCCTTGCACCCGTGACCATTTACTAGTGTCCTCCACACAAAGGTGCTGCACTTCAAAAATTAAAAAAAAATATATCAGGAGTCAGATTTTTAGATTGTTCTCGATTTTATCAGATGACTTATGGCTTGTCTTATGTTATGGTTGTCTTGGAACTATAAAGAAGGGTTTTCAAGAGCAAAGCTTCCTGCACTGCTGGGAACATTTACTGCCCTCCGAGCCTGCTTGCCACACAGCCAGCGTAACCCAAACACCTTCTGGCAAGTGACAGACAAAGTGCTGCAATCACACTCAAGGTCATTAGGCTGACCTGTTTTACCACTTTAGCCTCATTGTTACTGATACATTGGTGTTAGTTGTGCTGAGATATTCGAGTGCTTTAGGAGTGTCTTGAGCAAATCCGACAAGGGCTCTTAAATGTCTGGCACTAATGACATGTTTGTGAGACAATCTTGAGCAGAGAGACACAGGGGAACAAGGATTTATTAGATTGTATTCCTTTGCAGCTGCACCAAAAAGAGTGCTATTAAGCACAAATAAGAAATCAACCATTTGTAAAGTTCATTGATGCTATGTCGTTCGCTACCAGCAGTTAGATTTACAGCATTAGGCAGACGGCCTTCATCGAGGAGCCCAGTAGTGGGGACCTGGTGGTGTTGGGAACCAAACCAATTAGCAGTCCAACACTCTAACCACTGCACTACTACTTTCCCCAGCAGAAGAGTGCTAAAATAAATAAATGAAAGAAAGACTCAACAAAGGTTTACTTATCACGAGGGCATCTTCCAGAACACACCAGACTGAGCTTAAGTTTCATTTACATTCACAGCATTTGGGAGACGCCCTTATCCAGAGTGACTTACATTTATCTCTTTTATATAGCAATTGGGGGTTAAGCACTTTGCTTAGAGGCCCAACAGTGGTGGCTTGGTGGTGCTGGGAATCGAACCCCGGCATCAATCCAACACCTTAAGCACTAAGCCACTACTTCCCCACGTTTCACTTTTTTTCCTGCACTTGTGAGTGATAAATGGAGCTGTTTAATTAGATAGAATTGAAGTGAGCTCTGTTTGATCCCCAGGAGCTGTTTAGTTCAAAAGCCATCAGACGCCAGTGGATCTGATCAGCAACAAAAACGATGAGACCCACTGCTTATCTGAGGTCATGAATTAAGAGCCAGCTCTTAGCAAGACACTGCTTAGCAGACATCTCCATAACTCATTATCTGCAACAACATGCCATGCGGACTCTCTGATAAAGGGCTCACTTGAGTGCACTTAGTCTCAGGTCACTTCTACCAACACGACTCTCTTGCCATTTTATCAGACTAGACTTGCTGTCTTAAGCCTGAATGAGCCTTATATTGCCTCATATAGCCTCACTGACTAGAGTGCAGTCACACCTGAGATGCGCACTTTAGCTCCTTAAAGACGTTATGACATCATGTCAAAGCAGAAATCCATGCAAGCGACAGTGTTAATAATGACTTTTTATAAAAAGTGAGAATGAAACATTTTTGAAGTCAGCTGGCTGGACCAACTTATTAGTTAAAATAATCCTTTAGGAAGGCAAACAAGTTTCAGACCTACCATTCATGCTTAAGAGCATAAAAAGCAGTTGCTCCTATAACAATGCATGACTTGTGTAAAGTTTGGGAAGCGTGTAACTTTTTTGGAGTCAGTCTTTGGAAAGTTCAACATATTCACTAACACAAACCTCACACTGTTTGTTCTCGGTCAATTAGAGTCGCTTAAAATGATTTAGAGCTTCAATGTTTTCTTAACCACAGGTAGGCCTAAAACGTCCAGTGTTTAAACTGTCTCTCATGCGTTCAGTGAGAAAACCTAGTCTTAGTGACAATATTTACCTCGTAAACATTGTAAAGTATTTTAGAACTATGCAGTTTACCTTGGATTTGCATTTACTTGAAAAAAAATTTATTGTAAAAAAAATTAGGAATGCTGCAATTTTCCAGCCATTAAAAATAACATTTTTGGTCAAATCAATGAAAATTGTTAAAAAAAAAATTGCTTATCACTTGTCCACCAGCTATACTCTATTTACAACTGTTTCTAATGAATATATGACATATTTACTACCAACTTAGGTTTATTATTTAAGACATCTCTAATTAATTATATATGCATGTTGGATTGCCTGACAATTTCAATTACAAGGTATGCAACAATACAAAGAATGTTTGTGGTTAGTTTTCCAGTCATAAAGTATGATTCTTATTAATTATTGGCCTCAAACATTGGAAAATATCAGATTAAAAGGAGTTACACTTTCCAGTGACTGCGATGTTGACTGACACAACAAAGATGTAAACATCACTAAACCTAGGCTGCAGTCTGTTTTAAAGCATTCTGCTATATGCACAGACAATTAAGCTTTCGGTGTTCATTTTAAATGAGTAGTATAATGGGCGGGATTATACTAAAACTAAAGTGCAATTTAATGCAGCAAATAGAGCTCAAAGCCAGTAAATATTTTATACACCTCATGGTCATCATGTTTCCTTATCATTTAATTATATACTGTGCCTACACTCTTTTTGCTAATGAAATACAGCCCAATAAATGGAATAAGTGTCAGGAAATCTTGGTGATAAAAAAACAGCTGAAAGTCATCCAAGGGGATGGAAGTAACATTGTCTTGGCAATGTGTAAAGCAATTAAGCCAGCTAGTTTATCATAGAGAAAAAGGGAGGGAGACTAATGATAGGTCATCTGGACACACGTCTTAGACTGCAGCTCGAATCAATCATTCCGAGGACAGAAATAACATTTCCAGCCTCGATAATATTCAGATTAGAACTAAAACACAAGTTTATCGCACAAGTTTAAACATCATTTAAACTAGAAAGAATATTATAGTGAAGAAATAATGACAGATTTTTACATTTATGTACAGAAATAATTAAATGAGTTATGATATAAAGCCTATTTCTTATAACAAGCTTGTGATTAATTTGGACAGCAACAAAATGTGCAAATTAGGTAAAGAGCAATACTATCATATATAACTAAATAATTACTCTAGGAAATATTTAAGGACTTCTGAGAAGTCCCATTTCCTAAGCTGCACTTTAAAAAAGCCACAGAAAATGTAACAAGGCATCCTGTTGTAAATTTGTGTCAAAAAGCAGCCACATTCCCAGAGAGGCACGCTGAAAAAGCACCTCTGAGGAAGAAGACAATTCAACACAAAGCTAAAACATTCTTAAGGTTTCTTATTGAAAGACTGGACCGTTCTTTAAGGACGCCTTCAATGGCAACATTCACTATGCAGGAATTGTGTGTGTGTGGTGTGTGTATGTGTGTGTCCTGAAGGGGAAAAAGTGGCTGAGGGGGAAAAGAGCTGCTTCAGTGCTGAGCTATTCACACTCTTTCACTGATTACATTGTTCAGTCTCTTAATAGCTTGGCATCAACAGGTGGCTAAACGAGCTAAAATGTTTTCACCCCTCTATGCACAAACACTCTATTGCACACGTGCATGTGCCTGCACACACTCTTGTGGAAAAAAAGTCATACACATCTGATTGCAAACAAGGGGAACCCAAACCCTGGTGTATAACACAACCCACTGTGGTGGAGGAAAAAAAAGATAGACAAAACCGCTATGCCTGAATGAGTCTTCTCTTGCATATCACGCCCAGGTGCAGGCTGTCATCTGTTGAAAACTGCGAGAGAATAGAGGAATAGACAAACACAGGGACAGACAGGGACAGAGAAACTAATTCACAAACGGACTGTGCGGTGGCCTGGGAAAAGATGCAGAAAAAGTGTGGATTGGCATGCAAATCAGGTCCGCATGTGGATGCACGAAGCCGGCCAAAGGCTTTTAGAAGCAGTAATTTGCCAGCATTCACCTCCCATTAATATCAGAGGCGATTAATGAGGAGCCGAGGGAAGGACCAGGTGTCGAAGTGGCCATAGAAGGGGAACAAAGAGGGCAAATGCAGTGATCCACAAGGAATGCCTGCTCAGTGAGAGAGGGGAAAACAGGCATGTGATATTTTTGTGAAATCAAGAGAAAGTGTTAACGTTAAGTAGATCACTTAAGGGTTTAACTTAACTCCCTTCCTTTGGCTGACATTGCTGACCATGTGACTTCTCTTACTCGACACTGAGCAATCATGTATACACCTCCAAAGTCGAACCACAAGGGTATTAATCTGACATGCTGTATGGAATAAGAAGCGGAAAAGAGGAGATTCAGAAGAAAAGCATCTCTGCTGTGTCAGCCCACTCAGAGTAGCCAAAGAGTTAGCAAGCGTTTAAATTAAGCACAATCCGGAACAGAAAACGAGGCGATCGCATGCAAGCAAAGCAAACAACTTACATGCATTATGAGATCTTCCTCTTTGTCTTCTGGTCTATTTGACAAACTTTACACTAATCCGCTTCACAATTTACAGCCCCTATTGTGGTAGCTATTAGCAAGACCACAGTCCATAAAGAAGGCTGTAAATCCAAAACAACACTACAAACCGCAACATAAAAGTCGAAATGGCCCTGCTGTGCTAAGACACACTAATTTGATATCCTCCGTAACAAGCATCGCCTGGTCTGTCACATTCCTTCCCTGACAGGCTGTACGAGAGCGGAATGTGAGATGAGGATTCTGGTGCCAACTCTAAGATGAAAACAAATCTCAAACAGGCAGGATAATAAACACCGTGTGTGCAAACTGAGGGATTTGATATGAGCAGGATTAAAAGTGAGGCTCCAAAAAAGATTCACGCTGGAATCATTTCTGACTAGCCATGCGGCAAGGCATCAGGAGAGATGGAACAAACATAGAACCAAAATGAAATAACGAAGATGGCAGAGAGAGTGTGCTGTTGTTTGGCTGATAGTGCCAGTGTAAAGCGGTTCATGTCAGCATTTCTATGTGAAACGCAGCAGGTCAATAAACACATGAGGCATAATTAATGTGTCTTGGCTTTTTGCATGATGTATTAGCCTGCTGCTGTTGAAAAAGCACCACAGCCTACAAAAGAGATCAGGAAGGTCAAACAAAGCCAAGGGGAATTCAACACAAAACTCTGATGCATGATTTCCCTGGAGAAATGATCTGTATGTACTCTCACTGGTGCCTGACCCTGCACTCATCTTATTCCCACTGACATAAACAAATGAACACCTTCCTTAAAAAGAGGTCTTCAATCCTTTAGACCCAATCAGATCCCAATCAAATATTCATGTGCAATGCAAGAACAGAGTATAAAAACTCGTAGCCAACGCCACAGAGGACGACCTGCTGCCTTTTTGTTACACCATCATATTCACCCAGACTTAAAGAAAAAGTCACCATCTTTTCTTTTGTGTGATTTCTCTTTTTCTTTTGTGTGAACACAAAACACAGGTCCATTTCGTTTGAAAAAAAAAACGTCCTTTCTATAAAGCGTGCTTGTTTCAATGGCAGCCATTTTGGATAAAGTGTAAGAACAAGTTTCTAGAATTTCAGCTAATAAATTAACATATTGCTAGGACGTCATCTGTACAGTACAGCAGAAATTGTTAGACTAGTTCAAAAACATCTCAAAACATTTACAGAGGACACAAGTCAAAGAGTTGGGCCTCAGGTGGATATAGTTATTTCCTTTCTTTTCATTTATCAGTCTGTCTTTGTCTAGCTACCTAGCTTGCTATATACCATATTATACTATTCTATACTAAACTTTATGCTATACTATTCTATACTAGATTATGCTATACTAGATTATTCTATTGTATACCATTCTATGCTATTGTATACTATACTTTTCTTTACTATATTATACTTTTCTATGCTATACTATTGTATACTATACAATACTTTATTATGCTACACTATACTATACTATTCTATACTATACTATATTATTCTATATTGTTCTATGCTATGCTATGCTATGCTATCCTATACTATAGCAACCCAGTCCTATGTAGACTGACAGGGTCTACAATATATAGCATTTTTAATCAAGGAGGTCTCTGTAAAACAACCATTCAGAGTTGTGTTTAGAGTTTGAAAAGTCAAGCTTAAAAAAAAAATCACTGAAACGCACTAAAAATGTGACAAGCATATCTTTAAAAATTTTGTAGAATTCAACCTAACAAAGTGACATTTCATAATTCTAAAAGCGCTTTCGGTTTCAGTCGTGCTACAAGCATCAAACGATAAGTTTACAGGCAACAAAACAGCACATTAGAGCTTGTAGTTGCCTGGCTAGCTAAAATATTTATGATGATAAATCTTCGATTGCTAATAACTTAATTAGAACAAGGATTGCTCAAGGTTTTATAAAAAGATGGTTTTGGCTATTAAGGCTGGCATACTAATGTAAAACTTTAAATTTGTAATCATAACACCATGAATACAAAATCACACAGACATTAAATAATATGAGATATATTAGTGGATCATAGTATTAATAAAACAAGGGGATTTTTAGAGTGCCTTTCCTCATGCACTTTATTCTCTAAAGTAGTTAGCGAGGGCTGTCTGGTCTGCCACTGAGTATCCAGTGACATCCACAGAACTGAGACGAAGGCTAAGAGGTTAATTGAGTCTCCATGCTGTGCCTTCCTCTGTGTAATTTCCTGTGATTAAAGCGGTGAGGTTACTGTCGGACTCACTCAGAAATTGTCCGAACTGCTAAGTAATTAAGCATGTGCTAAAAACCTGTCTGCTGATAATATCAAATCACTGTAAAGGCAGAGTGTGTTTCAATATTTATGCTTGAAAAAGCCAGTGACTATCACATATTCTCCTGTACCCTCACTGATAAGTCAACACTATTCATGCTGAAGAGTCTAAATGGCTTTTAATTGAGCTATTATTAGAGTGAATAGAGAGCGACATCGGAGCTGTCAAAAATAGTTCTTGAAATGAGGTGACGGTATTAAAGACTGAAAAGTAGGTCTATGAAAGATATTCAGAGAGTAGCAAAATTTGGTTTAAGGCACAAAAATGTGAGAGGGGTGAGAGCTGAAAGTGTGAGATCAGAAGAGAGACTTCATTACGGAAGGTGCTGGCTCAAGAGACGCTCTCAGATCTTTATCAGCGAGCTGAAACTTAGCCCAGAGTGCCTACGGTGAAAAAATGGAGACATTTTAAAAGCTACACTAAGAGGATTTACTGAAACCTCTACAGCTAAAATGTTTCTTTCATTCGCTTCTGCGGCAGGTTAAAAAAACGGACCATAATGTCGTTTAAAAAAATATTATATATTTTTATATATTGTCGTTTAAAAAATATTATAAAATGTTATATTTTTTGTATTATGAATGTTTTTGATAGATACAGATTTGTATTTTACTAACAAGTTCGAGATAAACATTTTTATGGACTTTAGTTATGGTAAAACTTGCTTTTAAACTGTTCATTCAGATTGCGGTGCAGGTGAATTACATTTAAACGGGCTGAACAAACTGACTCGATTTTGTGCCAATGTGACATTTACATAGCTATAGCATGGAGTATGCTGGAGTTTGCTACATCTTTTTTAAAAAAATTGCAATGCATTAATTTTTCTCTTCCCCCAGGAAACTACTTGACTTGGTGAAATTTGAAAGTGAAGACTTTGTCTTTTAAGCTCCTAGAAGTTAAGACACATAGTTCATCTTGTTCATCTAGGTCCCTATTCCTCTCTCTCTCTTTCTCTCAGAAATAGACGCGTCCATCTTTCTCCAGCAAAAAAAAAAACCCAAAAAACCAAGAAAACTATGTCATGCTAGTTCAACTATAAAGAATAACCCTGCAGCTGGCTTTTATTCAACAGCTGAGGGGAAAAAGTGAAAACATTCTACGTTTTTGTCCATATTCTCTATGAAAGACAGCCCAATATTCCCCTGGCAACCAACTCCCCAAGCTTATCAGTGGCTATGTGAGTGTGTCCATGCATCAATTTTCCAGTGTATTCTCCGTGCAGGAACGTGGACATGCATAAAATGTGTGCATTTGCCAGCTTGTCATTATGACCTTGTGCGCAGATTTGCGTAACAGCGTGCATGTACATTTGCCGTCATGGACATTTGCAGCCTGTCATCAACCCTTATCCCATTTCTGTCTCTGACTATCAGTTGTGTTTTAAATGAAGGAAGAGGATTTGTTTCAGGATTGCAATGCTGAATTTACAAAGAGTCGGTTTCTTAAAGCCAGTTTCAAGCTAGTGGTCACGAGATAACAAAAAACTTGGGTGCCTTCCGGGTTTGTTTGAGGGTAAACCAAGCGTAGAATAAGTTTGCTTAATATTTTAACCTGCTAAAGTTTAGGAATTTACCCTAACCAGATTAGACATTAAGTATGGTGAAAGCAAGTAAAATTTGCTGTGGTGAGGAAATGACAGACACACTGACAACAAAGTAGATCGAGTTATAAAATTAAAATAAAATTAATTCAAAAAGATGCCTTTAGACAACAAAAGGATTTGATTTGTTTTAATTAATTTAAAGCACACACACATTTAACAGATTACAGTTTAGATTTAGATTTAGTATTTAGTTTGTATGCACAAGTTTAATGTAAGTAATGTCTGTATTATGTGTATATGCTTAAGTAATACAACTAATAATCACAAACACCAAAAAAAAGTAAAAAAATAACATTGTAGCTATAAGTCACACTATATATATATATATATATATATATATATATATATATATATATATATATATATATATATATATATATATATAAAATATAATTCTTTTTTATCACCTTTTTTTCAACATTTTTATTAGTTGAATAATATATTATTTAAAATGTATTAGTATTAAAATCCTTATCTGAATTAAACAAATGTATATGTAATATTTTTTTAAAAGTCGGAACAAATTGAATCACTATAGGGTTGTGGTTATATTTCTTAGCCTCATCATTCACAAATGCGCTACCAAATACACTCTATTGCCACCCTGACAAAATGTAATATGTACCAAAAATCAAGATGTTTTCAGTAATCATTAGCGGGCCAAACTGGCTATAAAACTGGCCACAAGTCAGAATCATGTCTACAACATTTCTGTTTGGATCAATTATCATAAGGCAAAAAGAAAAAGAATAGACAGAAAGTTCTGTAAATAAATGTGTGTGTACAGACAGTCCTGTTTCTATTCTGTCTGGCTATGTGCCTGCAGCAGCCTGCTAACCTTTGTGGCTCTACAGGGAGCACTCTGGGAAATAAAGAACTGTTGTACCAAATTAATTGTAATGAATTTGCTGGTAGATTGCTCTGGATAATGCCTATATCATTCCAGCATTACACACTCGCAGGTGCAGATGCTCTTTAATGTTTTGCTTGTGTGTGTGTTTGGTCGAATCAGTTGTTTTGATCCCAGTGGCTGTAAGTGAAGGGGAAATTAGGGTTAATTAAACATAAACAAGTGTAAACACAAGAGCGGTTGGTCGACTCTAAAACCTGAGGTAAAAAAAACAGTTTAATCACACACACACTAGTGCCCTTCTGATCTCGTCACCCTCTTTCAGTTTAACTACAAGCCTATATTTGAACTCATGCAGCGTGGTTCGTGTTTGACCGCAAGGTTTGTTAGGTAAAAAACTGTTTGCACACATAATTTTGTCTGCTTTTACCACAAGTCGACCTGGAGTGAGTGCAATGATGGACTAAAAAAAACCACAGGTTGATGTCAGTGGAATGGAACTGCCCTTCTGGCCGTTCGGTCCTGACCAAATGTGGCCACGTCATTCGAAAAAAGTGGACAAATGTGTGCTGCAAGACAAGTAACCGTGCCGGAAAACAGCACATTTTTTCACCCCCTCATGCATTCTCTCGCACTTTCTTTAGGCATTTAGACAAAGGCATTGAAAATGCTAAATGCTTGACCATTCCACAAGCGTCCTCTTTCTGTTCAAACTTTTCGGTTGCCCCTTTTGTTCGATTAATACCTTCATGTCTTTCAGTGCCCCCCCTCCCCATTCCCTTGCCTGCTTCAGCCCAAGCTCCCACAAGAGTTCTCCTCCTCATTACACATGCTTGCTTCCACTCTAGTTCCCAAGATTAGGCAAATGAGCCCCTGAACCTAGCCTAAGGACCCCTCCCCACAAAACACACTCACTCTTTTCAAAACTTCAGCTCCTGCACAAAAATTGAGGAGGAATTCTTATTAACTACTCGTCTGTTCGTTTGGGTAAAAAAGAAAAAAAACTAGGTGGATTTTTAGTCTACCTAAACATTAATGACCCAACTGCTTTAATGTTGTGTATCACAGGGACATTGCAATTACTTGGACTCAAAAAGACAACTGAAAGAGAGGAGTTATTGCATACTTTCTTTTCATCTGTGTTCGATTTAATTAAATAAACCAAAAAAGGCAAATAAAAAAATCAATGAAAGTCATATACAGTTTAAGGTTTTATCAGCACTCACAAAGATTGCATATGTTTTATGTTTAGCATTCAGAGACATAAAAATATAATTATAAGGGCAAACAGTAATGATTTATGTGTTCTGTAAAAAAGCAAAAAAAAACCCCAACACACTTGTTAAGCTTCGTATCCAATGCCGGAATTGTTGAATAGATAAACAGTAAGACGTGTCATAGTCCTGAAAACACTTTTTTTCTGAGTTCTGTGATTCATTCTTTCTCCCTATTTCCCCTTCCTTTGTCTCTCTCTCTCTCCCTCTGTCTCTCTCTCTCTCTCTCGCTCTCGCTCTCTCTTTTTTCCGTCTATTCCTCCCTTACAGTCAGCGAATAACACTTCAGCAAGCGGTACTGCCTCAGGATTCCGGCGAACAGGAAGAAGACAAGTGGTGTAGCAAAAAAAAAAATTAATCTGGAAGATTTCACTCTACTGAACAACTCTGTGTTTCACCAAACCACAAATATACAAGACTCAGTTTACCCGTTGGTATCAGGTCATTCTGTACTAATGTGGTTCAACTGCTTTTGTAAGGATGAGTGTTATGCCAGCAGAACTGAAAGCTAGCTTATATCTTAGTAATAAATCATATGTTGTCGCACATCTGCACAACTTTCTGATTATAAAATATTTTTACTGAACAAAGCCACTCAAGGAAAATATGTACCTCTTTAATTTATTATTCACTTCAATACTCTATTCTACGTTTATGTACTTTACATTACTGCCACGTGTAATTAATGAGTCTAAATGTAATTAATAAAATTACTAGATGCACAGCACAAATTAAAATTTAACCTTATAAACCTTATAGATTTCTCACTTCTCACCGGCAATAAGTTTAAATCTTTTTTCTGTTTTTTTAGGGTAAAACAGGAGATATACTGGATCTTCATTTTACATTATTATTTTTCTTTATTTTCCAGTTAATATAACGTTTCTGGCATTTGGCAGACAACCTTTATACAATACATTTATACTATTTTCGTCCAACTTTACCGCCTGTCCATGTTTTAGTGCGTGAGTTCTGGTAACACTGATGCACAATGAGCCTTTATATAAGGATATACACATTGCATTAATAAAAAAAATCCACACAGATAATTATCACAGAGTTTTGTGAAGATTTTAGATAGCAACTGAACGTGATATTTAAGCACATTTTAGTGACGCTTAGTGCGAACAAGTACCAGACTTTTAGATATGTCAGAAAGAGAAGCTAATAGCTGGATAAAAAAAATCTTGCAGTTAAAATTTTACTCAGGCAGTTAAAATGACTATAGACAAAATGACTATATAGACAGATTTTTTATTTATATATATATATATATATATGCAAAAAAATGGAATGGACTCTCCTTAGTCTTGTTCTTTTTGGCCTGCTCCCTCTCCACAAAGAGAGGTAAATTATTTCAGTGCAAAAAATATTCTACATGCCTGGACACGTAGTTCTTCTCCTTAACATTATAACCTTGCTGAGTTTTCAGAAAAGGCCCATTTTTGTTACACGCCATCATTCAAATGTACCTAAAGAAAAACACCACCACTGTAACATTAGATGTAAAAGCAATCTTTGACAGTAACTTAAATATGAACCGAGAAAGAACGATTGTATTTTAAAATAAGCAGAGTGCAGTAACATGGAGCAAGAGATGCATTTCTGAAAGCTGTGGACAACCTTAATTAGCCTTATTTTTGTGCCTTAAGGAACTTAAGTTATAAAAATAGACTTTTTGAATAAAAGTTTGTGGACATCTTACCAGCACACCCACAACCTTGTCTTCCCTAAACTGTTGCCACAATGTTGGAAACACTCAGTAGTCTAGTAGGATTTATATACTGTATTAAGATTTCTATTCACTGTTTCAGCATTACAAAGCTCTGTGCACAATAAAGACATGATTTGCCAGTGTTGGTGTTGAAGAACTTGAGTGTTCATGACACAGACCTGACATTAACCCCACTGAACACCTCAGTGATGAACCAGAACACAAGGCTCTATATCCAGCATCAGTAGCTGAAATTGCCAATCATTTAGTAGCAAAATGATCAATCATCACAGACATGAAGTGTGGAGGTTATTACCAGAGAAAGAATCTGAAATAAATTTTGACTCTGAATATGATGGACAGGTGCCCCAATTCATTTGTCCCTATAATGTAGATTAAGATGTTTGGAGGGTTGGGGATTCTTATTTATCATGCCTTGCTAGACGCTAGTTTCACTTGGCTCTGGTCTGGACCACAGCCAGATCTCCACTTTCACTGACACCAAAGATTATGAGAGAACACCTCTGTAATTCTGAGTAAACATAAATCCTTGTGATGATGCTTAAAAAGCTTAGTTTTTTGGTGTAGCTTCTGCAGATAATGGCCCCCGATGTCAAAAACAGGAAAATAATTGAGTGCATTAGCATTACATCTAGCACATAATTGCATTAAGGGTTATGTATCAAACAGTTTAGGTGACATGCAGTGGAGTGGAAAAGCTGAAGCATGCGGCTAATCATCATTATGACAAACGCTGCTATATTTCACGGCAGTTATCCACTACAGTGAAATGATCTACATCCACACAGTGTCTTCAGAAAACAGCCGAACAAAAACACAATACAGACTTTCGTTTCAGAACTATTTCTGTAAAGAGTACAACCTGACTCTTTTCTTAAAAAACACCAGAACAACTGTGCCAAGCTAAGCGTCTCTCTTGGCTATTTTAGCTGCAGGTTACTGTACGCTGATACCTTATCTTAGACAGCGGCAGACAAGCTTTTTTTCTCTTTGGCTTGAGAAAAGAAAATTTTTGCTACTTCAGAAAACAGAATCTTGGGCAAGTTGGGCAAATGACACTCTGAATGAGTTGCCGATGTTGGCCACATGCTTCTAATATTTTTTTTAAGATCTATGCTGTTATGAGTCACAGAACTATATTGAATTATCCTTTTGAAAATAAATGACATTAACAAACTTAAAAGACAAATGAAAAAATAATATGACTTCATCCAGTGGATAGATAAATACAGTTCTGGCATAGGCTAGATACATGCCTGGTATCATACTTCTTTAAAGATAAATGTCTTTTACACTTGTACTGATGACAAATTGATTGATCCTAGCTTGGGCAGAGTTCAAACATTGCCCTCCTTTTGCATGTTGTGCTAGATATTGCGGAGTAATTCTCAACAGCACCTACTGCTTACTTTATTTCTGCAAATTAGCTACAGACTGCATTCCATTATAGAAAGAGTGTAATTTAGACCATAAAGTCACCATGAAGGGATTCAACAAGGTCACCTGGCCATCCAGAAGCCAATCATAGATAAGCCAAAGGAATAAAAACACCACTTTTAAAACCTTTAACTTAGTATCTTTGATCTCTACTCAAAGACGCTATTGTACACCATCTGTCTTGGCAACGTGTGTATTGCATATTGGGAACATAATGAATCTGATCTGACAACCCTGCATGGTTTTCTTCATGTGATACTGAGCCTCTCATTTATTTTCCGATCTAAACAAGGAGCAGGAGAGATTTGTCAGTCGTAAACCAAAAGCTCCACTCAGCAGTGAACCACGGTCAGCGTGCCACTATCCAGTCCTAATACTTCACTGCTGAACTGCTGTTTATTACACATCCTTAACCTTTGTCTTTGGGGAGAGAGAAAGCAATTAGTTTAAATAAACATGAGTATTATGTATCTATCTCAAAATCACTGATAATTGGGTGCTTATTTGGTGATGCAAACATAGGGTTTCGTTTATTCCTGAAGCCTGAAAGGCCATTTGGATTTAGGTTTTCAAGAAAAGAATGACCCATTGAAGGTGGCATTTGTCGACAGGGAGGACCACATGGGAAGACCAGAGAGATACAGTGAGCTTTTCAAAAACCACCACATTTACATATTTGGATATAGTTTAATACATAGATGACTCTTTATGCTGGAAGCAGCAGATTTCTTATAATCGGTTTTACAAATGTGAATGTGTGATGTCAGCCTGTCTCCTGCTCCATGCTGTTGAAAGAATGATAGATGTTGAAATCTGGCCAGGGCAGATGGACCTCTCCTTGTCACAGCACTGCCAAGACATCAGAGATAAAGTTAGCCAGGCCCAGACCCCACTCTTACTGCCGGGCTGATATCCAGCTGCAACCATCCTCCCGTTTAGCACATTCAGCCAACTTACTATGAGTCTTCAGGCTTAAATATGGGCTTGGGTAAGCCTGGGTCAGAGAAAAGAACTATGTTTTAACCAACATATTTTAATCAAACAGACTTATTTTACATTCCAGTGGATCCTCTGTGTGTACTGATTGTCTCCGGATAACGGCGGGTCTGGCCCAGGGTGCCTTCCCTTCTTTCCGTGCTTGTTTGTTTCATGCTGTTGAGAACAGAGTTTACATTCCGAGGTCTCCGGCAACATCCATCTAGTCCAAGTACAGAGTTTAAAGTCTTGGCACTGGGCAACTTGGCCATACTGTGACATGAGCCGTCTTGGTACTTGACAGCAGGAATTTAACCCTAGAGATTGTTTCCAGCTTTGAATAGATCTCATCCAGCCAATCCTTTATAAATTGTGCAGCAATACAATTTACAAATACTACTTATTATTTATTACAACAGCAACATAAAACAATATTAATAGAATATTAACAGACTGAATGCATTCACATACACACCAGTTTTTTTCTGCACAGGTGGAAAGGATACATAAAACAATGAGAAACTCGTCCTTTTCTGTACTAGTTTCAAGGCTCACCGAGGTTAAGTATAGCTTTTACAGGGGTGCAGGAGACATTTTCAAAGGGCACACCTTCAGGCTCATTGTCAGACCATCATGTACTTAGGGATAAGCAGAATGCCTTTATAATGCAAAATCTGTCTCCTGTAAACCAGCCATTTATGTGGGATATCTGTAAAATGTTTCACCATTAGTGGACTTAAAAAAAAAACAAAACAAGTGTTTAATCAAACACAAAACATTTTTATCACAAACCAGGGAACTCAATCATGCTTCTGGTCATGGGTCAGGATAAAAGAGGAACACCACAGCAATAGGAAAACGCACATTATCCATGGACGTGAGTAAGATCTGCAACTTTACTGCCAGGTTAGTGCCAGAGGAAAGATCACCAGTTTTCCGAGGTGCAGGGCCAAGCCATTGAAACTCTCTGTTCCATATGGGTGCATTTAATTTTAGAATCCTTTCCATTTTTTCCCCGCTTTGCTGCTTAGGTTTTTTTTCTTCTGCCAATTCAGATGTCAGAAAACGTTTGCCAGGCATGCCAGAACGCATTGACACATACATTTTTTAAATGACAGTCTCAAGTTTAATGGTCATAACTCAATTAGTTGCAACAGACTTGCGGCGTCTTGTAGATGTGTAAAAGTTTACCTTTATAGTAAATTTTGGACTGGACTTTGCTTAATTAATGACATTTAATGCTAATTCAAACAAAGCTGTTAGTCTCTCTCTGAGAAGCAGCACAACACATCTGGTTCCAATCGACTTGCTTAATACCGAGTTGATGCAACACTGGGCAAATTCATCAAACACTTTTTTTACTGTGTATGTTGTTCACTAAAAGGTTAGTGTGTGGACTATAATATAGTTCCTGCCTGTATACAGTTCATTTTACAAGATCAAGTCCATCACCATTTTCATCCAAAAATGAGAGCAAAGTGTGAAGGGTGGCACTACACAAGTTTATATTAATGTTTTTTTTTTAAAATTCTGTTATTCTTGTTTTCTATATATACCCAACATTTTAGCCATCAATGTATTTTTACTAAAAATTGTAACTGTAACAATTAACAATTTTAACATTTAGAACACTTTATTCAAATGTTTTAAAGTTGTAACATATAGTCAGTAGTGACTTATCGAACTTGCTTACATCCCTGTATCATACAAATACATTTCTATACATAGACAGTGACATACAGTGCTATTGTATTAATAAATATTTGACTTTGTACACTGGATTTAAAATCTATGACCAAGTACAAAATGCCAGTTCTATTAAAGAAAGGCAGTCTGATTTGGTTAAAGAATGTTTCGTTATCCCAAGACATTAGACAAATTATTATAATACAATGAAATTGAAAAATTAAATTGTAAATTAAGTGCAATCTATTCCTAAACATTACTAGTAGCACTTTATTCTTTACACGTTCCACTTGCCATCACAATACCGCAGGTTTGCTACAGGTTTTTTTAGATTTACCTTGAGTTTGTACACTAGAAGCCCACTGTTGTCTTGCATCATAAGATCCTGATGGTAAACTCTATTTTAATATAACCTGACAGCTCTTTCTTACACATCATGGAGAACTTAAAGCACTGCTGGGTCGAAGATTTAAAGTTTTTTGGTTGATTAGTACACATTAAGCTCACTCTATCCTTCCAACTCTCCATACTAATTAGTCTCACCCGCTGCTCATTTCGCAATTAAAAGAACTTTCACCATCACTTATGGTCTGTGGTGTGTTTACGGAGATGCTAGACGCGCTTTGTGTATCTCCTCAGTGCATTTAGCGAATCCTGTCTTTAATTGCTTGCTTTCTACCTGCCTTCTTCAATACAGGTTCTGACGTCAGCCTCTTCGTTCCTGCTTTCCCAGCTCCTGGTCCTGCTCTGCCTTTTCTCTGTTCCTGTGAGCTCCTCTGATTCCTGGTATCTTTTCTCTGCAAAATCCTCACTCTCTACTGGTTGTCACTGTTATTAATAAATGTGCCAGTTTGGGTTTAAACTAATATGTCTCAGTCTGGCATATCTTTATACTAGTCTAATTTTTTTTCTAAGGTTACCATGTGAACATTTAAAGCTTTTTAACTATGAGATAATCACAATTAATGCTGGTGTGAATTGATTGATTGAAAACAACACCTCTTCTTCATTTATTACTTTAACTAATGCCTGATGTCTTCATGGACATTTTACCAAGGTCTGGCTGTAATTGTTTTGCAGAGGCAGCTTGTCCTTGCATGTCATTATTTTGTAAGAACAACCTGTTATAGGGGGAGGCTATAAATAAAATGGAAAGTAAGGTGCAATTTTGAACGAGTTTAGGATAAGTATAGAATTATGGCAGTAATGAGTTAATGTTAGTGCAAAGGGAAACTCTGCCTGAAAGGGCTCACATTTCATCAATCATTCAACTGTAGGAGTAATAAGTAATTATTTTGCTTGGTGAGTGTTGCTTTTTACGAGCCTTTTAAACAACAAGCAAAACTAGTTGGACAAATAAGATTTAAACCCCCACCCTGTGTCTAGTCTTACTCCTTAAGGCCACCTGTGCATAGGGTACAGATCATCTGATATCTGATGATCTGTATAATATTGTTGGAAGGTAGGAGAAACTCACACATTGTAACTCAAGCACACAAAGCCCATACTGATCCTACCCACTGTGCTCACCCTGCATGTTTTCTGATATAATGAGTTACTGCTCTACATATCATGCTGCTAATGCTCAGGTTGTCCACTTTCATTTGCCAGTACTGTCCTATTTGTATTTCTTCTTCTGATATCTTGGATTTATAGCAACAATTATTAGTAAGTTTATTTGATCTTTTTTTATCTGATCTTATCTAAAACCACCCATTATAATAATAAAAAAACAAAAAACAAAATTGCATCACCCTTAATCATAATTAGAGCTAATACAGAAGATATGCACAGACATTCAGTCCAGCTATGTCACCAAGTATAATCCAAACTTAATAACAATGCGATGAATCTATTTGAACTGCAATGCATTTCAGTACACAAACCACATCAAGCCAGCATCTATTTATCTTTTTACTACATTCACATCGGACAATTTAAAATCTTTACAGTAAAAAAAGTTAATATGTCATGTTTATTGCTGATAAAGTGGGAATTTTTGATTTCTTGGAGAAAAACCAGAAAGCTGACCACTGTGTTACAGACACAAATAAAGATGCCAACAGCATTTTTATATTAGACATTATGAATGAGCTGGGAAACCTCATGCAATATTCATAGTCTTTACAGAAGATTCTTTTAGTTGATAAATACATTGGCAGCAGGACAGGACAGGATAAAGTCTGGGTCCCATTTTAAAAAGATTGCAGTCTAAAAGAAACAAATAAAAATGAGGAATCTGATGTAACTGAATTTGTGTTCTTTTGTAGTCCAGGCACTGAGCCTAGAACAGCACGCACATGGTGTCTGTACCTGCCCAAAGATGGATGGTAGGATGTGATCCTGGATTAACATCCTTGTTGATCCTTAATCAAAATTTCATTCAACCAATCATAACCAGCTGATGTCATCAGTGATGACAAACCCACCTCATCCATTACTTTAATTGAGTAAATGCTGAAAAATACCTTATTGTCTGAGACTAGAAATGTGTTAATTCTGAAACAGTGAACCTGCAGAACTAAAATTCTTACTATAGAACCGGGTTTATGTTTATTTAATTAAATCACAATTTTTTGAAATGTAAAAATCACAAGCCATATTTTTATAACCATAAATTTAAAAAAAACAACAATTATGAATTTACACTTTATTCATGCACACACATTAACTAACGGCTTACACATGAAATTGTTGTATGAAATTGTTGTAGCATGCAATGTGTTATATATCATTTAAATATTTAATTAAATTTTTTATTATATATATATATATATATATATATATATATATATATATATATATATATATATATATTTTTTTTTTTTTTTTTTTTTTTTTTTTTTTTTTTTTTTTGTAATATTGCATTTTGGTTTTCGAGAATGGTAAGATTCAAAAATGGATTGAAATGGGTTTGGTCGTCACACGCTAATGACATCAGATGGTTATGATTGGTTGATTAAAATATTGATACAGGATTATGTCGCACTTGGCAAAATCACATCCACCCCTTGCCTAACAGGACTACACTGAATGAGAAAGCTACAGATGAGAAAAGTGCTTGGATAACATTTTTAGACATCCAATTTGTTTTCATTAATTGGATAAAGATTTCAATTTGTGTAAGTTGTTAAATACACTGGAAGCCATTATAAGATAACGATTATAACTCATTCACAAAAACACTTAATTATTAACTAAAGATAACATTAAATAAAAAATATATATTTCCCTAACTGAAAAAACAAAGGCTTTGACTGAAAATCATATTCCAAAACGTTTTAGGTTTTATTTTATACATGTTGTAAAATGTTATGAGAAAAGTGCTCTGTTCAATTCAGCATTCTAAGCAGCATTCTGCATTAGAACCAATGAGGAAAATTGCTTTGGGCTGTTTCCTCTGGAGGCCCAGGATGCCTCTGCATTATCAGACATTATGTGGGTTCTTTTGTTCCCAAAAGGAGTGGAGCAACACTATTATGAGTATAGCAATTGAAATGTGTTGAATAATGCATGCTCAGTTAATTAATTCACAACGGGCTTTGATCGAACAGTGCATGTTTTTGCTGCCGCTCCCTGAGGAGGATTTCACCTTTGTGTCTAAACCTCACCGGCAGGAAGACCCTTCAATTCTTTCTCCTTTCCTCCCTTATTATGTAGCTTCTCTATTCTCCTAACGCTATCTTCCTCCTGCTCTTCTCTCTTATTTATAGCCTCCCACTTGCTTTCTCCTCTTTTTTCTCCTACGAGCTGAGACGATTGTCATTCTTTATGTGTAATCCTTAGTGACATACACAACATCCACAATATTATGCAGCAGTGCTGTGACAGAAACAGCCTGACAGGGCAGGGGAGTTAGCTTGGCTTGCCTTTCAACCCCCCCCCTCCCCATTCCCCTCCTCTTTTCGACTCTCTTTGTTTGCAGGATTGCTCCATCTTACTGACACTCATGAGGTGAGAGGAAACCGCACCACCATGACTCCAGCACCTGGAATCCAGCTTCTCAAAAAAGAACACGTGTTTTATAAAGGCTTCAGGCAAAAATGTGTCCAGTGGATGGCTTGGCAAAAAACTCTTTAAGTTGTTTGTCTTTGATGGAGCCGTAACGCAAAGCAGGATGACAAGTATTGCTTTATCTACCACTGATCCTCTCTGTTTAGCCCAGATCTGTTATTATTTTTCTCTTAAATAATCCCAGGAGCAGACAACAGTGTGTATGAGGTGTAACAATAGGGCTATAAATAGGTTTTTAAACTTATCCCCTAATATTTTTTTATAATAATGAATTAACACATGGACTGAGAGTTGAGTTCGTATGTTTATATTTCTATGTCTAATCTGCAAAATTTTAATGACAATAAAGACCAAAGATCTTATTAATTGCTGTTTGTTTATATTTAGGTCTGCACTAAATAAGCTATTTCGTGTAACTGCCTTACAAGAACCCCAGAGCTCCTCTTAAAGAAGGATTTTCCAGCGTGACAATACTAATGTGTTTGATGCAAGGTCCATAAAGACATGGGTTGCCAAGGTTGACGTACAAGAACTCTGGTGTTCTTTACAATGCCATTAACCCAACCGCACTGAAGATATTAAACTAGTATGTATGAATATGTAATATTGATGAAAACTGGAACTAAATAATAGCCAACTCTATAGGTATAAACTGTTTATGTTGTAGTTGTTGAATCCAGACACACACATTAATACAGGTAACAGATGCAAACTTTTTCTTGCCAAAGTCAGAAAGCTTATTAGTAAGTTATTAACTTACCTAATATTTTTCCTCAGCTAAAAAGATTCAGTTTCTGTGTTTTACCTGATTCACTAATCTCACCTGGCAACAAAGTGGTATTGATAGTGGTATTGATATGTAGTCTAATGCAAACAAAACTTTCCTGACTGAGATTTATTGCCTGACATTGCAATTTTCTTAAGGCATTTGCTGTCCTTTTCTACTTGTTCTCAAGCTCTCAAGTTACTTATCTAACTCCATTCAGCTCTCCATGAATCAAGAAGCTGGTTAGACTGGATGTGTGTTGTGTATTTCCTCTTATTTTTATTTGAAGAAAAACAGCAACAGTTTTAATAATCTTTTTCCAAAAAATCAAAATAGACACTAGAAAAAGCAGGAAAATATTTTCTTTAAATTTTTAGGTATATATTATTATACCATTTTTTTCTTACCACAATGTCTAGTCATTATATACACAATATGGACAATAAGAATTGGGACACCTGAGCATCACGTTTATGTAGGTCTCATTCTTACTCCTATAAAAACCTCAACGCTCCTGGAATCAAATAAAAAGGCATTTATTAACTCAGTATAAAAAGCATTAGTTTAAAAATACTCCATTTTTGGGACTTTTAGTAAAGTGCTACTGCTGAGTGTATGAGTCCAAAGTGACTCCCTTTCTCTGGCATTCAAGAAAGAGTACAAGAGAGTGAGTAAGAGAGTGGTAGCAGCTCAGTTATCAAAGAGCAGAGAGTGGATAGAAAAGCAACAATAGGGGATAAGATGGCAGCTGAGTGCCCATCTTTGGGTGTAGTGTTTGTGTCGCTCGACTGGTCACTAAGCACTGCCCTGAACTTGAGTGAAGCAGCATAAGTGTCTGTAGGCTTCCTTTAACTGGAATGATTGAAGAATGCAGTCTAGGGAGTACAAAAAGAAAACAGGGCTCTTGTTGTTGCGTCTCTTTTCACACCTGAGGAGGTTTTAGCTTTTCGAATACAGTGCAAGTGTGCCAGTGTACTCAAGTGTGAACCTAGTGAACTTTTAAAGGAAAACAACAGCAATAGCAATGAAATAAATACATAAACGAATGAATAAATAACACCCACTATAAGTAACTTTTAGACTTACTTAACTAAGTTAGTTTATATTTAAATGTGATTCAATCACAAGGAATCGTGTTACTATCTGTTATTAAAAAAAAGTCACTAACATAGTAGTTATAACCCAAAGCTATAGCAAAGACATGTGCTTATTATAAAGAACTATATCAAACACTCTTTCTGTGTAACACAAACCCTTTAACACCAGAACAGAAAAATATTAAGTTTCTTATTTATTGGAACTATTACATATAATCCCACTGCTGGCTCAAGATCAATCTCTGTAAACACATGTAGGAATTTTCTATGTGTTAGGCAAATTTGACTCACAACATATTTTTTTTCTCAGCCTTCTGATATGTCTATAACACTTTCATCGTGGTGGAATGCATGTATCATCTGCCAAATATAACAAAGCCTTTTTAAATAAATGAATGGAAAGACAGTTTGACGTTAAGAAAAGATTTTAAAGGCGACATTTTCTTTTTATTGTACGTTTAAGCTCTTTTAATGTCTTGCGAAAATAAAGATTATTAAAAAAAAATGTAATGTAAAAAAAGGATATAAACAGTTATGAAGAAACTATTTGGATTAACCAGATGATGAATTGGGCCCAATTCCTTTTTGTTGGAAGAGTTTGAATTTTCTTGTTCTGCCTGTGCTTTGTGAATTTTTCTGGTTTCTTTCCCGGGCTTAAAAACGTAAATGTAAACAATGTAAATGTAAAAACGTGTTGTAGGCTAATAAGTATTTTTAAGGTCTGTAATGTGTGTTTGACTGTGCCCTGCGATAAGTTCGCACCCCATCCAAGGTGTCTCATGTCTTGTGTCCTAAGTCTAAGTTGGAGAGAATCATGGTTTCCAGTGACCATTTGAAGAATGAGCGGTACAGAAAATATGTGGATGTGTTTTGTGTTTGTTAAGTGAATAAAATGTGTATATATGATTAATTCTGTTTTGGATATTTTATTATTTTAAAATGATGAAAAATAAAAATATGAAATGCCTCTTAAAGTAAGATTTGTTTGCCAGAATGTCCATGTTGTGTCTGGCTGAGACCAGTTATAAAATCAGGGGACGTAACTAATGAACTGAGCTGAAGAGGCTTGGTTGTTCAACAAATGTATATGTTCTGCAAATTTCTGTTTGTCATACTACAAAATAGGAACGAAATAAATTATTTTCTAATATGACTTGATTCTGTCTTTGTCCCTGCTTTCCTTAAAATTAACTAAGTATGTATAAGGCATACAAAGCCATCATTTAAGTGAAAAGGAATTCCAAAAGTAAAGTCCAATTCTGTATTCTCTATTTTCTTGCATGTTTTGTCTTTTTTCATCTTAAATAGCACACCACCACAAATCTGTATCAGATGTCAGGCTCTCTTGCTGATGTTTATCAAAAAGCTTTTAAAGATTTCAAATTGATTTGTGCAGTAGTGCAGTTGTGTCTACTTTTAAAAATCAGGCAATCAGTATAAAGGGGGCAGTAAATTGGCAAAATACTAGAGGGAATAGCCGATCCACAATCTGTTTGTTTCCTCCGTTAAAAGCGTTTAAAGGCTTCCACTCTATCAATGTGTTTGCTATCTTGGCAAGACAGTGCAAATGTGATTCTAAGTGCAAACAATGTGTTAAACCTTATCAACGTGTATAACACAGTAGAATGTTGGGTTGCGGTTTCATGGCTGGTACGGAAGAACTGACTACAAATGCAGTTCTTTGGTTATTCAACATAAACAGACTTCTAGTATAAAAAGTTTATAGAATTGCTATTATTTTTATGTCCATTACATGCTAACTGTAATTGTTATATTCATTTCTCTTATCCATGCTTATCCATGCACAGATATGTTCATACACTTGTTCACAAACACATTCACACATGGAGCTAGATTATTGTTGTTAGTCCACCTAAAGGCCAGAAGAAGCCAGAATCCAATAACAGAACCAAGAAGAAGTTATTAGAGTCACTGCAGCTGCAAATCCCATTGCACCATACTGCAATGTATGTGTATATATTTTAATGTGTTTTTAACAGTATGTTAAGACACATGGGTCCCAAGTTGGCCTTAAATATGTTTCATGTTAAATATTGCAGTACACCAGGCACATGCCTAATCAGTTCAACACTTCAAGGCATGTGGCATGCTGAAACATCTTCAACCCAGTCACCTGATATAGTGTGATAAGCTGTTGTAAACACGCAGACTTTTGCTCTACCCTTGATCCTGTGTTAACACCTCTTTTGCTAATCTAGGTTTGCCTCTACACAGGCCACAGCAGACCAAGAATTCTATGCCATTTCTGCAGGTGTTTCTACCAACCATACAGCACACACAAGAGAGGCCATATGGTCCTCAAAAATTCTGCCTGATGTTGTACAGGAGGAGCCCATACTTCTTCTGGACCGCAGGGGGGCTTGTTGAAATACGCAGCTCTCCGGGATTCATCATTTATGACACTTGGTTAGGCAGCATAGAGGAATATTTAGGCAAAAATGTGACATGCACTTTTTCAGAAAGGGGAACATGGGTTTAATCCTGCATATTTCTCCCCGTCAGGGCTTAAGTCAGTCTTTCTGTCAGTGAGACCATCAAGGAAATTGTTTGCTTACCACATACATCCACTGCATCTGCCACATATTACCACAAGCCTCAAAAAGACAGAGAGAGGGATGCACATCAAGAGGGATTGCATTTAGAGACAACATGTCTGTCTGGGAGGAGAAAGAGGCCTTCGTGTCACCAACTGCTCAGATGTGTCACATGGAAAAAGTTGGGAATTTACTATACTATACATCACTAAAAATAAATCCTGAAAATTTAAAAAAAAAAGTGGTGGCTTACTGGTTAAGGTGTTGGACTGATACCAGAGAGACCGGGGTTAAATTCCTAGCACCACCAAGCCACCACTGCTGGGCCCCTGAGCAAGGCCCTCAACCCCCAATTGCACAGTTGTATACAATAGATAAATGTAAGTCGCTCTGGATAAAGGCGTCTGCCAAAAGCTGTAAATGTAACAGTACATGAAAGAAATAAAGAGAATGTAGCTTTACAATGTGATAACAGAATAGGCTAAGGAACAATGGTTTAAGAAACCAGTAAATCAAGTACACACTTCATTTAGGAGGAGACTGATGGCAAGCCAAGTAGGTTTTCCTGAGATGTGAGACTGGAGATGTTTGCTTCATGCTCAGTTTTGAGAACAAAAGACAAAATCAGGTCACACCATGGAGTAATTGATATGCTGGGACACTCCTGTGGGGAACATGCTTTCATAAACAGGGGAAATTGACTGGATAGATGTTTATTTCCCTTGACTGATTAACTCCACTATGGTTGTGATAGAAACAGTCCAGGTGGGAGATATCCCTTCATTATTAATCCTACAGATAGCAGCCACAATACAGATTCAATTTATAGGTTATTGCATACTTCTAAGATACTCATTGAAAACTTGGTGTATTGATGCATCCTGAACAGTCATTGTAGTTTGCTGCTGTTCGATGAATACTGGTGATACTGGTGAAAAAGACAGGGTAAACTTCTTTTCAACAAATGGATAGACACCAGCAATGTTTTACACTTTGACCTGATTTATACAATATGACCTGTTCTTTTCGTTTAACAGACTTGGATCGTCACAAGACTCCCCAAAATGTTTAATGCGTTTTGCAGGTGCCGTTCCTTATGATCCAAGGTGTAAAAAAAACAAAAGTTCTGGTGGAATCTTTAAAAACAGCTTTTCCTCTTAGCAGGTTGCAGTTTTGATGAAACATAACACTTAAAGGCTACAGTTTATAGTATGTATATAAGCGGATTTGTTGCACTTCGTATTCGCACTATCTATAATTCACACAGTTACAGGATCTCCTGAGTTTATCTGAGAAACCTTTCATCTTTATGAAGTAAAATGTAAAAATTCCTCTTTTCCATTTTAAAATATTGCTTGAAAGATTATACTTCAAAATGTTTTACTAAGTTGGAAGTGGTAGCATTGTGGTTAAGGTATTGGAGAGCTAATTGGAAGATCGGGGATCTATTCCCAGTCCCATCAAGTTACCACTTTTGGGCCAATAATCAAGGTCCTTAACCTTTAATTGCTTGTAGATGTATAAAGAAGATAAGGGTGTTTTCCAAATGCTGTAAATGTAATGTAAATGTAAGTATTCAGTTACACAGGGGTAAGTTATGGGTGTGGTTAGGACGATTCTAAGTGCACTTTAAGTGCAGATCTGTATTATTAGTAGTATCAGTGCCGAAACAGTGTAGTAGGAGGTCCGACCTCATATTCTTCACATTCTTTCAAACTCAAGTTAATTTCTATTGTTTATGAACCTAAACCACCCTATGAGGCAAATATTTTTTCACTCTAAAAGATTAACACCAGATGTAATAAATGGTTCTCTGAGACCCCTACCTCATGATTAAAAAGTATATAAATAGTTTGTCCTTATTAAATTTGATTTAAAAAAAAATTGTTTACTCCAAATTTAGATTTGGACCGAACATAGGCCTGGAATAATGTCAGCTTGGACGTAATGCATTCTGTCAGTGCTAAAGATGAAGGTTTAAAATACACCTGCATGGAAAATTCACATACATTGTTTAATTTACTGACTGAAAAATGTTTAAGAACCCCAGAAGTAAGCAGTCATTGTTTCATTGGGGTGTGACAACAGTTAGATATGTGACAAAATTTCTAACTATAATAAAGGCAACAAAAGAATATAACTAACATCAGCCCCGTCTGTGAAACATATGAGACAGCAGCGTTCTGTAAACTGTGTACTTTTTACCCACTTTTTTCGCAGTGTTCTATATTGCAGTGTAACCACTGGTCTACAACATAACTTAACGTGATAAACCTTAATTAATGAAATGCTGAGCACTGAACCTGCAAAGTATAAGCGCTTCTCTGTTGACTTCAAGGTTACAGAGTCAGTCTGCCTGTCTGTAAATTAACCTCAGTACAACAGAGAATTACCTCTCTCATTGTGAGAGCAGTGAAGTCACAGCCACAGGCCAAATCAGTTAATTATCTCTGTTAATTCCCCCTGTGCCAAGCTAATGCAATTATATGCAAACAAATACCTGCCGCCATGGCATTTTCCTCCCTCTCTTTCTCTGCCATACTTTGCCTCTAAATGGAAGGCTCATTTTAATTAGCTGGCTCAGTTTACAAACTGTAGTTTGTAAATGCTAAATCCCCCAGCATGGCCTTTCCAGCTCTTATCGCAGTCTTAAATACACACGTAAAAATCTCCGCCACTGCATTAAATAAAGCAAAGCCGCAGGAGAAGCTGAATTCTGCATAGAAAAATCAATATTTTGTGCCCTCTACACAAGATCAGTAAGACCTTTCCTGTTAACCTTAGATTAGCACAGGTCACAAGATGGTTGTGAATGGACTGTGGAGAACTGAGGATTTAAGAAAGCAGGCGCACACCAGAGACAAGTCTGTTCTTCTTCATGCAATGTTGCCAAAACACTCTTAGACATGCAGGACATAAACACTGTGAAATTGGAGAGCATCCACCCTGCATATAAGCATGCTAATGCAAAGCAGCGTACCGCCAATCGATGCTTATACAGTCACGTATCGATGGCTAAAGCTTGATTTATATCCCTATAATTTGATTCAGTAGAATGGAGAGTGTGTCTTAATTACACGTGTAGAGGCAAAATGAGTTTGAATTAGCCTCTTGACATTAAACTGTAAATCAAACCTACTCGAGTCCATCCTGTGAATTATGGGTGCGACAATCTCCTGATGTTTTAGTGCACCTCAAAGAGTTTAACGATTTTCAGTAACAATAGAATTACCAAAATTCTTATGTCACTGTAAATTACTTCAATAATAAAATATTGTATAATAATACACATTTATGAGTTAATATATTATTATGAATTTTATCCACATTTCTAACAAAAGCACACATAATAATACAAAATTGTAATAAAATGAGAAAAATAATAAGTGTAATTAACCCTCTAAAAAATAATAAGTGTAATTAACCTTATGGAAAGGTTAATTACATTATGGAAAAAGACATACACATACCAAAGAAAACACTGGTGTTTTTTCATCAAACTGTGATTACATTTTAATCTACTCCACCCCACTTATCAAACAGCATTCGTCACTGTGATTGCCTAGAAATTAGACCAGATCACATTTACCAGTTTTGACTAGCAAATCACACTAAAGTCATGTCCAACGCTTAAAAAGTCGCTCACACAGTGCTCCACGGCACTATAATAGGTCATTTAAAAACATTCTCACACAAGCTGATCCACTAAAAGTAAAGCTCTTCTTTAGACTTCTGTCAAGCAGCTCTGAGGTTCATAAAGTTCTGCACCACCTGTGCAGTTAAACTCACTTACTCGCTTTTTTTTTTTACCTAGGGTGAAGTTTTCTTATCTCCTGGAGAGAGAAGTGTGTCTGTCAAAGTAGTTAAAGGAAACATAGCTCTTCACCAACCGTCTCCCTGACCTTAGAACAAAGCTCAAATATAATCGGTACAAACAAAGGGGAAATGCTATTTTTGGCCCTATGTAAGAATATAAGGTTGGGGTCTCCACCACACCCATTCTACACTGCTACTAATAAAACAGATGACTGGGGGCCTCAACTTAAACGCATGACAAAAACATTAAAGATAAGAATATAATATTATACATTTAAAGGCTGTAAGCCAGCGTTACAGCTTGTCGGGCTGAGACAAGCTAGTTAGCTTCGGAGTTAGCCAATCTCCGGAGTTAGCCAATCTCCTCACGATGTCTTTTTTCTGGAAAAGTCAGCCGAGAAAACAGATTTTTAAGTATGTCAGAGACTCCTCCTCCCTCGTCAGTCATTGTAAACACAAAAATTGTAATTCAACTGTACAGACGTGTTTTGCTAACTGTACTATACTGTGCAATGTATTTATATTTTTTATTTTATATTTATTTTTCATATAAAAATGTTTAATAACCTTTTACTCTCTTTTTAAATTAATACAATTTCATAACACAAATTTTAGAATTTAGGTTGTGAATGTAGGTCAGCTTCTGATAGTGTTTAGACCAGCAGAGAAGGACTTGCTGGCCCTGACTGCACGCCACTGATAAGTACAATACACTTTATATCAAGACTATACTTTATGAATGCAATAATTAATATGTCATTTTGTAACACATACAGTGACGCTCATACTGAAAATTAAAGAATAAAATAGAGAAATGGATTGGTGCTATTGAAAAGTGTATGCCCTACAGTCGGGACAAAAGGTAAAGCAGTAAAACTACCATACACTTACAGTACACTTGGGATTGTTCACAGTGACTTACAAATGCCAGGAGCCTTTGAGCTCATGTATAAGTAGAAGGACAGATATCACCCTGTGTGTAGAATGTCACCATGTCCTGTGATGCAGCATAAGCAGCAATTAGAAAATATGGTTTGGGGATTTATGTGTCCATGTGTTTGCCCCGCCCTTCTCGTCTGGCACTGGTTGTGTGATGGGGTGAGTTCGCCAGTGGTTGGGAACTAGTAGTTGTTGTTGATTGAAGGGTGTTTTGTTGTCATAATTTTAACCCTATAAATACAAAGTCTAAGCTTCTGTCACAAGAATTCATCTTTATAACTCATAAAAGACTTGGCTATAAGATGCAATGATATTTTTTTGTCACAGAATGTGATGAGGTCAAGGCATAAGAAAGGTTTTTAGGATTTTGAAACTTGAACTTTCCTGCTTGCTTTGGATAGGCTTTCTAAAAGCTTTAAAGAACAAGCTTTATGTCTTTAAATGACATAAATTTAACTTATAACATAGAATATTTGGACTAAAATCATGTCATTTCTTTTAGCTTGTTCTTTATAAAATCTTAAGTGGAAAAATAGCTCTGTTACTGTGTCTACTGTCTTCCCTTTATTATTTTAGGCACTACATGTCACTGTTTATTATGTCCTGCTATACAGAAACATTTGTGGGACAGTTGTGTATCCTGAGTGACAACACCAGAAGCGAGTGCAAAAGCTCCGCCCAGAAATACACACTGTAGCCAACTGAGAGACAAAGATGTGGCCTAACATAAGATAGTGTCGGTGCATTTATTTTACAATCCTCTGTTCAAAGCGAAGACGCTGTGGATATTGCTCAAGCCCGCTGATCAGATAAACAAGCCGTTCCTATGTAATACAGACACGGGTGTAATTAGACCTTCTTTGTCTCAGAGGAAAGACCAGAGACGTAGACATGCAGCAGTAAAAATGTGTTTTGTATCAATGTCTTAAAAAATTTGGGTGTGACCTCGGTCTGCACTTGACAAAATTATTAAGAATAATAAAATAATAAAAGACTTATTTTTTTTAAAAACATCCTTTCCCATCTAATTTATAATATATATATTCTTATTAGTATATTTAAGTATATAAAAAATATTTATACAACTAATTCTCAAATATTCTTTCAAACGCAACTGTTATTTGTATTTACAATTTCTAATCACAAATAACTAATCACAAAATTTATGCGAAACAACTGTACTGAACTGTACATTGTAAATTGGAAAGTGATTTTTGTGATTAGGTCTATGATTGTTTTTCTTTTGCTGCTGGTTGATTATTAAACCATAAATATCATAACAACTGAATTTTCGCAATCACGCAAAGTTAATTATTGCCAACTAGATAAGCTAAAGTGCTACAAGCAGCGTGTAAAAGGCACAATGTAAGCTTTGTGTACAAAGTCACTGAATAAAAACAAATCTGCAAAGCATTCACATTTCCACATGTTGAACGTGAAACTACAACTCTTTGTGTTTACAAAATCTCCAATTTTGGCCTTGTCATGTGAATGTTCACGATCTGGGTTTGGAAAATTTACTGACTGAGCACGAAACGTGAAACATGAAACAATCATGTGAACACATACAAGTGTTAAGAAGTAACACTCATACTCACATATCTGGCTGTGTTTTATTTGGAAAATGTTTTAGAGTGCTGGAAATAGAATTAGGCATTTTGCCGTGCAAATATTTCGTAGAAACTAGGCTAAATGTAAAAACAATCTCAAAGCTGTTGTAAAGGTAATCACAGAAATGCTGAATACTGTGTAACATAAACCTTAAGAACCAAACAATATTCTTATGGGTTTTTCACAATATTTTTATGAGTTTTTTACTTGAATACTCAACTTCTTATAGGAATTTTACAGGAAACGTCTCCAGGCAGATGCTGTTTTTATAAAAAAAGCATTTAAGTTTCTAATTTATACTTTTTTTTAAACAAACCACAACTTGGACACCCATATTTCATTACACATAAAAGAGGAAATAGAAATGAATTCATTAAAACTTAAATTATTTATGTCAGTATTTTTATTTTATGTTGTATGTTATTTTGGTTAACAAAGACTCACATCTGCTGTTTTTTCAATCAAACAAAAATTGGAGTAAGAACACAAAACCATATTTAATGCTCATGAAGAATCAAGATTTACATATTGTCAATGACTTTTCTTAATATAAAAAGTAAACTATGTGGCCAAAAGTATTAGGACACCTGACCATCACAACCATATGTGGTTTTAAACATCCTATTTCAGATTTTATTTCTCCTTTGATGTTATTATTTGCTATTTTGGGAAGAGTTTTTAATATATTTTGGAGTAATGTTTTTTTTAAGCTACAAGAACACTATATCCAACAATCCAACAAGGGGGTCTGGGGTGCAGTCTGTGAGGTGTTAAGTAAGGCTGAAATTAGGACTCTGTGCAGGAACCCCACGTTTTTTTCAAATCCAACTATGGAAAGTTCATGGAACTTTGTGCAATAGTTTCCTCATGCTGGAAAAGTGTTTGAGCCTTGAGAAGGTAAACCTCTGGAAAAGATCCACATACAGATCTTTTTGTAAGTTAAAACATGGAGGAAAAACTGCTCCCAGACAGTAGTAAAGGCTACAAAGTTCATGTTACTGTCTGTGTAGTTTTTTACATTCTCCTCTGTCCGTGTGCATTTCGTCCTAGTTCTCGAATTCCTTCCATGCCTAAAGAAACTGGCTACACCAAGGTGTCCCATGAGTGTGTGAAAGTGCGTCTGCCTACCTCACGACAAGTGATCCTAAGCTAGCCTTCGCTTCTAACTCGCTTCTAACACAGCAAAAGTATCGGTTATCAGCAGGTATTGAGGATAAATGAAAAAATTGGAATAAACCTAGAGGAGTGGTTGCTTATGTTTAATTTATAAATGGTAAAAATACATTCGAAAAAGTATGTTATTGAAATATGCCTTAGAGTTGACTGTCATTGTCAACGAGATTTCATTAAGATGTGAAATCTGTCTTCCTAAAATACAAAGCCTTTTCTTTCCAAAATTACAAATGCAAACACTTTCTGGGTATATCATTAAACAGACCGGTCCTGATAGCAGAGCTAATATGTGCTGCACTGATATCAGGACCTGATGCATTTTTCAAAGTGGAAGCTAAAATGAAATCTAAACAGTCGCTGGAATGCCTGTGCTGGAATAAATATTCGATTGACAGCACCAGGCAAGAGAAATACTCAAGTTTTTTTTAGGAAATGATAAGAAAAAATCAATTTGAAAATGCCTTGCTGATCCCCTTAAATTGAAAAACTGATTCTAGTGGCAGCTCAGCCGAGACATCAAGGCAAACGGGAAGCTAGTTACCAGCAAGTCCAACAACAGCCCTGGAGTGATTGTATGAAATGTGCTCATAGACCATTAAAGCAAATCTCAATTCCACATCAAACCTGTGAACTGACTAGTGTCCTTGGAGTGTGTATACTTACGAACCTGTTTTTGGTATGATTTGTGATTCACAGACCAGGCTAGGCTTTGAAGGGAGATTGATTACGGTGGTCTCAGTAGGGGTGTGTGGGGCTCTCCATGTGGTGTGTGATATCAGTGCACGACTCGCTGCAGAGAGCAGGAATGTGGCAGCAAGGACGTGTGATCCATCGCTGGAAATTCCCTTTACATTCGCGGAGCCCACTGAGTATTCTGTCTGGGCCTGACCGACGTGATCTTTTATTACACTCAAAGATAACGTTTCATCATAAAATGATTGCAGGTTGGGTTACATCTGGTGTTGGGTGACAGCAAGAATGTGTTTAAATACAGAGGTATTATAGAGAAAACAGAAGGAAGTCTACCTGTATATTAAAACATATCCTATTAAAATACTTACAAATGTAGAAGACAAGAATTTTACAATGTATATGTCAGTAATATAAAAAAATGTGTGAAATGGAGTGAAATGTTGGGAAAAATCTGTCAAGCAAAAAAGTAAAAAATAGAATTTTTTACCTGCATTGACTATAAACTGTAATTTCATATTCCATAAAAAAAATTTACTCTCTAACGTTAACAATATAAATATTTTTTATTTAGCTGTTAGTTTGTATTTTACTTCTTAGAGACTTGTACGTAATGCTAATACCAGATACACTAAAAAACGACTATAAAACTAGCAATTATTCCAAACCAAATAAAGGCAATTCACTGAAAGGGTCCCTCTGGTAGCAGCTGCCTGTTTTTTTATGCCAACTTTTTCCAGGTAGACTCTAAACTATAAATTATAAATATCCTTCTTTGTGATTTAACAGTTAGCATGTAGATGTGTCTTTTATATTTACATTTTCTTGGCATCTTATTTAGAGCAGCTTATATTTATCCTATTATTTTATATTCAAAAGAGCAGCTGAGGGTTAAGGGACTTGTTTAGGGACAATGCTGCCCCCTAAATTTGACATATTTGACATGTTTTAAGGTCTTTATGTCATAAAAGATTCTTTTTTTTCTAAATTCCTAAACCATTAAACCTCAATTTTCTCTTCTCTTGAGAAGCATCTCTTCTTTATTCCACCCCAAACAAACTAGTATGTGCTCCCTTACTCGTTAGCTGCTGTGGATAAAAGAGTAAATATGGGTATAAATGAGAACAACATTGCTCATCTTCAGTCCCAAAAGTTTAGTGATGTCGTTTGTTAGGGTAATTTTACGACAAAATCATCTTCTGAGCAACGAGACAACTGGTACTAGCACTAATTGAAATTTTGCATGCAGAGCGACAATAGAGAAGCTCTGGGCAGCTCGGATTAGGTGCTGAATAGGAGTGCATTCTTTGTGCAAGCCACAGAAAAGGCTGAAAATACAGACGTGCAACTCACATCTGCTCGATTGCCTGAGTGAGAAAATGCTGGATTGGGAGAAGCTTGTCTTACCTTTAGCTTCTTTCTCTTTCAGAGAAACCCCTCAAACACAAACCTACACACAACCCCCCCCCTCTTTCGCACACACTAGCGCTACGCTTTTTTGTTGCCATTTCGAAAACTGGCGATGCAACGTGTAGGCTTATGCTGCTCACATTTACATTTGAAAGTAGATTATTCAAACTTGGCAGGCATCTCAAAGATAAAGTATTGATGTCTGCAAATGGCTGCGTTAACAAACAATAGCTTTAATTATCTTTTTTTGCCTTGATACTTGGAGTTTTATAAAAATAGATTGCATTAGAATGCATGATGAATAAATTTACAACCGAATCATTGGTTTTATGGTTTCGTGAAATGAAAGGCCTATGGCACAATAGCCAGTGTTTATAAATAAAGCTAGCTTACAGCAGAATACTATAGTAACCTAAAAAGATCTATACTTGTTTAAAGCTGTTTTAAAAGATATGAAAAAAACGAAGGTATATAACACATTGCTTACACAGTCGTCTGTGCACATAGGATATTAGCATAAGGATGTAAAGTGGGTCAGAAAAGGGGACACTCGCTCTACTCAACATCCCTACACTTTTTAGTTGACACAATATCACATACGTCATATATCTGTAAATTCAATTACAACATGTTTTTACTGAATATTTGTAGGCGGCATGTGCTCTCTGAGGAACATCAGTACAAATTTTTATTTGGTGAAATGAGCTGAACAGATGTTTAATGTTTAATATTGATAGGAAGCTGTAATACATTCTGCCCATTTAAGCATCTAAATACACCACAAAATAAAGTACCTAAACATTAATTACTGCTTTAATGTGATAGCACTGTGCTTATTATGGATGGTAAAAAAGTTTAAAGGTCATTTTACTGTAAGTTATAATGTTTGCACTGTATAACAAACAAAATGCATCACCTTATCGAGCTTGTAATAAAAGTGTATAGTTCAAAATGCCTTTTTTGTTTCATTGTGTTTCAAATTAGACTCAAAATATATAGTCCATTTTAAGAAAATAAGAAAAAATTATATATTTTTAAAAATAAAAAAATATGTTTTTAAACAAACCAATTATGTTTTTCTTTTTGTAATTTACAACAATATAAAAGTATATATATATTATATATATATTTTTTTTTAATTTCCTGTCTGAATAATTTAAACCTTTTTTACCTCTTTGTCTTTTTTTACACTAAAGCTGCAGTGACCTTTTTTCACCTCTGGAAATTCACCATTGATCGAAAAACTAACATACCAAAAAAAAACCTTCTTAAAGTCACTTATCTGACAAACATCAGTGCGGACAAACACAAATATTCCTTATATTAAAATAAACCCCTACAGCAGCTTAGTTCATTATAACAACAGGTATTACTGCAAAGGCAATAAGCAATAATACAACTGAACAAATTAAACAATATCTAATGTATTATATACTCAAATGTGCATTAAAACTTATTGAATATTATTAAAGAAAAACATTTTATATGGTCCAAAATAACCACAGCTGCTTTCAGTGGTCCTGAAAAAAAGCTTAAACTGTTCTTAAACCAGCCAAGGACATCCTCCATTATCGTATGCTATGGAATTGCTTGAAATTAACAATAAGTACATGCAGTTTTGCTAAATAAATAACACATATTATTCATGACAGTGTGGTCATTTGCACTTAAGATTTAACGCCTAAAAAATTTAAGCCTTTGAAAAGGTTCCTTGAGGGGTTTTTTTCCACAATGCAAAATCCTGTGCTCTCTTTTCAAATAATGAAGTTGGACTTAATAACCCTGGAGCTTTTCGAACCTGAAAGTCAAGTATAACCGTTGAGCTTTTCCTATAAACAGGGCTGCGGTAGTTAATTTACTAGGCATCGACCTCGCTTCAGTTGAAATGGCTTTATATGGAGATACTGGATTTAATATTTAAAAATAGCTTTAGGTACAGAGGCAGCTTGTCACAACAAACGTTATGCTTGTGATGGTGTTTTGCTCTAAGCAATTAAGTTACAACAGCATTTATTTATTTAACCAACACTCTCTTCTATGTCGAATTCCATGTTGATCCCATCTCACTGAAGTCCTACTAACACATAACATTTTAATTTCTCATCAGTTGATCATTAATTACAGCATAAACTCGTATTCTTGTTATTTTGGCTACTTCAGCGTAAGACAAACAAATACTTATGTAGGCTTGTCTTTATTAACTTTTCATTTTAGATACAAAACACGTTTTTAACGCAACATTGTTTAGTGTGTCTGGACGATACAATAACTACACTATTAAGTTTGTATATTTTTTCTCTACAAATTTTTCTTACCCTTTTTTTGAAGTGTATTTTTCGACTCTAACTTTCATTTATCTTTTTCATCTTCACTTAATTATTTAACAGTTTAAACTGTACTCATACGATTTTTCCATCGCCACGATTCCTTTATTTCCACGTGATCCTAAATCGATCGCACGACGTCACACATCCACATACGCACCTTTACACGTGATCAAATAAGCTACATTATTACTTGCATTAATCACATGTAAAAACAAACGGCCACGTGAAGCGTTTGTGTGTGTGTGTGTGTGTGTGTGTGAGAGAGAGTGTGTTCACTGTAAAATGAGCCGTATTCATTGCGACTGTTTTATAGGCTCGGTGGTGTTAAATGTTGCTTTGTGACACTTTGTAGTTTTATGTGCAGGTCTGGTTTGAAGAGTTAGTTAATGGGCAACACTTCTACTACACGTCACGCGGTGTGAATGGATGACAGATTGACAGATTAGCATCACAGGCTGACGCGCAGTTAACGCGACTCCTACACCCGACAGCCACCGGAGGTTCTCACCTGCATGCTGATAATAACTATCTGTTTTTAAATGTATTCAGTCATGGATGAAGAAAAGTGTCGCACTTACACTAATAAACGAACCTGTGCTGTAGAACAAACGCTAAATTGATCCTAATTTACACTTACTGTTGATTTTCTCATGGCTGAAACCTGCGGCTCGTTTAGGATCTGGTTTTGTCCGAGTTCAGCATCACTAATACATCCACGGTATTTGACAGACGCCCTTATATTTATCTCTTTTTATATACATCAGAGCAACTAGGGGTTTAGGGCCTTGCTCAGGGGCCCAGAAGTGGCAACTTGGCGGTGTTGGGAATCGAACCCACTATCTTCCAATTAGCAGTCCAACACCTTTGTCCAACCACTGCTAATAGTTAACACTGAATACTACACGCACACGCTGTAGTCAACAAATAGTAAATAAAGCGCACGTTCGGCTTCCTTGGACGGGGTAATTTAAACGCCGGTATGCAAAACTGAAACTAAGCGGGTAGTAGATACATCACACCAGATTCATTTTTGTAAATAATAGAAGGACAAATGCCGCCCGTTTGCATTTGACGTGGCTGATTTTTGTATCGTTACGCACACACAAAAAGAACTCGCTGGTTTGCCGTCATTTACCGGCACTTTGATAAAGCATGGGGAGAGCGGAGTGTCTGTTCTCCTATTCTATAAACCCTAATTCCTGCACCAGAATCATCAGATTTATTAATCTAATTACTCTGTCGTCTTACTTCGTCTGATGGATAATAAAATGAAAACCCTAACGCGCTACAGGCAGTAGAAAGTCTCCGCTATCAGCAGGATGCTGCGCTCACTAAAACAGAGCAAACAATATCTTACCTTCAAGAGCCAGTGCTGTGGGTAGTATCCATAAAATCCATAAGATATCCATTATTGGTTTTCAGAGCGATTTGGTACAAAAAAAGTCCAGACATTCAAATAAAACAAGCCCCGAATGCCATTGACAGCAGACGACGGCGAAGGACCGGTGCAAATTCGCGTTCAGTTGAACGAATGGGATGCCATACACGCTGAAGCAAATTCACCGAGCAAGTTTGGACGAAACCAAGTGCTGTAGACGAGGGGAGAACGTTCGATCTTAGAAATAAACACTCGCTATATTACGCAAGACAGTGGTTGTAAACCATTCCAGTTATTTTAAAGATTGTGATAGAAAATGTTTCAAAAGGTAAAAAATCCAAACCTATGGTCTTTATTGTGCTAAGAATGAGTGTGTGTTGAGTGTCCACCCTACGAGAAGGTTTCAGATTTCCACCTTGTCAATCAACTCGCACGTTTTTTTTTAAACTTTTTAACTTCGTCTGTGCATGAAGATGGAAAAGTGTAAATTATTATGGAGTGTAAGTGCATCTGGATAGACACAAATCTGGTGGCAAAAAAAACTTTTATTTAAAAATTTGTTAAGGTAAGTTTATACTTCTGTATTCTGGGATGGTGTCCTGTTGTTAAAACTAATACTCGGTTAAAACTAACTGGGTTCCTAATGATTACTAATAATCTTCTTTTCTTCTTTTTGTTCTTCTTCTTCTTCTTCTTCTTCTTCTTCTTCTTCTTCTTCTTCTTCTGCTTCTTCTTCTTCTTCTTCTTCTTCTTCTTCTTGTTATTATTATTATTATTATTATTATTACCATTAGTAGTAGTAATAGTAGTAGTGGTGGTAGTAGTAGTATTAAAAAAACTATACATATATACAAGTAATTCTGTGTTCGTTATTTTATCAAGGAGAATGAAACATTTAAAACATTTAAAATAAGCAACCAGTTATTTCTAATGCGACATTTTTTCTAAAACTTCCCATTTAAAAATAAAGCGAAGAAAATAACTTAAAACTGTGAAATTACATAAACATAAAATTAGTTGCCAAGTTCATATAGAGCGAATTAAAAGTTCTATTCACTTTCCTTTATTTTAGCGTCATTTCTTTGGAACAGTGAGTGCGCAAATAGGGCGAAAGACTTTTTCTAAATGGATAAAAAATAATTTACGGCTAATGAATGAATGAATATGACTTTGCAGATTGTGGGGAAAAGGTTTTCGAGAAAAATGAAGTAATACAATGGCTTTGTAAAATAGCATATGCGTTGCTGTGCCAAATAAAACTTCAATGCAAACCTAAATAAGAAACACAGCACAGTCGCTGATTTTATTTCTCCAATACACATAGCCTGAGGTCAAGTTCCTGCACTTCCAGTAGAGAGAAATGTTCAAAATAAATCAGGCCTGCGCGCAATAATTAGCCGATCCTGCAGAATAAGTTCCACAAGTTATGTTTTTGTCGGAAGTCATTATAAAACAATTTAATTTACTTTACTAAAGAATAAAAAAAATTAAATTTAAAATCTGATTTTTATTCTTTTTTAGGCTTACAAAATTATACCATAAAAGAATGCGGAGTGTCATATTTGAATTGCATCATGCATAGATATGACTGACTACCTGCTTGCATAATTAAAGAGAACGACTTCTAACTGTGCAGTGACATAACAATATAATGTAATGGGGTGCTTGTAGTCTAGTTAGGATAATTATTCAAACTAGATTCTTTTTAGACTTTTAGTATTACTTTTATCAAATTATCTACTTTATGGAGACTTCATTATTATGTGATATATTTTAATGCAATTATTTTTAGCTTCAAAATAATGTTTTATGAGTGTAATGTTTTTGTGTATATAGCTATAGTTTGATAGCTATTCTCATTACATTACGCTTACATTCAAGACAGTTTTTTCATATGATATATATATATATATATATATATATAATTTAAAGCAGCAGTCACTTCGAAAAAACTTTAGAGACATGAACTTTTTCTCATGTCACTTTAAAATGAAAATGTGAGCTGCAAGCAAGCATTGGTTAATCATGTCCACTTACTTTAAAATCAGCTCGCTACGCCCCTTTACTGCCATCACAGAGTTGGCATGTCAAGACCCATGTTGCTGGCGCAGTTTTTCAATTCTGATCTTCTGGATTTGAGTTTTAGCCATGCAGAATGAGTCAAAAAAAGCCTAGGAAAGTGCTGCTAAAAGATTATTGATGGAGGGGAATTTCAGGTTGTCATTTTCGGCTGCTGAGAATATGGAGAATGAATTTATGCTCCGGCGCGTGCCAAGCCACAAAACAGAATTCTGGAATTTCATTAAAGCTGCATAAACCTAATTTCCATCCTGGTGGTGCAATCTCAGAACGCTGAATATAAAAGGCAAAGGAGTAGACTAAAGCATTGGATTAGATGAGCTGTGGGGAAAAAAACAGGAGACCGGGCAGCAGTTTTGTGCTAAATATTTTCCAATATGCTAACCAGGGTGTCTTTATATTGCATATTATTGGGTCATACATTTACATCCTTATTTTTTTTTTGATTGTGCCTGCTTTTGGATATCTATGTAAGAAACATTAGACCTGTAAAATAAGTTATAAAAAAGTTATAAAAAATGTATATATAAGCATATTTGAAGAAATATGAAAAAACATCTATAAAAGTGATTAACCCTGATTGGTTAAATGTTTTGATTTATGCCCAAAGGAATATCGATTAAGAAGTCATTTTAAGATATTTTTACTTTCTCCAAGTAAAAATTACTGCATACTGAGAGCTCATACCAACATTGCTAAAGATCAAAGAGAAAAATAATCCCTGTGTGTGTTTGTGTGAGTGTGAGAGGGAGAGAGAGAGAGAGAGAGAGAGAGAGAGAGAAAGAGAGAGAGGGTCAGAGAGAGAAAGAAAGAAACTTATAGCAGAAATGCAGACTGTTCATATTTTATACCCTTATTTCCTTACCATCCCACAACCACAACCCAGAAAGATCAATAATTTAATTATATAAATTTAAGCAAGATAAATTGTTGTCGGTCTACAACTGTCATCAGAATTAATTATATGTGGACTTGCTAAGTTTTTAAGCAGGCTTTCGGAGTACTTTACTTTTTTTGCTTTTTTTTGTCTTTTTTTGTCACTGTACTTTTTTAACTGTACTTTTTTCATGCACATCATTAAAAACAGCTTATTTTAATAAAAAGTGTCTCGCATGAGTTGATGATCAATGATGCCTAATGAATAATTATCATATTTAAAATTACGATTAATCAGGATCATTAAAAATATGCATTTATGAATTGTAGTAAAAACTCAAAAAGCCTCACATTTTGTATATAGTATAATTTGAGTGAAATTTTAAGTGAAAAGTAAGGAACTAAAAAATCTTTTAGTAAAAAATACTAAAAGAAAAATTCTAGAACATATGTTACATTACTGCATGACCTTTCAGGGCTTACAAGAAAGAAACATGTTTCTAAATAAATGTTTCTAAATAAATATATGAAATGTGAAAATCTAAAATCACTGTAAACTAAAATTAATTAAATTATACAATTGAATAATTCACTTTACATTTTAAATAAATTTTCATGAGAATCATAACCTTTTCCCTTTTTAATTCTTCAGTCTGATTCCACAAATACATTGCGTGCAATAATTGTGCAATATGATACTATTCTGAAAACCGTTGATATGCATTTACAGTCACATCTGGGTTTGCATGCTTTGTCCATGAGAGATAACATCTGCAAAAACAGATGTGTCTAATTACTCAATTATGATTTTCTGTCCAACATTGATTTAACTGCTTTAACGGTTCACATAGGTGTTTGTATATTGACTCATATATGTTATTTGTGGGAACAGTCTTATAGAATTCATTATTACAGTAACAAAACATAAGAAACTAGCATAAAAAGCCTTCATTTTAAGATATTTATGATTAAGTAGACATTTTCATGAAACACTGGCTAATGCACAGTCAAACATTAAAATAAATCAATCATAGATAAATGAATGAAGAAGAAAAAACATATGAGATTCTCAGTATGGTCACATAGCTATGCATGTGATGTTTTTTTAGCTCTACAAATAAAAGATTTTAATTCGAATAGATCAGATTATTTTGCTGTGTATACTAGCTGTGTTTTATATTTAGACAAAACATCATATTTACCCAATTTAAAATATGTAATGTAGAATAAAATCTGTTTTTACTTCACTAGGTCAATTTCCCATCAAACTGGGTACACAGTGCCACCTAGAGAGACAGCTTTTTATTCTGCCTGTAATTTGAATTTCAGCATTATAATTTAATTTCAAAGTACATAAATGCTTTGTTTAAGCCAAGTAGCAGTTTATCCTTCCCTTTTCTCCAAAACCAAAAAAATAACTTGTATAAAAATTACAAAAATACAAAAATTTAAGCTACAGGAAACACAAATACCATAGTCATTTTCACTTTAATGCAATACATCAATTACCATTAAAAATAATAATAAATAATTACATGTAACTGCCTTTTAACCCACTGACTGCAGTCTTTAATAAACAACTAAAAACAAACCAAACAAGTTAGTGACACATGACTTCATTTCCTACTATTTTAAATATCCCTATTATTTATAACAGTTTTGGACAGTTTACCATTAAAACAAACACAATTAGAATACAAATATTATAGGAACTTTTTATATCATGTGATTAAATTTATTTTGACATCACTAGAGAAGTATAGTATGAACTACTGTCTAATTACCAGAACTTAAACTAGACCCCTTATAGTCAACCATTTTACTCTTAAAAACACTGCAGCTCTTATCATCAGACGTCGTGTCAGTAAAGGTAAAGTGCAGCTGCTTAGGTGTGTGTCTGGTTGCACATGATCCCTGACCTTCACCTCAAATGTGAATAGGTACTAACTCGTAAGAGCCAGAGATAAGAGATAAGGAGAAAGGGTCTTGTGTAGACAGACTCAGCAGTTGAGAGTAGATTTGAGCCAGTCTGTTAATCCCACCATCTTTTGCTAGCATTTTAACATCAATTTTAGCATACTTAAATGATCTGCGTCCCTTAAATTGATCTGAGATGACATAAGTCAAACAGTACTTCTATGACCTGTTGGCTTTAACTAGTGTGATTGTAAATTTTACATTTGAATAAGTGCTTTATAACAAGTGTTTGCATTATGGTGTTTCTAAGTAACGCTTTTTCTGTTATTCTTATGAACTGCTTGTGTTGTTACTGCACTTCATTCACTTGAACACATTATTTGTATATTGAACACATTTCTATTTTTATTTGTATATAACAATAGAAAAGTTTCTAACCAGCTTTATGTTTCTTTGTTTGCCATGTATTCATTACATATATGTGATGTAGTGAGCAACACAGTGCAACAAAGATTATAAAAGATTATAAAAATAGAATATCATAATATCAGTATGAGCAGATTGTAATTAACTGTTTTGGGATAAACACAGAACTTAATTCTTTATTACAGCAGCAGGTCTAATTACTAGGTTTGCAGGATCCAGGTGAGATTTTCCAGATCTCTGTTACATAAAAGAACTTAAAACTTTAGCTCCAACTGTAAAACGTTTTCTGAGTGGTCTGCTTTTAACTTAAATTGGAGAAGGAGCAACCCTTATAAAAGTGTCTCAGGCCAGAGCGACTGAATCTGAGTTGATTCCCTGGGAGATGAGATCAGTCCACTGTGAAAGTGTTTCCAATCAGCGCTGGCTCAGCATGTCACCCAGCAGCCCCTGCAGCCTTCTTTCTAGGTTTATAGTAGGGACAGGCTTGTGCTTAACAGCCCCTGAGGCCCAAGTTCCAGGAACGGGGCCTTAGAATGCAGAACGCAGGTTTTATCACCAGAATAAATCCACGTCTGTTTCTACAAAACAGGGCCCCCGATACGACTCAAACGACTGTCGCCAGAAGAGCAAACACAGCCCTTAAACGTCTGCCATGAATCACTGGTCTCTCAGTCAGAGCTGCATGAACCCCAAGCAGACCTCATCCTAATTGATGCAGGGCTCTTCACGTAAGTTGAGAGTGGAAGAATGGTGAAGCCAGACCTCCAGTTATGTTCTTCAGGTGCACCAAACAGCCGGGGTCTGGCGAGGAGTGGCTTTGATTAAAAGCAGGAAACACAAGCTGCCTGTCCGAAACTTTGTTCACTTTCCAAATGCAGATTAGCAAAGATTTTCTTTCAAATCTCTTCTGGGTTCTGTTAGACAGCTAGTAGCCAACTATATAATCCAAGCAGTGGTTCCTCCAGTGTGCACCTGTGTACCCGATTTATATTAGAGTCCATATGTAATTCTAGACCCAGCATATGCATACATTCCATTGGAAAAACACAATCCACATGCTACTTTGTGTGGAATGCATTAGACTGTCCATTATTATAATAACTAGGTGATTTTTTCTATGCTTTTGTTATGTTTGTGTAGATTGCTGTATAATATGAGACCAAAACACAAAAAGGCACATTATGCAATGGTGATGATCCATGATCCAGTATTTCAACCCTTAATATCCCTTAGTAGTTAAATAGCTTCAAAAACACATGGCCCCTGCTAAGGACTCCTCAAAGACTTGCAGCCTGTATGTCCACTTACACTTACGGAAACAGATGTAGGTAGAAAACAGAGGCTAATAGGACGCCTACTGTGGTTGTAGACATTTTAGTAGGCTAATTTGCAGAAGTCAAGCTTATATGATAGGCTTTACTATGCCAGACATCTTCTACAAAGTTTTAGCCAACCACCTGTGCGACAGAGTAAAAATTTCCCTAGGTTTACAAGCAAATACATGATCAGAAGTCCCACATAGAAACATTCTGAATTGACTTAATGTAGTATAGCTGTATAGCACAAAAGAGAGTGTTGTGACCTAAAGTTAACAAGGGGCTCAGTGTCAACATGTGCGTCTAGCAGAGTTATTCGTTTAGTAAAACAGCAGGGGGCTTGCAAAAAAAGTGCTCATTAGTGTCCCAGCTTTGCTTACATATAAAAGCCAAAGGCAATCTACAGCACATATAATAATATATAGTACAGTGTTTTTCACAGAGATACCAGAGATTTCACATAATCTTATAGGTCTTTAAAGAGCTCTCAAAACCACATTTTGTATAAACTGTAAAAAGTCTTTTTTTAAATTACAGAATATGGAGTATATATATAGTGTCTTTGATTCTTTACATATTTTTTTAATTCATTCAGAATTATGTAGAAATTTGTAGAATAACAAAGTAGCATTTTATATTTAGTTATATGATAAGTTAATTAGTATGGTAAATGATACATGCTATTGCTATTAAGAATTTCAATAAAGCTGTTTATTTTAAAATATTAACTAAAGGTAAGGTTGTAAGGAAAAATACGTTTTTTTTAAACAGTTGATTTTTCAGTTTGCTATATATGCATAACATATTTTGTTATTGTACTTTATTTATTCAATATTGCATGAAATATCAGTGTGGCTAGGTCTATTTTAATATATCATATTTAGTCTCTGGTTCAACACTTTAATTTTGCTGCAATGAGATAACCAATAGTATAGCCATCATTTTTTTCTTCACTTTCCTCTTTCAGAACACATTTTTATTAGTTGTCATTACACTAAAATGTAAAGTCTGACTTGTTTTTGAGTTTTAGTGTTGTAATTATATATTTTTGGGTTTGTTTTGTTTTCACAATGTAACAAACAAACAAAAATCCTTTGCAGCTATGTGTTTTATGCACCAAATTTTTTAAATCAAGGATTAAAACAAGATATCTAAATGTTACAGATAATAAATGTGGTGTGAGGGCATTCTAATATTATTTTCTTGGCTATTTTCTTGTAAATATAAAGCATCTATGATGATAAACTGGTTAAAAGATATTATTCATTCATAATTATTTTGGAATAAAATGGTGAAAATAGGATGCAGGGTATCAGGGTATCAGAAGAATAAACTTAATTTATGCTACCCTCTAAACATAATTTATTAAAAGCATGTTTATGTTTTTCGGGATCTCCTATAACATTTTGTTTGATTTCTACCACCAGTCCTGTACAGCATGTTCTGTACTTGGTACTCTGAAATTTTACACAGTATTTCTGTCACCCCAATTATTTCGCATCACTTGTAGGGGTAAAGAGCAAACCAAAGCTTAAGTTATGAAGCCACCCGAAGTATATCATCTACTACTTTTTTGGCACAGATAGGATAATGTGTATTAAAGTTTGGAGTGCCCTTAGATCACATGAAGCCTGTGTCTACTTAAACAGTGAAGATTTTTTCATTATACAAAAACATATGATGTTACAAAAACATGTGATTATTTGTAACTAAACCATGGTAAATGCAAAGTATGAAAAGAAAAATGTAATCACACAATTATGCCAATCACAAGTGAAGTGATTGTTTTGTATTAGACCAATAAATTCACCTTAAAGTTTAATGTGACAAATTGATTTGAAAAATATGCAATAAATGATTTTGGTCTTTTACATTTATACTTAAATGATTTTATTTGATATTAATAAATTACCCCTGATTGAAATGTTTAATGTCTGAGCCTTTCATTTACACAAATTTTGTTATTGAATTAAAGTTAATTGAAAAAACAAACAAACTTTTCTTAACATTTTAGTGGGAAGTGAAATCAACTCCCAGCTCGAAAGTTTTGGCTAAGGTTACGGAGTGTGCAGATGTTATTGTTGTGATTGCTTGGATTTTCGTCAGTCTTCTTCCATTTCCCAGAGACATGCTGTTAGGTGAATTAGCTAAATTATATTGCCTGTAGATGTCCAGCAACAGATCAGTTAATCTAAATGCTATAAATTTTATTTCATTGTAAAATAGCAAAACAAACATTTTTACACATACTTAGTGACATGTCATAAGCATCAAAGTATAGCATACAGTATATTCTTCTGGACTTCTAATAGGCACAAACATTGTGAATAATTGGACAGAAACTGTTAATTTAAATGAAGCTAAAGTTAAGAGACATGTGGGGAAAAGGGAAGGGGAATAAAGGTCATGTCTGAAAGACTAAAATGAGCATGTTGCCAGTGGGGAAGGAAAATCATTCTGAGGAAATAAAAGTAAACAAGCAGTCAAAGGCTTTGAAGCTTTAAGTAGCCTCCTGCTGTGCACGTCTCTAAGTAGCTTTTTAATTTCCATGTCTCGAATCAGAAAAAAAATATTGTATTTTATATATTAAGCTACCTTTATATATTAACTACACTGTTAATGTAACACTTAACGCATATTAGCATGCCTCGTAATACATATTGTACATTATTATTACTATTATTATTACAATCATAAATATTTACTGCACAGTGTATGAAAATGTATTTTAAAATATTATCATAAAGTATAAAGTATATGAAATAGAATATTGTTAAAAGGATCGAAAAAATGTTATTGTTATTCTTATTATTGTATTTCTTCTTCTTCTTCTTCTTATTATTATTATTATAACACCCCAAAATATCACCAGAAGCTGTATGCTATATTCATCTTGAATGAGATTTGGGCTCCTCTTAATCTCTAACCTTGTGATTACTCTGCTTAACATCTGGAAGATATTGCCTAGATTTACCATCAGCCTCATGGAATAGTCACTTGATTTTAATCGTTCTTTAAGCTTTAGCCTTGTGGCTGCACCCATTTCAGCCTCATCAGTACCATGATGACTGTAAAGAATTATGGCTGTAAGCTTTCAGCTCCATGCGTCTCTTTATTAATAAGCTCTGTTAAAACCTTTTTAAAAAAAAAAACAAAACAGTGTTTTCAGTGTGGAGCCATTACGTAAACCTTATAAACAACATTATTGTTTCATTCATAAATCAAAAGACACGAGGGGAGAAAAAACATTGCGTTAAACACAGTTGTAAAAGATATTGTTATAACTGACATCCTATTTGACATCTGACATCTGATATATCTTAAATTGGTCAAATGGTGAACATACAGGCACATTACCTTTTTAATTGTAAAAAAGTTTCTAAAATTGTTTTCAAATTTTTTGGTTGGTTAGGAAAAAATATCAGATGTTGACTATACAGAAAGCATCAGGGGTGTAAATAAAATCAAATAAATTTTGCAAAAACAAATATAATTAGAAGGTATATAGTAACCGGAAACTATTTGTTATCCAGTGAAAAAAGTTGTTTACATAAACACGAAAAGGAGAATATATTGTATTTGGATTCTTATATAAAGGAACCCACCCAGTAAATTAATATGAAGATATAACGCTTGACAGCAGGCATTTGTAAAGGGGGCATGTCCTTTAAAAAATTGAGTTTTTTAAAGCATTAGTAGAAAAAACAAGCTTTTGTGGAAGATAGTTTAGTACTGTTTATAGAAATAATCCACACAAATGTTGTGTATGCTTTTGATATGTAAGAATAGCCAATTTGTCTGTAGTGTAATACAGTGAGGAAATGTAGCGGAAGAATGAAAGGCTGAAAAGGAATCTGGGACAAACCTGTCTTATGATAAGCAAGACAGAACAGTGGGCTAGAAGATTTAGAGGTCTTGATGTATTTTCCATAGCAACTTTGCCCAGAGAGATTACCTACCCCATTACCCCCACCCCTGGCTCTAACGCAAGCAGAATACAGATTGTAGGTCACATATGGCATTGACACTCCAATCAGAAATAATCTGGATTGATTTAAAGGTCTGATATTAAACAGCAAAGCTGTTTTCCACCAAAGTTTATCTCACTTGCCAGACTGCATCACTGTTAATGGGCATGACTTTCAATGTATTTATTTATTAGAGAAAATTAAAAAAGTATGTAAAACCTTGCTAAACTGATGCATTTATATTTAAAACTTTAATGTTTTAAATATAATATATATTATGTTTAACAATTTTATTTTTAAAAGTTATAGTTATTTGAAACTATTTATAAATTTGTATACAAATACATTACAAATGTATTATTAGTGTTGTTTTTTGTTTGCGGTAACTGCAAAAATTGTTTTCTCTACATTCAAGCATTTTTAAAACTGAAATGTTGCTAGATTTTATTAAAAAAAAAATGTATCAGTATTAAATACTGTAGACGGAAATGTTAACTAATATTTGTTAACATTTCCGTCTACAGTATTTCATTTTTTATCAAAAAAATCAGATTTTTTGTTTTAATTATTTTAGTATTATGTTGGAGATTTGTATCAATTTATGTTTTACAAGTAAGTTAATCGAAATAATGTATAAATTTATGTTATACAATAATAATTAATATATATAATACATTACTTTACAAACTTATTATTAGTAGTACTATTGTTGTTGTTTGTGCTAAATGCAAAAAGAAAAAACTTATTGCTCTTTAAATACCTAAAACGTTTCTATATCTACATAGAGTACATCCCCATCTACATGTTTTATTTTACTTTTAATTAAAAATTTAAAAACTACTATTATGTTTAGAATCCAACAATTAATAGAATATATTAGAAGAACTAAAAACTTTCAAACTAAAAGCCTATTTGGAAATGAAAACTTTACAAAAACTCATTTTAAGAACTTCAAACGAACTTAGTTTAACATTTCTTCTGAATATGTTATCATATTTAACAAATAAATAACAATAGATATTAACGATTACGAGCAAAATTAGGTATCAGGAAAGGCCCCTAGCCAGTCATCAATGCATTGAACACAGGCGTTGCAACTGTTAGAAAGATCCTACAGAGACCACCCTCTGTGCTGATCAATCACTCTGCTGTAGCTACAGAATCTGCTGCTCAGGGCCATTTTAATCATTGTTCAAAAAGCCCAAAGAGTGCTGAATAAGTGATGCATGACTGTAGCTGTTGCAGTTGGACTGAGAAGAGTCAGCGCATAGCAATATGGCAGTCGGTGCAGCCAGATGGACGGCCACACTGTTAACTATTTTGCACTTGGCTGGTTATGTAAAACAAAAACAGCCAGCTACTCATTTGAATAAGAGATTTTCAGTTGTCAAATTCTGTTTTTCATACTACAGCAAATATGGCCCGAGAGATGACATAAAACTATTCTATGTTGCTTAAACAGACAGTGATGTGAAACTAGTGTCATTTTTAAGAAGACCTAAGTAAAAAAATCTATTGAACTTTGTTTTAATTCATATTCTCTCTCACCCAGATTAAACAATTTGGTTTTTTTTAATATAATCATCGTAATGATTATTCTTATGTATGGGAAAGCCGTTTTTCTTGGAACACTATGCCAGTGAAACATTTTTACTGCATAACTCTATTTTATTAGAGGCTTAATAGCACAACTGCTTCCACTGCTCTGAGTCACAAAGGATGAACCATGCAGGAAATACTTAAATGTCATGTTTCAGAGCTCTATTACTGAATGTAGATTGTACTGTAGCCAAGCTATAAGAGACATTTAAGGGCCACTGAAATTTTATTACCATATGCTTTTTAAATGTGCATAACCTCTTAATCAAAGAGCTTCTTGTTGTTGTGACCTTCAAATCTATTTCTTAGAATACAAAACAGCTATGATAAAATATAAAACCAAATCAATGCTTGTTAATTAGTTTTTATTGCGGTAAAATCTCCTATCCAAACATTAGAGTCCTCAATTCACTAATACTATCATGGCTAGATGATACCCACAGTCACACTTCAACATTTTTTGGAAAGCCTTTTTAGAGGTGTGGAGTTTATAATAGGATTAAAAGTACAACCAAATCTGCAAAAGGGGTTCTAATACATTTGTACATATAGTGTATATTTGATAGATTACAGTAGTTTATATAAGTGTAATTTTGCTTTACTCTACTTGATGTGCATACACATTGCCCAAAGGAATACATTTTGATGGTAAATAATTTTTTTAACATGCAATGTAAGTGTTACATTAATGTTACATACATCTTACCATAATTATACTACGGTATGATTTGCTTAAATTTAAAAATGGAAATTAGGGAAGCTTGAGCTTTGAGCATTTTTGATCATCCATTTTTTGTTCTTTGTACCTTTGTTTAAATTATGTCTGGATTTTGTCTCATGTATGGAATGTAACAGCCAGATCTACTGGAGGAAAAACAGAAACAATAGAAATTATTAGATCAAAAATGATAAATTGCCTCTTCAATGCATTTTTTACTGGTACCATTATCATGATATGGGTCAGTGTTCAAATACAACCATGTTTAGCTGTGTTTTTGATCAATACATTTTAAGAAATCCTCATCCCTTTTTTTTTTGGAAGAACACGAGTAAGAACAAGAGTAAATTGTTTGAAATATAAAACTATACTAAAAGTATGCATTCAATTATGTAAAAATTTATTTTGTGCTGCAAAATAATGTGAAAACTGTGAAAAGTGTTAAATGCACACAATATAAACTCTTTCTTTTTTAAACGATAACAAAGATATACTTCTCGTTCTTATTTTTTCTCTACTCAATGTTTACAGCAAAATTGTTTTTATTCGTTTATTTAATTCAGAAAGATGTGAGTGACAGGTGACTGGATTTTCACCTCTTTTAGCAAGCACAGTCCCAGTAAGTTGTTTTTTTTAAATGGACAGATGTGAATGTCTCTCTGAGGTGAGTTTCGAGAAACAAGGTCTGGTCACTGCTCTCTGCCGACCTGCAAAAAAAAACAAACTCTTCAGACCTCGGACTTCTAGAACCAGACGGCTGACGACCTTTTCTTCATTTTTGTGGAATGGGAGAAAAGAAGTTTGCAGCTGTAAAGATAATCTCTTTTAGAACTTTCCAGACTGATGTGAACTTCATCTCTCTGAACATCCCTAACGTGATCCCTAATGTGAACATCTCAACATTTAAACTGCTGTTAAAACAAATGACTGTAGACATAATAAATAGCCTATTAAAAAGTTTTTTTTATTTATTTTATATTTAAAATATTATAATATTTTAAGAAATATTTAAATCTCAAGACTAATATGTTATAAACAGGTTTACATATTTTATGCATGTCCCTAAAGTTAAAACAAATTTTAAACTTAACCTAGAACCAAATCTTAATTCCTACACTGACCCTAAAACTAAAACTTAACCATGACCTGCCATTAACTATATCCAGAAGCTTCAACAGAAGCCTAACCTTAACCTCAGTAGCCTCAAACACATGCACAATCTCAAAAATACAACCAGCATCCAGATGTGCACAAGGGATGTAGGTTAAATAGCAATACCACAACGAAACAAATGTGTACTTTTGAATTCAGATTTGTTTGTTTTTAGCTGCTGCAATCAATGGGTAAATTACAGCAATAATTTTAAAGTCTTATAATTTCCAAATAAATATTGACATAAGAAATAAGGCCCAAGATATACCATACATGTTTTGTTATTGCTTTTTATGAATTTCTTGTTTTAAAACACTCTGCTATAGCTTAATATTTTTTGGGCACAAAAAAGTGGAAGATGAAAATCTTAGTAATCCCTGAGCAAAAATTGTGCCAGAGAGTGTATAATAATTCTGTTCATTATGCAGTCATGCAGGGCAACCTCTGGGCTTTAGTGTTTTAGAGAAGCATCTTATCCAAACTAAGTTAGAAAAGGTGACAAAGGAAAGGTTTTGATTGTAATGCAAACTGAAACCCCTGCTAATGCTGCTGCTTCAAATGGGAAAAATTGACCTTTTTCAAGAGAGTTGACACACACCTTTACACAAAGCTGCTAGAGACAGACCTAAAATGGAATGTTCCAGACCATGCCTCGAGGCCGACCGAATATTTCATGAGTAATTTAATATCTGGAACATAGCGGGTTTCCCTCTCAGTAAATAAAGGGCAGAAGCAGACAGTGTATATAAAAGAAAGGAGTGGGGAGAAAGCAGGACGGCCGGGTGTTGGCGGGAGGGGGTGGGTGGTTGAGGGTTAATATTAAGTTAGGAATGAAAGCTGTGTTTGCAATTGTACAAGCCTGCTAGGGTTTTTGACCACCTGTCACCCTGCAGCTGCCCTTCCACTCCAGGTCACTGGCTAAACTCAGGCAGTTTTCAACTAATGTGAGCTGAACCGTACCAAGGTAATAAATGAACTATGTTTTAAAGGTTTGCCTTAACCTTAAACAATGTTGACATCCTAGAAGAAATCCTGTAGAAATCCTATCAACCTAGGCTATTTAAATACACCTATACATAAGTGCTTTTGTTTGATCACTTTTATCTAACGTAATGAATTTTTTATGTCCTGAAAAGAGCAATTTCATCTCTCTATCCATATGGCAAAAGGATTACCTGAGAATGAAAAGGATGCAACTATGGCACTAGGGCACTTATAGTCAATAAAGCTGAACCCAGCTAAATACCAATAAAAGATTTTGGAATTATTTGAATTAGACTTTTGTTTTACAAAAATTATATTTATTTTAGCTGTGCAAGAATAGAACACTCAGTGCCAAGTTTGTTTTTGAATGAAAGTTTAAATCTGTAATTAATTTGCTATATTTTTTAATACTGTCCCTATTAGATAATAAGTACACAAAAGCTGGGGGTTCTAAGGAATCAAATGCGACATAGTCACAAAGCTTTTATTCTCTAACAAGAAAACCTGATTTAAATTTGCTGATATTTTAATAAGGTATGTCTTTAATACAGCTTAGACCATATTAGTAGCCCAATCTAACCCAATCTTATTTTAACTTAGCTTGTTTAATCTATAACAATAGCAGTACTGCAGAAGATTACTGAACTGAAGTGTCAATGAACTAAAAAAAAACAGAAGAAAAAGCATCTTGTTTTGTGGAATATTTAATATTTTGTTGGACTGCTTTTGGCTCTTTTTTTACAGCATGCATTGTTTCGCCTGCGATTTTACAACATTTATTTCAATCCAGAGTTGTTTAATTAGGATGTGTCTTCTGACATGCTTGTTTAAGAAATGGGGAGCTACTCACTCAGTTAGGGTTAAATAATTTGTTGCCAGCTGAAACAATCATCCATGCAATAATTATTCAATTGAAGGCTCTTACCTATTTGCTTAGTTAAATCCAGGTGCATGTCTAACCATGTCTCAAACTCGAAATCGTTTTTTGAGAGTTTGTTCTACACACTTTTTATTAGTTTTTTTGCATATTAAATTTTAATTGTTTTTTTACAATTTCCCTGCTTTACTTAATTATTTGTTATAATATTATTATTATTTTTATGATGATTACACTATTAACTACACTATTTTGTGATTTTACACAGATTCACCATCAGAATATTTATTTCTTATCTGTAGCTGAGGTTTTGGTTGCCTCATTTGTTAAAGATCAAGTGCAGGCTAAGGCTTCAGTTATACGCAGGCACGATTTCATGAATGTTTGTCGTACAATGTAATACTGTATATCACAGAAATCTGAAAATGAAATTCAGACCGCTGGCATAGGCTCCAGCAGATCCTTGTGACCCCGGATTAGGAAAACAGGCATAGAAGATGAATAAATGATTGAATAGATAAGAGGTGGGATATTGTCCAGGTCATAGCTCTATGAGAGCTATAAAAGAAATCAAAATGCTCTCTCAGTAACATCCCCCAGTAGTTTTGTTTCTCCAGGCATATGGGGGTTGAGGATATGTCGGCTGAGGATGCACTGAAGCTGCTGACAGATGAATCAATTGACTGTCACTGTTCTTGTCACACCATAAGCAGTTTGGGTCTATGGCAACAGGAAGTAGTTGAAAGACAGCTAAAGTGGTGTCACATCAAGACATGTGGGATGTTGATGTCAGAAAAGGTCAAAGGTCAAAGGAAGTGGGAATACTTATGACTGCTGATGAGGAAGAAAATTTACATGACAATGCAAAATAAACACTGGTAGGTAAATGAGAGTAACCTTGCTTTAGCATAGAACTACTACACATTAAAAAAACGGAATGACATCTAAAATTTTATATGATTAATCTCTCATTTTTTATTTGTTAATCGTCATACCATCCATGACCAAAAGTCCCATTTAAGATCATTAACCTTATGGTAACCCAAACCACTTGTATTATGTACAGCAACTCTTCTGTTAAACTATGTGAAAGGTATCACTCTCTACTTAAACTTCAGTTGTGCATGTCAAAAGAGGTGCATGGGCACCTCTGATTAAGAAAAAGTTAGAGTGTGGGCCAAACTTAACCTCACCAGATTTGTTTTGATTCAAACTCACTTAGGTTTGGATGTGCCCTGTCTAAAAGAGTCTCCTTAAGTGATTCCTTATACTATTTTGAGTGCCAAATCAATTTTCCATTGGTTTCCCTATAAATACTGGTGCTAAACTAGGGCTATCCAGGATGTTTAGCTAATTCTTATAGAAATTTGAAAGCTTTGGAAAGTTTAAAATGAAAATATTATGAGCCCTTATATCTCAAAATATATATTTTCAAACTGTCTGACTGAATATTGTAATAAATGATGTGCACGGATGTGTACAAAAAAGTAAAAAACCTCTTATCCATGCATGCATGAAAATACTGCATCAAAATGCTATGGAAACACTTTTATGTGCAATCAGTCTAATCAGAAAGCTACATGTCACTGGCGGGTGATGTCAGCAACAAGAAATTATAAACGGACGCATCCAACAACGGTAGGCTTCTTTTCTTAAGTATGTGTCAATGAGAGAGTAAAGGCTGCCTTCCAGGCCTCTTAGTACCATCTCTGGCCTGGATGTCAAGGTGATAACCTCAGCAGGACAGGCTGTGACCTGTTTGCACACAATGGCAGTGATCCAGGTCTATCAGGCCGACCTGCTTGGGAAACCTGAATGGCAGCGGGGAGGCTGACCCAGATGCAGTTTAAGACCCCTACTGCCTCTTCGGTGATGTAGTTGGCTTTGGCGTAGAGTCGTTTATGTACATCTACCTGCTGTACCACTTCAGGATCCTTAAAGAATGCTGGGCAGGGGCAGCCTTAGCCATCAAGCTCCTCATTGTATATATATATATCTCATACAGTGTGCACAGCCCAGTACCTCGGTAAGCACTTCAAGAGGTGACAGTACACAATGTCCACTTAGTGCCTTCGAGGGGACTTCCTCCATGACACGAGAAGGCTTAGATAGGCATGGCAACTGAAGTTCTGTTAGATCATTTTTACATTAAATGATGTTAAATAAAGCTGTAGTGAAATGCTAACTGAAGCTTGATAGCACTGAAGGTGTTAGCGGAGAGGAGTGAGAGCAGAACATTGTAGTTCCCCTTTAGGAACTTAAGATGTGTCGCAATGGTTTGGGAACACCCTCCCGTTCTTCCATCATATGCACACAAAGGCTGGTTAGTGGGTACGGACTGTCGTACCCCAACATAGCAAAGGCTGGGGAGTACAGTTACCAGACAATGCACAAAGTAGAGCAGAGACTGGTGGCTTATTTGTCCCCCTGCAGTGGAATTATCCTTGAGGGCTACAAGGCTTTCCAGCTAACCACTAAAAACAACATCAACCTTGGTAGGAAAAGCTTATGCTGCAGCAGGCCGAGCAGCAGCATGCCTGCACACTATCGGCATGCTCCAGGCATATCAAGCCAACTTGCTGAGGGACCTGGACGAGAATGAAGAGGCTGACCCTGACCCAAATTGGACCCTTAGGGCCACTAAGCAACCGGCCTGGGTAATCGCCGAGCCATGGCAGCACTAGTGTCCACTGAGAGGAAACTGTGGCTTAGCCTCTCCAAAATGAGTGACAGAGACAGGGCCCACCGCTTGGACCCCCCGGTTACCTCCTCTGGTCTGCAAAGCTGCGAAGCAGTACAGTTACCTGGAGAGGTTCCAGGAGACCAAAAAGCAGTCAGCCTTCCAGTGGTACCTGCCTTGCCGCTTTTAAGTCCCAAAAGGAAGCTGGGTGGTAGCATCCCAGCAGCAGCAAAAGCTCCTCAAACTGTGCAGCACAGAAGAGCAGTGTCGCTAAACGTATGCCTCTAAAGATAGAGGTGACAAGGCAGCGACAGCAACCGGGGCCCTCGGGGAAAAGATGAGTCTGATGACTGTCACACCCAAGGAAGCCTTTGGTAAGAGCCCCTGACAGTCAAGCGCCTCTACTGGGGGGACATCATGCCGCACAATATGACATCAGATTCTCTACTTACACGACCTCTAGAAATATGCAAGGGAGTAGGGTTCTCCATAAGCATGCCAGAAGTCAGCCTTGAGAGGCTGATCCCCTTCGTAGAATTTAGAGAGGCATAGCAGCTCCTCTCTGGGTGTTTCACAGTGTGTTCTGCACACGGTACAAAGTGGATACAGAATTCAATTCACGTCACTTTTGCCGTGATTCTCAGGGGTGTAACACTTGAGTGGTCCCTGAGCAAATTCCAGTGATGAAGTGGTGGAGCTCCTATGGAATGCTTTAGCAGAGTGAAAGTGGATCTGTTTGTGTCGCAGGATACAACACAGTTTTTGCTCTGGTTCTGACTGGCCCCTCCAGCCCAGCTGGGTCTGGATGCCATGGTGCGATTGCGCTGCTCCCAGAAGTTCTAGAGTGGGTAAGACAAGAAAAAGCAGCTCTTTTGCTTGATAGGTCCCAGCTCCTAGCGCAGGGTCTTTCAGCTGAAGTTGTGGAGACCATACCCCAATCTAGGGCTCCTTGAGGAAGCTTTATGCTCAGAAATGGAACCTATTTGTCTCCTGGTGTAGGAACAATCGACAGGACCCAGTTAACTGCTTAGTCAGCCCAGTACTGAAGTTCCTAAAAGAAAGGTTCTTTGCAGGTCTAACTGCCTCCACCCTAAAAGTGTACATGGTGCCTATATCTTTGCCCTTTGGGTGGAAATTGGTGGGGAAGGACCAGCTAGTGTCTAGGTTCCTGCATGCACTAAGAGGCTGAGGCCTACTTGGCAACTCGGGGTTCCAACAGTGACTTGGTGCTATGGCGGCACAGGTATCTTGTTCCCAAATGTTATACCTTTTACAACAAGGAACAATATCAAGGTTCAAGGAGCTTTATTGTCATTTCAACCATATATACCAGATGCAGTACACAGTGAGATGAAATAACGTTTCTCCAGGACCCCCTGGTGCTACACAACACATAGAATTTACAAAACAACAAAGAGCCACTAAACAGGATAGACATAAAGTGCATGTGTGCAACCTAGTGCAGACAGAAACAGAACAGGACAGTGCAGTAAATAATACAAACATTACAAAGACAGTGCAAAAAAGACAATAAGGGATGGGACATAACAGAATAGCACCAACCATATTGTAGATGAGGTAGGCACGAAATGTGCAGTAAAAATTACCAAAAAACAGTTCATTTGTGGGTTAGTTAGAGCTGTGATTTCCAAATATCTGCAATTTTTCAGTGGTGATTGGCAGCGACACTTTCTGTATCTAAGACCTTTTCTGAGATCACTGAGAGAACAGAACTGACAGGTGGCCTTAGAATATTTGGATTCGAACTATTAGCATGTGCATGTGCCCCAAATTACAAAGATGGCAGCAGATGTGACTCAAAACCCAATTGGAGCTCATAAGCCCGCTAATTCACTTTACCAAATAGGCAGCGCAAGATCTGCTCCAGTAGACAGAGCCATGATCATAGGCTTTTATTCAGGTAAAATATGCACTCTGTAGCAGATTACTGGTGCATTCTTTCTGATTTCTGGAAAAAATAGCTCTAAAGCCTGTGTAATTTTTACCCATAGAGCTTACGGTATATACATTGCAAAATAAACATCAAGTTGTTGGTACCAAATGGGATAATTTAAATATTTAAAAAATGCTGATTTCCACAAATTTTACAGATTAACTAGAGTTTACACAAAATACAACAAAAAAAGGATAAAATATAGAGAACAAGAAGTTGATAACATCATGTTTATAAAAGAGGACAAAAAAAATGTAAGGACTCTGCCTTCCAACCTTCTCGGCCTTGTGTTTCTGGGTGCGGTCTGTCTATCGCGTTTGATGACTGGCATGATCGCTGTTTTTTGTGTTTGGGTTATGGGCATGGGACGTGCCCCTCTTGTGAGGCACTGCCCACGGACACATTGCATGCTCAGCTGGAGGGTTTTGCTCAGCAAAAATCCCATTTTTCCATCCTCGGGGGGGGGAACCAGTGAGGGGATATAAGAACGTCCCTTAGGTGCAACAGGCTATTCTGGGCATTCTGGTAACCTTGGTTCTAGAATGCTGCTGTGCTGTGGCGGAACTCGCGTCCTCCTGCGGCCCCATGTGCATTTTTCCACTGAGGTAAGTTGTTTCCTGTACAGTGTTACCCCCTTTCCCTGAAATCATTCTAGGTCTTGTGTCCCCTGGTCTGGTTGTCTCGCCCGGGTGCGGAGCCCACCCGGGGCCTTTACTAGGTAGTACTTGCGTTTTATCAGTCCTTGGGCGACTCTTCACATACTACCCCCCCAAACTGGTGTTAGATAGAGATCCCTAGTGTCATCACTCGACACAATGTCAGAGCAAGTGACAGAAAGGAACGTCTCGGTTACTTATGGTAAACCTCGTTCCCTTATGGAGGGAACAGAGATGTTGTGCCCCTTATGCCACTAAACCAGACTGCCCCTGGGGAGTTGTCATTCGGCTCCTCAGGACAGAACGATGAGCAGTCTTGCAGCCGGTTTATTTATACCGAAAAAAATACGGGGTGTTACCGGCTATGCAAATTCAGCTCGTCCAATTTCATTGGCCTTTTCAAAATACATCAGAGGTATTTCGGGCTCCCAAAACGTGATCACTCAACACAAAGTCTCCTTTCCCTCCATCAGGGAACGAGGGTTACCATACGTAACCGAGACGTTAAGTTTAGTTGCTGTTTGGTCAAATTATAAGTCTGTACTGTAACTGCTATCAGAGGTGGATTAGCCTCACCTATTGCTGTAAGATTAGCTAGCATAGTTGCTGAGTTACATCCTAAGCATTTACAAGAAGAATTCTAAGTCAGCTGTTGATTAAGCACTATCATGAACAAATGCAACACCAAGGGCATGGCATGACCATTAACGAGAATCATACATTTATAAGTGTGGTAAATGAAAAAAAGCTTAGAAGAAGACCAAAATAATGGGAGATTTTTCTTGTAAGCGCATAGAAGAGACTACCCCTTTACCTATTTTGGTATGGATTGTTTTGGCCTGTTCAACACTAAAAAAGGAATAAGGGAGCTAAAATATTGTCTGTTGTTCACCTGCCTGTGTTCCCTTAATAACTTGACGAGTAATGCCTTTATAAATGCACTTAGTGCTCTGGTCAGATCTAAGCTGACGTACATTTTCTCGCAAGGCACAAACTTTGTTGGTGCAAGATGATAATTTATTGAAGCTTTAAAAGAAATGAATCAAGAGAACTTCAGGCAACAAGGTTTTGAGTTTGTCATGAACACTCCATCCGCAAGCCGCAGCAGGCCACAAACTTCTCCGCCTAATAACATCTTGACAATGAAGTTATCTATAGTCTTGCTGGCAAAGTTTGTATGCGAAGGCAAGAGATGGTGTAAGGTACAATACTTGCCAATGCGTTCTGGTCAAGATGGAGAAAAGGGTACCCGTTAAGCTTGCAACAGAGACAAAAATGGCATAAGACACATAGAAATGCAAAGATTAATGATATAGTGATTGTGCTAGATAAGTCTATACCACGTAATGAGTGAAGGCTGGCCAAGCTTACCAAAGTTTACCCTGATGAAGACGGATGTCGGAGAAAGCTACAGTTGATGATCAGTGACTCAGTGCTTGATGATAAATGAAAAAAAAACAAAAAACACAAAAACAGTTTACTTAGAAAGTCCAATTCAAGTTTCTCTACTTGAAGCTAAGTAATGTAGCTTTGCAACACTACACTCATTTAGTTCATTAGAAAAATCACAGATGATTTGATGTCTGCTATCAGAGTTAGTTGCAGTTAATTAATTCTCAAAGTATTTGATTTAAAAATAAGAATAATTTATTTTGGTTAAATTCCTTGTTTGTTTGTTGCGATAATATGCTTGTTCCATTTATCAAGTAGAACGAATAGTTTTTGCCACAGTGCGCATTGTGTGTGTATGTGTGTGGGGGGGTTCGGTCATTATTACATTTTCTTCTCCTTTCAGCTGTTCCCTTTTAGGGGTTCGACACAGCGAATCATCTGTCTCCACCTAACCCCATTCTCTACATCCTCTTCACTCACACTCACTAACATCATGGCCTTGTTTAACCTTGTCACTCCCAAAGAAAACCTCAACTTCTTTAACTCTACTTTCTTTAACTCTACTTTCAGCTCTGCCACCTGTCTTTTCCTCAGTGCCACTGTCTTTAGTCCATACATCATAGCTGGTCTCACCACTGTCTTGTACACCTTTGCCCTATTTCTATCTGATATTCTCCTGTTACACATCACTCCTGACACGTTTCTCCATCCATTCCAACATGCCTGTACTTGCTTCTTTACCTCTTTTACACACTCTCCATTGCTCTGGACTAATAACCCCAAGTACTTCTTTAACTCTTCACCTTGTAGTCTTACTGTTCCACCTTCCTCCTTTTTATTCAAACACATGTACTCTCTCTTGCTAAGACTGACTTTCATTCCTCTTCTCTTCAAACCTACACCTTCTCTGGCTTTTCCTCCACCTGCTTCCTGCTCTCACTATAGATCACAATGTCATCTCCTAGGGGTCAAGGAGATTCCTGTCTGACCTTGTCTGTCAACTGATCCATCACTACAGCAAACAAGAAGGGGCTCAGAACTGATCCCTGATGCAGTCCCACCTCCACTTTAAACTCCACTGTCTGTCCTACTGCACAACTCACTACTGTCCTGCTTTCCTCATACATATCCTGCACCAACCTGACGTACTTCTCTGCTATTCCTGACTTTCTCATGCAATACCACAGCTTTTGGTACCCTGTCATATGCTTACTCCAGGTCTACAAAAACACTATACAGCTCCCTACGACCATCTCTGTACTTCTCCATCAACATTCTCAGAGCGAAGATTCCATCTGTATTGCTCTTTCTGGGCATAAAGCCATACTGCTGCTCACGAATATCTACTACCCCCCTTAACCTGGCTTTCATGACTCTTTCCCATACCTTCATTGTATGACTCATCAACTTTATGCCTCTGTAGTTGTTGAAACTCTGCACATCACCCTTGTTCTAAGAATAGGGACCAGCACACTTTTCCTCCATTTCTCAGGCATCTTCTTACTCACTATAATCTTGTTAAACAATCTAGTAAGAAATTCCACTGCTGCCTCTCCTAGACATTTCCACACCTCCACCAGTATCTCATCAGTACCAAACACTTTTCCTGTTTCCATCCTCTTTAAAGCCATCCTAACTTTGTATGACCTAATTTTTTTAACTTCCTGCTCCATATTGTTTACCTCTTTTACCCTTTTCGCCATCTCGTTTTTCTCATTTATCAACACTTCAAAGCACTTCTTCCATCTTCTCTGTACACTCTGCTCACTTTTGAGCACCTTTCCATCTTGATCCTTAATAACCCCAATCTGCTGCACATCCTTTGCATGCCTTGCTAACCTTTACAAGTCCTTATCTCCTTTTCTAGTGTCTAACTTAGTGTACAACTCATCAAATGCCTTCTGCTTGGCCTTAGCCACTTCCCTCTTCACTCTGTGCCACAAATACTCATATTTCTGTCTACTTTCTTCAGTTTTTTCTGTCTCCTTTCTTCTTGGCTCTTTCTCTAATATCTTGAACTTCCTCATTACACCACCAAGTCGCTTTATCTTCTTTCCCCCTTCCATATGACACACTTAGCAACTTTCTTCCTGTCTCCCTGATCACTTTTGCTGTAGTTTGCCATTCATCTAAAAACACTGACCACCCAGAGCCTGTTTCAACTCCTGTCTAAATTCTTCACAGTATTCTTCTGTTTTCAGCTTCCACCACTTGGTTTTCTTCTCTATCTTTGATCTCTTCCTCTTCCAGACCACCATCATCATCCTACACACCACCATTCTATGCTGCCTGGCTACACTCTCTCCCACCACCACTTCACAGTCACTAATATCTTTCAGATCACTTCATCTACATAAGATGTAATCTACCTGTGTGCTCCTTTCTCTGCCCCATATGCTCTATAAGTAACTATATGCTCCTCCCTCTTCTGGAAAAAAGACAGCCATCACAGCCATCTGTTCCTTACCCTGACTGCAAACCTGCCCAACACTTCCTCATCGCCTCTGTTCCCCTCTTCAACATGTCTATTGAAGTCTGCACCTATCACTACTCTCTCTTCTTTGGGAATACTCAACATTACCTCATCTAACTCACAACCTACTTGTGGGGCATAACCACTTACAACCTTCACCACCAGCCCTTCAGTTTCTAACTTCAGACTCATCACCCTGTCTGACACTCTTTTTACCTCCAAAACATTCTTCAACAACTCCTATTTCAGAATCACCCCTACACTATTTCTCTTCCTATTCAGACCATGATAAAACAACTTGAATCCTGATCCAATACTTTGAGCCTTGCAACCTTTCCACCTGGTCTCCTGTACACACAATATATCTACCTTCCTTCTCTCCATCATATCAACCAGCTCTCTACCTTTAACTGTCATTGTCCCAACATTCTGGGTCCCTATTCTTAGTCCTATGCTCTTGCCTTTTCTCCTCTCTTTCTGTCTATTAACACGTCCTCCTTCTTTCCTTCTTTGACCAACAGTAGCCCAATTTCCGACCAGCACCCTGTAGGTCAACGGCGCCGGTGATGGTCATTGTTAACCCGGGCCTCAACCGATTTGGTATAAAATTATGATGGAGGATTCGCAAATAAACAATTATGCGAAGCAGTGTTTGAACTTTTTTTTTAAATTAGGAACATAAATATCTATCTGAATGAAAAATGTAAAGAGAATTATAAACATAAAACCACTACCTTTGTTAACTGTTGATTTAATTAAATTTTTAGAGAATTAATAATTTCATCTGGTAACATCCCATAAAACAAATACAGCCTGTAATTGTACTTGACTTTTTGGCTGTATATACCAAACATGGGTATTGATTTCTTTATAAAAAATGAAATTTTTAAAGTAAGACCATAAAAATGTTTTTCGTAAAAAATTTAAACAGCAGTCTAGCACCTTTTAAAAAAATAAATAAATAACACATCTTACCAAACCAGTCCACATTAAAAATGTGGATTCTAACTGTGAATTCTACTGTCACCAAACTTAGAGAAAAATCTAACTTTAGTTTGGCAAGATATTGACGCTGTAAACTTAATATAGATTTGTTTAAAGATAAAGTGCTTAAGATTTTATTCATCAATAAATGCACTGTATAAATGCATTCTTTACATTGTTCATATTTAAGAGCACACCAAAGGTCTAAAATTAGCAATACAGAGCGATATTTTCATAAACAGCGACATTAGGTCTGAAGTAAAACAGATGGAAGATTCCATAAATTAGGCTTGTTTACAGATATCCCTCACTTGGCTGTAGTTTAAAAATAGGTCATAGGTCACTACAAACTAATGAATAAGCATCACAGGCAGTGTGTGAGAGCCTCAAATGAGAACAAAAGTGGCTCAATCTGTTTACATCAAACAAGAAAAAAAGGGATGCAATGAACCTTTTCATGTTGCCTCATTATTATAGACTCTGTGGCAACACTTAAGATACAGCAGACCATAAACAAGAACATACTGGTGTGTGAGCGCAGAAGGTGCATTGTGTGTTTGAGAGTCTGTTTGTATGATGAACGGGTATGCTACTTATTTATGCACGAGTGATTTTAAATGGAATTCTTTTCAAATTCAATGATTAGGGAGTTAGAAATTTTCCAAGCTCACTTACAAAAATATAGTAAATTGGCAGTCAAGGCGCTGTTTTTTCTATTTATCTTGAGCTAATAAAGTGTAAACATTTAATTGTATTCTAAAATTTTATTGTTTTCATTTTATTGTCTTGATTGCAAATATTTTATCTTTAGGTGAACATTCAGTAGTTTGTGGCATAAATGACTAAATGTAAAAAAATATAAATATAAACGAATATAAAAGAATAATATAAGAAAAATATAAAGAATTTAAAAGACAAATACCATGTTTAGAAGATGTCTGGTAAATAAACCCAGCAGGGAGCAAAATCTGTTTTTTTGAGTGAAGTATTGACAATGAAGCAGGAAATTATATGATTTTTTTGTGGATGACCAAGACTAACTGTGTAAAAATTTTGCAAAAAAAAAAAAAAACTAGGTACATGATGCGCTGTTTTCTTAAATTGGACTAAGCTGCTTAGTACAAATAAATAATAGGCAACAATAAGATTTTATAAAAGTCTTTTGGGTCCCTCTAGTGGTGATTTCTGTTTACATTTTTTTTTTACATTATTTGTTTATTAATTTAGCTTCGGTTATCGTTGGTAACCACTTTATGCCATGGATGTGTTTATTTATTACTAATATCTAAATGAATATCTATCTATCTATCTATCTATCTATCTATCTATCTATCTATCTATCTACCTATACACAAAAATGCATAATATACATGGACACCCTAAATATTGTAAAATTAAAAATTACAACATTTCATAGATACATGTGGTTTAAACGTTAGTTAATATACTGTTAATATAAACACTAAATGTAAGGAATTCACTGTCTGAATCAAGTAGTTTGAGAACCCACGTGCAGTTTATTTAATCAAAATTGCTATAAAACAATAAACAAATACTAGACTTAACTTGATGCTGCTTTATCTGGACACGAAAATGAACACAGACTTAGACTCGCCAAGCAGTGGTACAAGAAACTATAACTGACAAACCCACAAGGCAACAAAGAGGTTATATATACACTAAACTAAAAGAAAACACATGAGCATATGAACTTGAACAAAGCCTAAACAATAAAAGTCTATCTGTTGCTCTCTGGTGGGTCAGCAGGGCAATGCACCCAGAAAGCCTGACCGAGTCCTGGCATCCTACCTGCTTTAAGAGGGGACTAACCCCTCATGAGTCTCTTTACCGCCTTTGTGTGTCTTTACCGCCTTCTGGCGTTCAAAAGAACTATTATGTTTCCACGTCGAACGATTTCCGTTTTCCTTTTACGCCTTTGTTTTATTATGTTCAGGTGTTTCTAGTTTGTTTCCTAATTTCCAAGTGTTTATATTTTGTGTTTTCTTTTAGACTTGGTTCAGCATTATTGTTAAGTATTGTGAATAAAACGTTGTTTATGGTTGTAAGGATATCACTTCCGATATTCCGGATACCTAGCTGCTAAACATAAGGGCTTTCTATTGTTTTCCAGAGTGTTTTAGCTCCATTATATCGCATTTATTTTTCCTTTTCTTATTCCCGGTTGCTCCTGTGTTTGTTATTAAATAAAATCCATTGTGCATCCACTCTCCTGCGCCTCCTGTCTCCTTCTCTCTGCCTACACAACCTATAACCTATATGCTTTGTGGTGCCAAGTGGTTTGCAAAGAATTTAAATTATTAGTTCTTTATTAAGAATCTTGTTTTTTTTCCTCTGGAAAAGAAAATAACTTAATTGCAGGCAAACAACAAAAAATAACATTGTTGTACTCATTAAACTTCAACAAAAAAACTGAGGAAAATGTTGGACACCCTACCCCTTAATAGCTAGCGTTTCCCCCTTTGGCTAAAATAACTTTAATGAGACCCTTTTTGTTGCCATGTACCAGTTTCTGACACTGGTCTAAGGAAAGTTTGCCCCAGTCCTCAGTGCAGAACTTTTTAGCTGAAAGATGTTTGAGGAGTTTCTTGCATGTAGTCGTAAGTTTTTACTGAAAATCATTATTCTTTTTTCTTCTATTAAGAGGATTGGCAACATCCATGTGTTGTACACCTTGCTACCATGTCTGGTTTTTGTCCTTGGCATGGTAAAAGCCTTCCTTCACCCATGGCCCAGATGTGTGTCCAAAGTGCCATCAGCGGTGCTGGGTCCCACTGAGCTACAGGCTTTTCTGTCCTCCTTCCTTTTAGAACTGGGTACGTACAGCCACATAGCTGTCCCATGAAAAAGGTAAGATTAGCTGTTCATCTGTTTTGGCTCACCCGAGAGAGGGGCAACAGCCACTAAACCGATAATGGGCAGATGGGTGGTTGAGACATCACTCTTGCTTACAGTGAGGGAAAAAATTATTTGATCCCCTGCTTAATTTTGTGTTTGCCCACTGACAAAAATAATATCATTAGTTTATTATTTTAATGGTAAGTTTATTTTAACAATAAGAGACAGAATAACAACAAATACATTCAGAAAATGTATTTTAAAAAGTTATAAATTGATTTGCATTTTAATTGGGGAATGGAGCTTAGTTGAGCACTTGCTTTGCATGTTTAAGGTCCTGGGTTCATGCCCCAGCATTTTCATCTCAGCAGTTGTGGAAAAAGTGGTGGCTAACGTTTAAAGTGTTGAAGATTGTGTTGAAGATTGTGGGTTTGATTCCCAGCTCCAACAAACTTTTTACTGAAACCTGTATTAACAACAGCATTACAGCAGTGACACTGAGCTATGTGGTTACAATTATTAGTGCAGCCACTACCACCCTCACCAAACTCTCACCACCACTCTTCTCTCTCTGCCTTTTCAAAATGTCAGTGTTTGTTTGAATTGTTAGTTATATTCCAATGTATGCACATGTGACAATTTAAAATCTGTCACATGTGCATACATTCTTATCATTTATTATTTGAGTGGCCAATAAAGTACATTCTACTATGCTAACAGTCTAAATAGTTCTTTAGGGGTTTCAAATTAAAACCTGTCTAAGGCTTATGAACCTTTGCTTCACTATATCAGATGCAAATCTCTAATAGCCACCCACTTGTGTCCAAAATGCTTTAATTTTTGAGAATGTCTTATTTAAAAGAAGGAAGTTTCTGTAAACTGTATAAATAGACTATAGGGCTGTAAAATTTAGGCAAAATATCTAATTGCAATTTTTCTTAACAGATATTGCAGTTTGCGAATGTGATTAAGTCTTCTTAATTACGGTGGGTGTAGAAGTGCAAAACAAAAAATAATCAGAAAACAAAACAAATTCAAAACAAATCAAAAAACAAAATAAAAAATCCCAAAACACAATAACAAATCCGAGAACAAGATAGCAAATCAGAAAACAAAATTGCACTGCAGAAAACAAAATAAATCACGCAACACAACAGCATTTTAGAAAACACAAACAAAAAAGGTAGGTACAACCAGAAAAGAAAGGTACGAATGAAATTTCTACTGCTGATTGGATGAGATATACTGGAAGTATTTGCTTTTACCTGCTTCAAAACCAGTTTAGATGAGTGGTCTGTAAGCTGAAAGTAGCATAACAGAGATGTGGTCTAAGCAGCCAAGGTGGAGGCGTGGCTCTGCACTGTACGTTTTGGGAATGTTTATGTAAACAACATCTGGCGTGTTTTCCCCTCTTCTTACAAAGACCACAGATTTGAGATTTGCATGGTTAAAATCTCTGGCAATGATAAAGAATCCGTTTTGGTGAGCATTCTGATTTCTAATAGTCTCAGAGTAAACAAAACACCATCTTAGCCTGGGTGGGATGTAAACTTTGACAATACAAACAGTGCTAAATTCCTATAGTAAATAAAATGACCAGCATATAACAGTCAAAAACTCCACTAACAATGAACAGTAATCAGAAACAAACAGAGTTCTTGCTTTATTTTGTGTTGATTACACGCCACCACCTTAAGCTTTACCGCACAAAGCTGCATTTCTTTCTGCAAAAAATGAGGTTAGCCTATCTAGCTGAAAGGCGGAATCCTGAACACTGTCACTGACCAATAATTCCTTAAAAATGTATTATCTGATGTAAATGCCATGGGTTGGTTAGTGAAATCAATTTCACATTGTAGGATTAACCCTCTTCAGCGATTTGGAGTACCATTGAACTTATCTGGCAGCGCAAAGTGTACAAGACTGTTTCCTGATGGGTAAGGAGTCGGCTGGTTAAAGCAGTTGGGCGAGTTGGTGGTTAGCCACCTGCAATGTAGTAAGCTGAGACTGAAATGCTTGCAAGGCTAAAGCTGCAGGATCCATTTTGCAGAATTGCTAGCAGCGCTCCTGATTGATTTTTTTTGTTTTTTTACCTTCAACCAGGAAACTCTAACTTAAAGGTAAATAAAGGTAAAGACTTTATTGATGATAGCACAGCAGTATTAACATAACATGCACGAACTGCATCAACCAGGACTTAGGCCTTATCACAGCACAGAGGCAGCACTTGTCAAAGTAGCAAATTACCTCTTACCTATTACTTGACCGCAGTGCGGCTCTCGACACCATTGATCATAATATACTTCTTCACAGATTAGAAAAGTTAGTAGTAATTAAATTAACAGCCCTTGCGTGGCTCAGGTCCTATTTAACCAATCGCTATCAGTTCGTAGATTTAAATGGTGAGTATTCTGCATGCTTTCTTGTGAAGTATGGTGTTCCACATGGCTTGGTTTTAGGTTCACTTCTTTTCTCTCTTTACATGCCTACTCTGGGAAACATAATTCGTAAGCATGATATCAGTTTTCACTGTTACGCTGATGACACATAGTTATACGTCTCATCAAGGCCTGATGCGAAAGGCCAGCTTAATAAAATTGAGCAATGTGTAAAAGAAATAAGAGATTGTATGTTAAGCAATTTCCTTTTGCTTAACCCTGATAAGAATGAGGTTCTGGTTCTAGGACCGCATGTAGCTAAAAGTAAGCTTCCTGATCACACCTTAACACTAGACAGTCTTTTTTGTTTCGCCAAGTGCAACAGTAAAAGGGTGTTTTCTGTATATTCTGTATTCTGTATACTGGGTGTGATTATAGACTCCAATTTCTAAATATAGAGTCCAGGCTAAAAACTTTATTTAGTCAAGCGTTTTGTATTGATTCACCTTAGATAAAGGAGCAGATCTGTGGGACTCATGGATGTTAAGTATTATGGTGATCTGGTATGTTTAGATGCTGTCTTCCCACTCTTATTGATCTCGTTGTTGATGACGGGAGCATCTGGTTGCTTAACATATCAGGGAGCCATCATGCCTGTGTTTTCCTGGTTCTACTTTTAGTTATGCTGTACTAGTTAGTCTTGCCGGAGTCCATGCTTTCTTCCATCCCCTCTCTCTCTCTCTCTCTCTCTCTCTCTTTTACTCTCGAGCTACATATGCCACAACCGAGCTGTCAGTGATCCAGACCCCATCTCCACTCCGGACCTGTCAGACCTTTCCCTGTGACCCGCTCCAGTTGATGATCAAATCACCAGGGTGACCGAGGATACTCTGCCATAAAGACGTTCCAGCTGTTCTCCAAGGACTTATGATTTTGAAGATGATGATGAAGTTGCTTACACACACAGTGTAACTACATAATTCCTGATACCTGTTTTTCAAGATCATAACCAGAAATACTAATAGACATAAACGCTTAGTAAGTAGATGGGGCTATCAATACTTTGCAACATGGTGGTTAGTGCTAGCTTATTACCGAAGTGACTCGCTAGAATTCCGGTGAGGGCGCCCTCCTGTGGTCATTACCTGGAAGCGTTACAAGAGCTTCCAAAACCATTAGGGTCTTCTTCTATTCAAGTTGCAAACTGTTCAACTTTATTTCTTCTTATTTGTACCAAAATCGGCAGGTTTAAGGTTTTGATGTTCAAATGCACTAATTCTGCAATATATTTTACATATTCTTTGTTCAATTGAAGATTGATAGTGCATATATTGGGTTACCTTGATATAGCTGTATATTATTATTCCATTAGAGACATCCATATATGTAAACTTTTAAAGACAGTCATGTATGCGAACTTTTGACTGATTGGAATTCTGATTTACTAAAGTAATGCTAAAATGTTTGAATTGAAAATGTTTTAATTAATTTTGAAATTACCTACACAATAGGTAGCCAGTATTTTTACATTAGCAATATTTGTGAAACTGAAAACAGAGTCTAAATATCTGGATTCTCAAATTATGTATACTTTAGACATCAAACATGCACTGACAAGCCAAACCATCAACTGTGAAAAAACAGGTGAAAGGCAAAAAGCACAAGATCAAAGTCTGCTTTTGACAACCTGAAAATTAGTCTAACAGTACTACTGGTAATATCAACCACTGGTTTTACTTCTCGTTTTTATTATTACATATCATGAAAGGCTGTACCAACTTGGAGCCATAGTTAGCTAAAAGAATCCATCTTAAAAGGAACACAAACTGAATTAAAAAAGGACAACGAGATCAGTTAATGTCTCTCATAAAAACACCTACTGCATATACAGTTACTACACACTTTAAGAACAAACGTCAATTAACTTATTCATTAGCCAATCATATGGCAGCAATACAGTGCAGAAATTTACACAAATACATTATTTATACCCTTATGGAATAATTTAATGATACAGGTCAATTTAATAAATAAAATTCTACAAATAAATATATCTATTAAATATTACCAGGAATTAACTCAGTACTGTTTAAAATTCCATATTACAAGCCATGCTGTATTCATTTAACAAAAATGTTTTTGTAATGGTTAGTGAAAATAGGAATACTGCTTTAAAATGCAATAAATATTTGTCTTTGCATAAAAAGAGTCAAAACAAAATACCCATTGCACATCCATAAAATACATTTTATGCTGCAGACTTCTAATGTTTGCATATGAGTTACATGCTCCATCTGTTCAGACAGTTTTGTTGTGGTTAAGTAAAACACAAATATACACAAATGCATACACTGGCTATAATAAGACACAGATCTAGTTTTGAGAGAGTTTTGTTAGCGTGTTGATACAGAATCTTCCATTTTTGCAGTCAGAGCAAAAAAAATCCCATCTCTGTGGAGAAAAAAAGAGCAAAAGCAGAACAAAAATAAACCTGTGTGCTTGTGCTCAAGTGCTTTGTTGCCACAGAGGTAGCGGCTGCCTCACATCATGCTTTTTTTAGTACTGCTTTGTTTCAGATCAGCAAGATACAACATTTGTTTAGCTTGTGAGGGATCGCTCAATCTTAGGGGAGCCTGGGTCTGTTTCTGCTAATTGGATGTCTATGAATACCCCTGTGCACACTTTCCAAAGTCACAAAAAATTAGAGGAAAATAGTCTAATCCTCTCTTCCCACAAATTTAACAAAATATAATATATATTCTGTAAACTCCCAGCACATGGATTGAAAAAGGTCTGGGGCATGTCAGCTATTAATAATAAAATTCCCACATCCACGCAGTACAGTGATCGTGGAAATGCTTGGCTTTCAAGCTGTGGTGTGCACAGGACCTTTTTTTGCGATACCCATTTTAGAGTAACCTCAATGCCCAGCTTCCACAATGTACATACTTAGCTGATCAAACTCATACCGGCTTTACTCAAAAGCACAAATAGACTTGAATTACTAGACTGCTACTACATCTGTCACTCTATTGTGATGTAGAGTGGAGGTTAAAGAGGCACAAAAAATATTTTAGAGACCACAGATAATGTAAGAAAACAAGTAAATGCAGTGAGACAAACATTTGTGGGGACTGTGTGACTTAAGAATCCCGGAGTTGCTGCTAGATCCAGGTTGTCCAATCCCTACAAATGTCTGGTAGTGGTACCACTAATGCCAAGGCCCTGGAGGCCACTATAAACCTCCTAGAGTGTGCCCCAAGTCCTTTTGGGACTGGCAGGCCGGTGGCTTTCTTAAGCAAGAGAAATGATGTTAGCAGTTTAAGCAGTTTGCTTGTATAGTTCTGTGTAGTTTTGCTAGCTTCGCTAAATCCTTGCATTATTTTCACTCTCTGTTGATTATATCAACAAAAAATAATTTTGATTCCACTATTTTTTTAACATCATAACTTTTCCAACATTCGCTTTTAATTAAAATCTGTGCGTGTAGCATGTTAACATTGTCATTTTGCGTTTCCAGTCTCGGTTCTGTACTACTGTTTTTCCCGTGCCCACCAAACAACAGCGCTACTTTGGAATCATTCATTGCTAGTTCAGGGAATCCTGTACATAATCCAATTCCGGTTTTAGAGCCTGTGCAGCAGGGCAATTGGGTGACTGTGAGGCGGCATAGTAGTGGGTCAAAACACTCTTCTCTCTAGAAATTTGGCACATAGTCTTAGAGTTGGCACATGACTAACTGGAGCTCAGGTCAGGAAGCAGACAAACTGGCTAAACCAACCTAGCCGTCTTACTTCACAGGCCGCACAGATTTCATTTAATTCACAGCACATAGAGACTCTTTTACCAGGATATCACACTATAAATACTGTCTGTTCCCTGAACTAAAAAAATACAATAAACATCCAAACTAGCTTAAAAGAAACGATTTAATTGATGTGTGACAAATAAAAAATTCATGCAACACAGAAAAACAAACAATAAAGTTTGATTTATTAATTGATGATATTAATATTAATATCGGGTCCCTTGCTGCAAAAGCACTTTTTGTAAATGAGATGATGACTTGTTATAAGATGTGCTCTGTTTGACAGTTTGTTGGCTAAAAACAAATGATTACCTTATTTTAAATAAGTCTACACTGTTTAAACATGATCCATGCCAAATGAGTCTACACTGTTTTAAACATGATCCATGCCCTTTTCTTAAAAAGCAAGGTTCAGGTATAACTCATTTGAAGTAATGGTGCTTCATCTAACATGATAAACATCACAGGGGATTTATTATAAGCATATTTTTTTGTGCTGGGTACTGTATACAGGCCACCAGGACACCATACAGTAGCCAGTACAAACATCAGAGGGGATTTATTATTGGCATCTATTTCTTAGAATAGTTGTACACCATTACTTCAAATGAGTTAATACTGTATACAGGCCGCCAGGACACCATACAGACTTTATTAAAGAATTTAGTGATTTAGTGAGTTAGTGCTGGCTGCAGATAAAGTCTTAAATGTTGGTGATTTTAATATCCATGTTGGAAATGAAAAAAATGGTTTGGTAACATCTTTTCTAGAATTTCTGAACTCTACTGATTTTAGACAAGATGTTTTAGGTCCTGCTGAAAATCATACTCTAGATTTAATACTGTCACATAAAATTGATGCTGGATCTGTATCCTTTTTATCTCTTCTATAACACACCAACCCCAGATATTTATTCAATACAGTGGCTAAATTAACTTTAAATGAAGCATCAACATTTGTTGACATTTCCCAACAGCACAGCAGTTATGAATTAATTTAATTCCAAGATCGATACTATAAGATATAAAATTGTGAGCATGCAGCAAACAGCTGCAGTATTGCATCAGATAGTGCGCTATAGGTCCCCCAAGGAACAATTTCACTCATTTGTTACTATAGGAGAGGAAGAATTTTATTAAATCATTAAATCATCTTAACCAACAACATGTATGTTAGACCCTATTCTGTCTAAGCTCCTAAAAGAGGTTATTCTTGGAGTCATAGGTCTGCTTTTGAATATAATTAATTCATCATTGTCATTTGGATACGTTCCCAAAACATTTAAACTGGCTGTTATTAAGCCGCTCATTAGAAAACCACAACTTGATCCCAAAGATTTAGTTAATTACAGACCGATCTCAAACCTCCCATTTCTGTATAAGATACTAGAAAAGGTAGTATCATCACAATAAAATGTTTTCCTAGAGAAAAATGATATCTGTGAGGATTTAGATCCTATCATAGTACTAAGATTTCTTTAATAAGAGTAACAAATTACCTGCTGCTATCAGCTAGTAATGGATGTCTCTCACTATTGGTGCTATTGGACCTCTTGGACCTCAGTACTGCGTTTGACACTGTCGACCACAACATTCTTTTAAATAGATTAGAAAGCTAATAAGTTAGCATGGTTTAAATCATACTTATCTGACTACCAACAATTTGTATTAGTGAATGAGGAGGCATCATATCGCTCGCAAGTATATAGTACCCTAATGCTTAGTTCTAGGACTATCTTTTTACACTTTACATGCTACTGCTGGGAGATATTATTAGGATATTATTATTTGTTATCTTTCACTGCTATATTGATGACACTCAGCTATATATTTCTTCACAGCCCGGAAAAACTCACTGAATGCATGACAAATTTTTCTTTATTCTGTCACCAATGGAGTGTTGGTTTCTTGCAACTGTTGCCTCCGGCTTGCTTAGTTGGGAATTCTTAATTTACAGATAATCAAATTGAGTGTTTTAGTGAGTGTTTAATATTGTCTTTTTTGATGTAATTCTGTAAAGCTGCTTTAAACAATCTCGATTGTGGAGAAAGGCAAGCCTCAGCCTCCTTGTGCCACCATATATCTACAGTAGTAGCCCTATAGAAAACAGTTTTTGCAGGAATTCCAGCACTAAACCAACTGTGCAATTAACTGTGTCCTGCTGTTTGTCTCTGCACTAAAAGACAGAGCCTTCTGCTGGGTATCAGGCAAGGATGGCCGCCTTCACCAGAGCTCTTAGCTTGCATTGCGATTATGTTCTAGATCACCTCTAAGTAGCTCTGAGCTGGGGAGAGTGCACTTTTCTTTCTAGCCCCAGCCTCTGACTATGTGCAAAAATCTTTGATGTTGAACCATCAGCTAATGTGATTGTGCCAAAATTAGCCAGTCATCTATGTAGTTAAATACGCAGATGCCCTAGAGTTGCATAGAAGCCAGCACAGCATACATACACTTTATGACGGTGTGGGGTGACAAAGAGAGGCCAAAAGAAATAACTTTGTGCTTGGGATTGATAGATATATGGAAGTATGTATCTTTGAGATTCATTGTGAAAAACCATTTAATGGATCTGATTTGTGAAGCGACCCGATTTATAGTCAGCATTTTAAATAGTAGCCTTTCTGAGATCGGGCGTAGCCCTCCATCCTTCTTTACAACTATGAAGTATCACCTGACTGCATTTGGTAAGAAAAGATTTTTTCTATTGCTCCTTTTAACAAGAGGAGCCATTTTATGTTCCATGATCGGAACCTGCTCATGGGCCACATTTAAATGTAGCACCCTGCTAAATTGTAGAAACTAAATGGATTCTGTAACCACCTTGTATTGTATGCAGGACCAATTGTGTTCAGCAAAAGATTTCACACTGCCATTAAGTCGAAAAAGCAATTCAGACACTCAAGGCTGACTTCCAGTATATCTTGAGCTTTTTCTGAGCTCTTTATTCATTGTGAGGACAACCAACGTACCTTAAGTCGTACCTTTTCTAATCAGGATGTCCCCCTGGGAATAATGGAGAGGTTCAAGTATGATCTTTTTATAAGGGCCTTCTTGGAAAGAGTGACAGTTCCTAAACTCCCATTTCCCAAGGTCCCCAGCTGCTGTTGCTGACTCGTCACCACAATTTTTATTTAAGTGCGGGTAGCAACGCTGCACTTTTCTGCTATACAATATGAGAAGCTAGATTTCTACAGATGCTCTCACTAAACATTCTCTTAGACCTGGAAGTGTCAAGGTAGGAGCGTCTGGATGACCACAAATTGTTGTTTTCTCTTCTGTCACCTCTCAACTACTATTTGACTAGGTATTGTTCGTCAATTTATGTTCAACTTAGCGGCAGCTCCTTATATGCTGGGTGACTCCACACTTTCCTCAATACTTATGGCTTCCACCCCCCCCAGAGTGGTCTTACTTAGCCAGGCCTGCAGAGCTAACTGTTGGGGAGCAAGATAAGGCTAGGACCATCTAATTTTCCTCTGCAAAATCCACCTGGGAGCCTCAAGACAGCAGAAGTAGAAGCAAGGCCTAATCTTCAGGGGGGTCTCTGGCCATCTTTATTAAATACAGCCTGACGAGAGCAGCGCATGCACATTAGTAAACATTCACAATGCTTGGTGAGAGGTCTGACTGTGCATGCTTCACTCCCATGCAGCTAACACACTGCAAGTGTGTATTCATGCCTGAAATTAAGTGCAGACATGGACAAACACAGTGCTTAAATCCTTGGATCTTAGTATTGGCAAAGAGATATTCTGAGAACCTGCTAAAGTCTGTTTAGTTTACATTATGTATATTTTTGATTATGTTGCTGTGCAAACTGCTGGTAGATCTAGCAGGCTTTTATTCCTAGTGTAACCAGAGACAGTTTTGTCTATATTGATTGTATCATAATAATAAAAAAAACACTAAGAACTTACTAAGGAAAAGTTTTCATTGAAAAAAGAAGTATTAGATCTCATCTGTTAGCTCTTTTCATAGTATTGTAATTGTATGGTGGAGTCTCTGTGCTGATACATAAACACAATATTAGGCCAGCTCTTTGACATTAATTTTGTCTGATTAATAAGCTTGATGCTACTTTTTTTCCTCTGTGACAACAAATTTTTTTTGGTCAGGCTGATAAAGTCTATTTAAGGGCCATCCCAGACAAGCAGAAACATCTAAAATTGATTCTGCAACCTCAAATTAACTTTGTAAACTTTTTTGTGGGTGTAGATTTTTTTCTTTTTTCTTTTTAATGACATTTAAACATCCTACTGTTATTATATCAATTTTGCACAAACACATTGGGTGCATCAATAGTTTTGTATAACTCATCATCACATCTTACAGCATTTGTTCTCTGAATGCTGATCTATTTTTTTAATAAATAGTGAATTACTTTATTGAATAACTCAATTAACATTTATTGTCTATATATTTGCATCTAATCAATTAATTCTTCTAATTTTAATGTAAGCATATTGTTGTAGGATTCGTATAGGAGAACAAAAAGGTGGCAGTACTTACCACTAATATATATATATATATATATATATATATATATATAAATAAAATAATGACAAATATTCTTTGCAAATCAGGCCAGCACCTTTTTCCAATGACAATAAGAACCGTTTTTCCTCTGCTTCAGCTATCTGGGACCCCGAACCCAAAATTCAAGCAATTTTCAAGAAGGGCTTGAACACAAGTTTTTAAAGAAGAAATTGCCCTATCGAGATAATTTGGGTTCCTTCTCCCAATATGTTGCGATGTCAGTGCGTGTTGACAATCTACTGCATAACAGACCCTAAATGGTAAGTGAAGGCTTCACCCCCTCTCTGAATGCCATTGCTCCTGCTTTTCCTGGTGGTCCTAAACCAATGCAATTGGGTTTCACAAAGATCATACAACAAGAATGCAGTCGCAGCCAACAAGAGAACCCTTTGCTACTACTGTGGGGAACCTAATCATTACAGCTCCACCTGTCCCAGGAAGGCCACGTCTTTCATCCACTAAAAGTAAATGCACTCTCGATTATATCACCCATGTGCCTCACCCTACACATTACGTTAATTACGTTGACTCTGTACCTCGTGTTCCCAGGGTTAGTGGACATTGGAGTGGCTTTGAATCTCATCACCTCGCCAAGCAGCACTACCCCATGTGTTCCGCTACATTGGCCAAGGTATTACCCACAAAACAGTACTCACTACGATGCAAGTGATTGTGCTTCATAAAGAGACTTATTTAACATTATTTCATCTCCTTGTCATTCTGGGTTACACCTGTTTCTAGACACACAACCCACTAATATCTTGGACTCATACAGACATTCTTTAATTGTAAAGCAAATCTAAAGCATTCCAGCTACCACCTCACAGACCCTGGGATTGTGCCATTGAGCTACTCAGTCCCACCCAAGAGCTGTATATATCCGCTGTCACAACCTAAAAATTAAGCCATGGATGCCTACATCGACGAAGCACTAGCTACAGGATTCATTTGACCCTTTATATCACCCTTAGCCTCTGGGTTCTTCTTTGTTGAGAAACAAGATGGCAGGCTATGACCATGCATTGATTGCCAGGGGCCTGAATGCAGTCACTTATGTACGACGCATGAGCAGAAGTACGAATAACAAAGAACAGACCTACAGTCAAGCCCGAAATTATTCAAACTCCTGGCAAATTCTGACTTAAAGTTACTTAAAGTTTAAAGTTACCAGCGAATTCTGGTTTCTGGTTTTTTTTTGACCAGAAATAACACAGGCATCTTCCAAAAGATAATAAGACGATGTACAAGAGGCATCATTGTGGAAAAGAATATTTCTGAGCTTTTATTTACATTTAAACAAAAAGTGGCATGTCCAAAATTATTCATACCCTTTGCAAACTCACAGTCTATGGGAAAATCCAAACTTCTATACCATTCCAAATAGTCCAAGCTGTTCTAAAGCATCCTTATTACCCTGATTCATTGGAAACAACTGTTTTAATCAACTCAACAGGTGAAAAACAGAAGCTCTACGCTGTTGGTTTCTGGACAGTCATGGCTAAGACAAAGGAGTTCACTGAGGACCTGCGGCTGTGCATTGTGGCTGCTCACAAGTCAGCTAAGGGCCATAAGACCATATCTAAATGTTTTGAAGTTCCAGTGACTACAGTGCAAAGTATTATTAAAAAATACAAGATGTTCCGCACTGTGAAAAATCTCAGAGGACGTGGTTGGAAGCCAAAAGGCTGGCCAGGAGGATATCGAGAGGTAAAAAAGAATTTAACGATCACCACCAAGGCCATCCTGATGAATCTGGGCTCAGCTGGTGGTAACATCTCAAGGCAGACAGTCCAACGGACACTGCACACCGCTGGGTTTCACGGACACAGACCAAGGAGGACACCACTTCTCCAGATAATGCACACAAAAGCCCGCTTGGCCTTTGCAAATGCTCATCTGGACAAAGAAGATGACTTCTGGTCTTCGGTTTTTTGGTCTGATGAAACAAAAATTGAATTGTTTAGCAACAATAATGTTAAAATAATAAAAAAGAAGAAAGCCTTCAACCCTAAGAACACCATCCACACTGTCAAACATGGTGGTGGGAAAACCTAATGTTTTGGGGGTGTTTTTCAGTGGACCAGGGAGCCTAATCATAGTAAACAGCACCATGAAAAAGGGGCAATACATCAAAATTCTCAACAACAACAACATCAGGCAGTCTGCAGAGAAACTTGGCCTTGAGCACCAGTCGACATTTCAGCACGACACTGACCCAAAGCAAGAAATGGTTAGCAGACAAAAACATTAACGTTTTGCAGTGGCCCAGCCAAACTCCTGACTTAAATCCAATTGAGAATCTGTGGAGGGAGCTAAAGATTAGGGTGATGGCAAGGAGACCCTCCAACCTGAAAGAGTGCAAAAATACCAGTGGAGACATGCAAAAAGCTGGTCAGCAATTATGGGAAGCGTTTGATTGCTGTAATAGCCAATAAAGGCTTTTCTATTGATTATTGAGAAGGGTATGGATAATTCATCATCTTATTATCTTTTGGGAGAAGCCTGTGTCATTTCCGGTCAAAAAAAACTTGCTGGTTGAATAAAAGTAACTTTTAGTCAGAATTTCCTAGGGGTATGAATAATTTTGGGCTTGACTGTATATAAAAAAGAACAGACATATTTAAGCTATAAATCATATTGCAACTATGGTTGCCTTTGTCCAATTTACAACATTTAAATGAGGAGAATGCCACCCAAACAAACAAAAACAGGTTTTAAAGTTTGAAAATAGTCTATTGCATTCTGCCTTACTGAAACCTGGCTCAAACCAAACAACTACATTAGACTAATTGAGTCTACTCTGTCAGGATACCTCTAAAAACATGAGCCCTGTCAGACTGTTTGTGGAGGTGGTGTGGCAGCTATTTATAGTGACTTTCTTATTGTTATTCAGAAATCCGGTTGCAGGTTCAACTCATTCGAAGTGCCTGTACTTATTGTTACACTTTCAGACACATAAAATAACTCCTGCTATTCTTAGCTCTGGCCAGTGTGTATAGACCCCCAGGGCCTTATGCTGATTTTCTTAAAGAATGTGCATTTTTTCTAACAGACCTATTGATTAATTTTGATAAAATGTTGATTGTGGAAGACTTTAACATTCACATAGACAATGCTAATGCTGCTTTAGGACTAGCATACACTTTGGGATTTAACAAAACCGTCACTACACCAACTCATCGTTTTAATCATACACTAAATTTAACAATATTACATGGAGTAGATATCACATATAGATATTCTACCAAAAAACAAAAATATCACAGACTATTACCTTATATTGTGCACACTACCTGTAAAACAGAGTATACAAGTCCCTCCACACTATTAATAAGGTTGAACTATTAAGCCAATTACTAAAGACAGATTTATAAGTAATCTGCCCAATCTATCTAAATTTCTAGTATACCCCTAATCGCTAGATTAAGGTCATGTCCCAAAACCTCTCAAATTGGAATTAAGCAGCAATTAAGCCTCTGACTTAAACAACGAATCTAGATCCAAATGAAAGATTAAATTTTCATTAAGTTATTAAGTTAAACATTCATGTGTAACAATTTATTTTGTATCATATTATACTTTTGTATGATAGGTATCAAATTGAAGATACTCAGGATCTTTACTAAGATTTTATATTACTGCATTAAAAGTATGGAAATAATTAAACAATTTTATCAAAACATATTCACAACATAGGCAGAGCAGATTAAAACCTTAATAAAAGTTTTAGGCTAGTACCTATTTTACTCATTGAAATGCAAATCAATTTATTTATTTAATTCTGTCCCTTACTGTTCGACTAAACTTACCATTAAAGTTATAGACTGACTATTTCTTTGTCAATGGGCAAATGTACAAAATTAGCAGGGGATAAAATTTTTTACCCTCATTGTAGCTAGCGTCTGTTCAAAACTTCTGAAAAGTAGTGACTAGTCTTGCTAAGTATGCCTTATTTAAAAAATGACATCAGCCTCAGGAGCAGTGGGACCTGAACCACGGAGACTCAGTGCCCACCTATTGTACTTAAACAATGACTAGGGGAAGTGGAGCAAGACTTACCTCACTCCCAAGCATGCAACACAATGCCAGTGAGTATTCAATAAATCTGAGGCATGGATAAACACACTGCGTAAGGTCATAGTTAGTAAAGAGAACAAAATTTTTCAATTAAGCATACAAATCCACACCATAAAGTCTCAAACTTTTTTATTTGTCTTTTCCTAAAATCTTCTTTATTTAATCAGTCATGTAGTGTCATCTGTTTCAGTAGCAGATTATGCATTGGCTAATGCCTATTTAATAAATGAAATGTAAATTCAATGGGCAAACAGATGCCTGTGTTTTTCCTTTAAATGCCACACTGCTTTAGCAATGCATTTACAAGTAAAACTGGGTCATTTGAAATGAACAATTCTTCATGCCGTGTCCTGTAGAAAAACACAGGGACCCGAGCGCAAAACAAACCAACTGGTTCATAAATAAGGTTTTTAGCACTGATGATGTTTTTAGAAACATGCTGTATTGAACCACAGTAATATCCTGCAATGCCTTAGTAAGCCCCAGTGTACAATGCAATGCATTTTTCTATTTCCCAGGTTTTGCAGATGGCAGATAATCCAAAAACCTAGACCTAATATAAACAGGACTTTACTCATCTTTGATACAAACATCTGGTGTGCTTTCAGTGTGAGCTAGTTGGTTTAGAGGCAAAGATCTTCTATGCACAACGCCTTTTTTCTAAACAAAACTGCTCAAAAATTTCATCTTGAGACAAAAGGTAAGGCTTAAAAAAGTTTCTCTCAGCTTGGTGTGTATTACTGTTGAATGGAAAATATAGATGCTTAAGTGAATAATGCTAAACAAAAAATTAACAGGGTAATTTGGTTTAACAGCTTACTTTTTACATGTACATTTTACATATACTTATAAAAATTACTACTGGGAAAAATTCTACTACTTTTATCTGTCTTTTTTAGGGTTGCTAAAGATTGGCAAAAGCAATTATTTGGATGGAGAGTGAAAAACTAGACCTGGATTACCAACACTAAGAGCTTTTTAATCAACTTAAAAAATCTATTTTAATACTATGAACTCAGTAATCTTGTTCTGTTTAATAACATTTTCTTATGAAAAGCAATTAATAAGCATTGGATATTTATCACACAGTAAGATAAATATAACTCACTGAGGCAAGACATATGATAGAACCCAATGTGCAGTTTTTTCACAAAGTAACAAACAGTAACTAAACTAGACTCTTAACTTGACTTGACTAAACATGACCACAAACATGAAAAGACTCACCAGCAGTGGTACACAAAGAATCATCCACAAAGACTCACAGCAAATACAAGGGCTATATATACACACAGAACACATTAACTAAACAAGACACACCTGAACACAATAATCAACACCACAACCAATCAGTAAAAACAAGAGACAGGGGAGGGGAAGCACATGACAGGAAGACATAAGAACAAAACAGGAGGGAGACAAAACAAAAACAAGAACATGACAAGGAGAGCTTAGCTTAGCTTGGTTATAAAACATAACATAAAACATGAAACAAGAACGTTATTTGTTAGTGACATGACAAGAGGTATAAATCATTGGTCGGGGCTTAGTATAGGGCCAGATACCGTTACCAGTATCCCTAGTAAAAGAGAAATTATGTTATGATAAGTTATGATATGATACTTGTCAGAAGGATTATTTTGATAACAGGCATGCCAGAGTTGAAGAACCATATTATATGAAGAGACTTCTATCCCTAAAGATTCATAATAACAGATGACTGATAACAAAAAAAACTTATCAGATTTATGTAATATCTCAATAACAAGAGAAAGTACCAAATTATCTACTATACTGTTTATGGCCTGAATTGAACCCTCATTAATTCAAGGTTCAAATATAGGTCACCTATCAGAGTCTACTTTTTTAAAAACCTAGCACAGACTTTTACTGAGAGTACTGAAAGTGTTATCCCCCTCTAATTAAAGCATACATTTAAGTCCTCTTTAATAAAAGGGTCTTAATTCCAGTTTCACAATCTGCTCCAAATCTTACAACATTTCTGTAAATGTAGCAAGTGAGGGGTCAGTAATACAGATATCCAAAGAGTTGTAAATATGATTTGCTTATGAAAAGTAAGCTGTGGTCGTGAAAGGGCTCCCTCCTGTGGTCATCAGGTGGCAGTGTCGAGTTTCAAGTTTTATAAATTTTTTATTAGTATGTGTGTGTACATATATTCTATTTATCAAATATTGTTGTTTATAGCTCATTTTGTTCTGTTTTATTCTTAGTTTTCTTTGACTGACAGATTGCTTTCTTTGAAGCAGAGTGTTTTTGTTAAAAGGAAGGAGGATTGTAGTAATAGCACTAAGTTGTCAGGTGAGACTGTGTGGCAATGGCAAATACTCCAAGGTTCGCAGGTCAGGTAGGACAGCCAGGTCAGGTAGAACAGCCCTAAGCATAATTTCGTTGTTAAGGATTGCTTTAAAGCAATATACATAAACATGATGAGACTGTATTTTACTGCCTCGCTGATTGCAGATTTTTGTTTAACATTTTTTGTCTGTTGTCATTTATTTTGTGTTTATTTTGTTTTTAAGAGGAAAGCTTGCAGCACATATTTAAGTTTATTTAAATGCTTCTCTCAGCAGCATCAAAATATATGTTAGTGAACAGTAAACTGCCAATTGCTTATATTAAACTGTTTTGTATTTCTGAACCCCATTCTTCTTCTGCCTTGCACTACAGATCCACAATTAACCATGCTGTTGTTGTATGGTTAAATAATATCAAATAACAATTCAGCAATTTTTGTAGACATTTTTTGTAGACCATGTCGACAGTCAATGTTTAACAATTAGAATTACAATATTGTGATAGATTACTGCTGGCAGTAATAAAGCAGTTAACGGAATAATTCACCCAGAAATGAAAATTCTTACAATAATTACTCACTCAATGTTGTTCCAAAAGTGTAAGGCTTGGTAAAATCTGTGGTCTCTCTGACCCTCCGATGGAAAAATACCAACACTCTCCATAAGGATTTGACTGTAAATTGATGTTTGGGCGTTGGGAGCAAGGAAAGGGGGGGTGTTTGGTTATGGGGTTAGAGCTGGTATCAGGTTTACCGGGATGTTGCCCTATCAGGCCACCCAAGGGCAACTTTGAGACTTTCTGTTCCCATGTATATTAAACCATGTGCTCAATGTTTGTTTAAATGTCACAGTCCATGGTCTATATTTTTTCTCTAGTTTAGTTCATGTTTTGGTGTTCACAATTCAAGGATTTGTTTGATTTGTGCATTTTACTTTGTAAAAAAATGTTTGCACTTGCATCCTACCCTATATCCTGACTTTCTAATGTTGAACAAAGCACAATGCATATGTATGAATGTCATAACACCGGATCTAGGTCAGCAAAGACACTGCAACTCGCATGCCTTATGGTACTCTCAGAACGCTGTGGCATAAAGTCATTATTTTTGTTTTGTATAAACTACTCTGGTTGCTTTATAACATTATAGTTGATGACACATACTTTGTCAATCATCTTGGTACTTTTCTAAGGCTTGAACCTAGTAGTTATCTTGCAGACTATCAGAGACCAGAGAGATCTCAGCTTTCATCAAAAATATGTTAGTGTGTAAAAAAAGTATTTACACTTTTGGAACAACACCAGGGTAACAAATTTATGTTAGAAGTTTCAGATAACTGCTCTGTCATATAATATAAAATAAACATATTCACTATAGATAAAAGCACTTGCCAAAATACTGTAAAGGTACAGGTTTAATGGGTTCAATTTAGAGATGTTATAGGTGCCCTGCAATAGATTGGTGTCCTATCCAGGTTAGGGGTGGGTACATATTGAACTCTACATGTTCATCATTAGACACAGTGTTTATCACAAACAAAATATTTTTTAAAAGTCTTTATCAATTTGCCTACCAAGATTGATTGACATCAGTTACGCATGTAATTATCGTACAAAGCAAAACTTTCTTTTAAATAACCCAGTTTCCATTAGCCAGATTATATATTTTTTTCTATTTACTGCATTCCATTGTGCACTCAAGGCTTCTGCACAAAAATAGACTAATTGGTGTCTGGGATTATAAATAATTGCAAGTGCATCTACTTATTGATAAAAAAATTATTCATAAAAAAATGCAAAAAATAAAGTGGTAAAAGTCTTTATAGAGGTCAGAAACAACAACACATAACAATGAGATGAGAGAACACCTATACCACGCACCACCAAAGTCTTCAAACTTCATTACCCTTAAGGCCAGACAACATGCAACATGTAAAAGTACCCTCTCATATGATCATGAGAGGGTACTCAACATGCCTGCAATTTAGTATTGTTCTTAATGATGAAGAAATTCTTAGCATAAAAAGGAGGTGGCGTGGAGGCCACCAAAGTCACATGGTTGGTGAGGCAAACATTTTTTTTCTTCATTATTTAGTTATTATCTAAATTTTACAGATAGCGCTTGCCTTTTGTGGAAAGTGGAGTGAAATTCATTGAAAAGAATATGGCGGCAGTAACAGTCAATGGCATTGTTACACCAGATCTTGTTGCAGATCTAAAAACACCTTTTATAAGGTGCCCTATTGCTAGCACAACTAGCTATTTTGTTGGCTGTGTTAACTTCTTAACTTGACTAAAGAGACATTAAATGATTTTGTCCTTAACAGTTTAAGAATCTTTGCCAAGGCAGTTTTTAAACACCAATGAAAACATTTGGTGACTGTTTGCAACTGGACGAGCAGATGAAACCGGAGATCATTCACAATGAGAGGGTAAGAAAAAAAATGACACCCTGAAGTGCCTTGTTGATTGTGTCCTATTTTGTGGATTACAAGGGGACACAATGAATCCAGAGATTCAGGATTTTTTAGGGTATTTACATAATATTGTTAATGCTGTTTGCTGAACACGATGCTGACTTGTTGCATCATCCTGCCACAGCAACAGTTTTTACAGGAACATCAGGAAAAAATCCAAATAATCTAACACATGCACATATTTTTGCCATATGATGAAAATCTAATCTGCATTTAATTTACCCTAACCTTGGCTACCACTAAAATTGGTGATCAGCTGTAATTGTTGTTGAGAGACTGTGTGTAGCAAAATATAAATTTTTCTTTTCATATATCTGTGTTAGCTGGAACAAAGATGTGTAAGATGTGTGTATGTGCTTTACAGTTGCTTACTGAAGGCCCTGGCTGAAACTTATGTAAACTCTACATAAAAAGAAATGTTTCATTTTTGATGTAGATTTAATTTTTTTCCCCACATTATTATCTTAAATCATTACCTAAAATATGTTTTTTTTGGGATAAATTTTTAATGCATTCCCTGTGGCTGTTATTTATAATACCTGCAGAAGAGACTCTTCAGAGTTTCCACACTGCAGAAGGTAGAACAGAAGGTATGCACTGCACTTGTGCTGTCAGTAGGCAACTGGCCACAAGTGAATTGATTTGAAGGGATTAGGGCAGCCCTGCTCTGGTTGGTTGTGGGAAGAGTTAATCTTAGGATTATAATATCGAGTGATGTCCTGATGTGGGGGAGGAACTAAATTGGCACAGCACTGAGATGACAACCCTTAACTACCTTTGTCCAACAGTCAAAAGTCAGCTAACATGCTTTTTAGCATTTTTAATAAATTCTAACATAAAAACCCAGCAAATATATATTAAATAAACAGAGTGTATTTAAATTTGGTAAGTACCGCTTAGTTTAATATACATTAATATAATAAATGTCGGTTGATGTCACTCAGTAGTAGTACTTCTGTGTAGCTTTTGTGTGGCGATGAGAGCAATAAGTGTTTTTTGTGTTTGTGTTTACTTTTTGGGGCTGGTTTTCCTATCACCTATAGAAATAGATCTGTAACAGTTGAATTATTTGCATTGGTTGGTATGTTTTTTATACAATATTATTATTTAGGCTCATTATTCATTTTCTTTTTATTATTATTCTGTTACACACTGAGCAAATTTACCTTATTTGGAATCTAATCCATTATTATTATTAACTGTGAAGTTGTTTTTAATTGCCCCAACTGCTATTTGAAGAAACATAATGTATTTATTAGAATTAGAATTAAAAACAAAAAGTGTATACTTTATACTTTTCTCTCTTGGTTTTTCTTTTTCTTTTTTTCAAGGGTAATCCATCTGTGTTTGTGTTATTTTCTTGTAATATGTTGGATTAGTTTACACCATCAGCTGCCATTGAAAGACTTACTACAAACACCAGGATGGATATAAAATGGACTCGTATGTTTCTCATCTTCTTTGTAATGATGTCTATCATTATGACAGGCTGTTTTATCTGGCAGTATCATCTGCCCAAACTAATGCCTGGTGAGTGTTTTTATATATATTATTTTGTAGCCCTCATTACCTTAAATGACATGTTATGTTATGCTATGTAAAACATAGTTATTACTGCAAAGTTATAGATATATAGAAATATTTTAATATTTTTTAATTGTATTATAAATTTTTTTTATCCAAAAATAATCTTATACAAACATACCTATTTATTGTGGTATTATCTAGAAAGTTCTGGTATTATTTGTATGTGTGCATATTTAATTCTTAATTAGGCAAATTCTTAAGCATTTGCTAATTGTTTGTCTTTAATAACAGACTTTCAACCTGTGAGTAGAATATTGCTGTCAAATGCAATATGATGTTGAAGTATTGAAGTATGAAGTATTTCAGTAAACATTTAATTGGATATTGCCATAAGGAGTCCTGGTTATAATTGTCACATAACTCACTGCCAATTTGGTTTCATTTAAAAATGTGGCTCTTATGAATTATTAGGGAGCTTATAAAATAACTGCAATGAGTATAGAGCAATCCTAATAATATATTTTTGTTTTTATTTGAACGGCTTAAGACTTCTGCATATTGAACACATTAGACATATTAAACACTGACCAAAAAACAAACTACAAACAAAAATTTTAAATAAAAATGACCAGTTATGTTACTCAAAAAGATCAAATTTAAACATGTTAAAAAGTTAAGTATTGCAAGATTCTAAGACATTTTTTTAAAATATTGATTTGCTATTGTATGATACATCCAAGTTTGTTGGGATTTACAAATCCAAAACACGATACACAGAATGAAAGCAAAAGCCTAGTTTAAAAACCAGTGAATCAGTCAGTGAAAATAAACGCTTGGTAAGTCTTATAATAAGAACATTGCTTTGCAATGAGGATTAGCAAGCTGCTAAATAAAGTAGTCCACTAGACCAGAAGTGACGGAAGTACTTTGTGGGGGCTAGTACTCTGGTGGTGGGAAGGTGGAATCTTGGCATGGAACTCTTGTGTGAGATCAAGGCTAATGCTAGCTTTTACCCAGGAACTCTCTTGGTAACTGTAGCCCTCACAATTTAGGAGATAATCCAGGAACCCTCTTCTCCTGGAATCCAGGATTTCGTGCCCTCTGTAAACGGGTGGGGGTTCTACTGTTTGCTGTTCATTGTTAGTATTGGACTGGCATGCCTTTTTAGTGAAACATGAAAGGACGGTGATATACAATAGAATGGGGACAGCTAGCTAGGTTAATCTGACCCTAATTTTTTGCTGAGCAGATGGAGGTGTAGATCTCTGGTTGACAACCACACCCATTGCCCCGGCTGGTAATCAGGATGGGGTTTTCATCAGTGATCAGCCTGAATGCATTGAGATCGCACTGCGCTCTGTAACCTGATGTGAGCCAGTTCCCACGCCTGAGAACTACGTTGCATTCAATCCTCAACTGCGGGAACATTAGAGGGTTTTCCGGACCACGGGGGTTAATAACATTGGAATGGGGTGAGCCCGATGGAAGAGTGAGTAAGTGAATTCTTGGTGTATTCTGCACAGGGGACAAATTTGCTCCACTCGGTCTGCTATCTAGCACAGTATGACCTCAGATACCTTCCCTTGATTTAGCATTTTGGTCTGTCCGTTGGATTGGGAATGGTACCAGGAGGTTAGGCTGACATTAATGTTAAGGCGTTTACAGAATTCTGACCATAGCCATGTGAATTGGGGCCTCCGATCGGATATGATGTCCTCTGGGTTGCCATAGTTACGGAATACATGGTTAAAAAGACTGGTAGCAGTTTCCATAGTTGAAGACAGTCCCTTGGGAGGAATCAGACACCAGGCTTTGGAAAATTCAGCAGTGGTTGAGGGGAATATTGTCTGCATGACAAGGCATCAGCTTTGTTGTTCTTGGTTCCTGGTTGGTAGGTTGCTGTGAATTGAAACCTTGTAAAGAATAAAGCCCATCGAGACTTCAAGAATTCAGTCACTTTTTTAAATATTTTAGGTAAATATTTTGAGATCCGTGATCACTACAAACGGGTCAGTGCTCCTCTCCAGCCAGTGTCGCCACTCAGACAGCGCTTCTTTATTTGCTAACAGTTATTTGTTCCCCACATCATAGTTTTACTCTGCTAAGCTTGCGGGAGTGGAAAGTGCAAGGATGCAGTTTGTGGGGTATCCTTGTCTCTGTGAAAGAATGGCCCCCACGCCACTGTTCGAGGTGTCCAACTCAACCACGAATGGAACTGAGGGATCAGGATGGCGAAAGACAGGGGCAGTCGTGAATTCTCTCTTGAGAAGGGTTAAGGTTTGGGTGGGTTTAACCTCGAGGAGGGGGCAGCAGTTTGGCTGTAAATGCAGATCTGTGGTGGAAGTTCGCAAACCCCAAAAAACGCTGCAGCCTCTTAAATGTCAGAAATTAGGGCCAGTCAGTTACTGCCTCCACCCTGGTTCGATCTATGGACACTCCGTGCGAGCTAATGTGTCACCCAGAAATATTACCTGATCTGTATAAAATTCGCACTTCTCCGCTTTCACAAAGAATTGGTGTTTTTGCAGACGGCTTAGTACAGTGCGGATATGTCTGACATGTTATGAAAAGATGCGAGAGTATATGAGAATGTAGACGGAGAAGAATTCGTTTTGCAGAAAGCAGCTTTAATAAATTACCAAAGGCATTTCAAAGACGTGGTCAAGAGGCAGGCAGAAGTCGGTACACAGTAGTTCAAAGTCTGATGAGCAAACACAGAAAAGGAAACCAAAAAGGTAAGACGCAGAAAGGAAACCAAAAGACGAGTAGAGTTCAAAAGCCAGTAAAGATTTACAGTATTAAGCATAATCATAAAAAAGTTATGGTGTGTAAGGATTAGGCATGAACTAGCCAGTCTGGTCTGATTTTACAGGAGAGCTATTTTAGTACTACTTGCTGAAATCTGCCAGAGATGAAAAAACAGACAGAATACACTTTCTGTGTATGGGGCTACATATACTGTGGATGCAGACTAGCTCATTCAAACATTAACTATTTTTTGTCTACAATCACATTAAAAACAGGTTGTGGTTCAAACGTATTTGTGGAACTTAAATACTATATATATTCTTTGAATTATGAGATGAGCAGTTTTCTGTCTTAGCTTATGAACGCTGATCTAGGCACACCAACTGGCAGTGTATGCTTAAATATATGAATGACCTGAACAAGCCATTCTAATTATAGTAGTATCATATTTATGTTTTAATATTGCTATTAAATGGTATTTTATTAAGAATTCATTTTTGTTAAGATAGTTCAAAAGCTGAATTTCAGTGTGACCTATTTTGGTCACCAATTTTGTATCAAAGTATAATGCAGGAGACAGACACAGACAGTGACATCATACTTAATGCTTATAGCATAAGTCTGTAAAGCACAAGCGAATCTTACTATGTTTAATGTCAAAATTTGTATTCTTTTTTTTTTTTGCAGGAGAATTAGAAAAAAGTCTTCAATCTGAGAAGCTGTGTCCACAATACCCCAAACCCACACCACTCGAGCACCCAATTCCCTACCTCAGGGCAGCATTGGAGAATGTAAGCATTTCTGTATAAACAAAACAACCCATCAACAACACGAATAAAACTTTAACATTTCCTTTAAAATACTTAAATAGCAGTTTATGTTTACTGTTACTGCATAACATTTTAACAAAATTTGATGAACCCAATTGAAAGAGATTAATTATTGTATTTAAAAAAACTTACTTGGAAGACGTACTTGTGTTCAATCCTTGGCAACACCAAGCTGCCACTGCTGGGCCCGTGAACAAGGTCCATAACCCTTAACTGCTCAGCTGGATTTTCAAAAAAAAAAGGCTTAAGCATAAGGGCATTTGACAAACACTGGAAATGTAAATAATGTTAAAATAAATATTCTAAAATCCATTAAAACAAATATTCTGGAAACATTGTTATGCTATTTGTACACTTCATTATTTCACATTATTCCAGAATGATGTATCTGGAAAGCAAAAATTTGCTTGTTCAATCCGATTCTAGCAAATCTTTTATTATAGTACATTTCAGGCAGTAAAATATTATTGGAAAGAGGGGTTTAAAACACTGGCACAAGCAGCCTTGTTGACGGTTTTTGTTTAGTTCTTAAAAGTTAAAACCAATTATATAATATTTCAGTTATAACATCAAAGCTAATATACAAGCTCACTGGTACTGGAATCAACTCCTCCCTATGCAAAGGTAGGTCATTGGACTTTCTCACTAATCGACCACAGGCTAAACAACCTCTTCAATGCCCACATTGAACACTGGTGTACCACAAGGCTGTGGTATTCCCTCTTTACCCACAACTGCATACCTGTAAAAGGCTTCAATGCTGTAATCAAGTTCACAGATAAAATGCTCTGTAAGGTCACCTGGCAGGGAAGTGTGCCAACAACCTTTTTTGAATACCAATAAGACCAAGGACCAATGGCATACCAGAAAAAGTTACACACACACACACACACACTCCTACTTACATTATTAGGGATAAAATGGTGCTTGTAAATAGTTTCAATTTTCTTTGGTGTCCGAGAAATAATTGAGAATCTTTTACTTGTGCACTATTAAAGGCATAGTCACAAACTACATTACAGTGTGGTATGGCAACTCCATTGCCTTAGACTGAAAGTCCAGCGGGTAGTAAAGACTTCTCAGCACATCACTGGTGTTAGCTACCCAGCATCAATAACATTTATCACAAACGCTGCTTAAAGAAGATAAGAAGCATCATCAAAGATACTTCTTAGCCTAACCATGGACTGTTTAACCCTCCTTTCATCTGTTAGACACTACCGGAGTCGTCGCACCAACAGACTCAGAAACACTTCTTTCAATTCAGCTGTCGGCCTGCTGAACACCAAACTCAATTTTTTATTAAAATAAATAAAACCCTGCACAATAACCTGCCATCATACTGCACTTTACAATGTATCTGTATTATACCTTTTTGTTTTATCACTATTTTTTCATTATACATAACACACCCATGTTTACATTACTGCTCTACACTCCAATTATTATAAACCCTATATATATATATATATATATATATATATATATATATATATATATATATATATATATATATATATATACCACCGGCAATTGCCCCACCACTGGCAAGCCAGCCATTGTTGGGTCCTTGAGCAAGACCCTTAACCCTTCCTGCTCCAGGGGCGCTGTATCATAGCTGACCCTGCGCTCTGACCCCAACTTACTAAGATGGGATATATGCGAAAAATGCATTTCATTGGCTCTGTACGTGTACCTTGCACAATGACAATGAATTGAATATTATTATATATATATATATATATATATATATATATATATATATATATATATATATTAATATATAAACATTACTGTTTGCAGCTCTGGTTAGATTCTAACTGCATTTTATCAGCTTTTTACTGTACTCTGCAAAATCACAATAAGGTTGTATCGAATCTAATTATATATTAATATACAGTGCAATATTCCAGGTGGATGCAGTTCTTAGGCAAAGCATCAATCCCACCAGCCTTTCCGCAATATCTGCTATTGTCATTTACAATGACACCGTCTTGTGGACAGGAAACTTTGGAAAGAAAAATAGCAGTGACCCCAATTCAGGACCTCCTAATGAGTACACCATCTATAGGTAAGCTTTTAATGATGTGGATGACTATTTTGGAACACAAATTTTTTTTTTGTTGATTAGCACATAATCATACAAGTGCTCCTATATAAATATCTACACATTCCAAACGTTTTAAAGAATCATCAAATAGAGCATTTTAAAAAATATTGTGTAGACCAAACAAAAAAATCAATGCAATAGTTTGCATCAATAAATTTGCGTTATGACAACTTCTAATAACATTAAATTCAACCCAATATATTAAGTTGGATAAATTATCATTTCATCTTCAGACAAAGGTATTTTTAAGTAGCGTAAACTTAATTTTTTAAGTTGCTTATTTAAAAAAATTAAGTTGTTCCTACAATTTTTTAAACATACATTTTAAAATAAATTTAGTGTTATGTACTTAATTAACATAATTACAAATGCAAGTTTTGAAGTTCACAACCTCAAATAATTAAGTTACAATAATTGTTTAGATTTTTTGGTTTCATGGTTTTGTTCTTTTAGTTGTTAGCAAGAAATGAATTTATTTAAAAACAACGAATTTTGCCAGGTAACTTTTTATTTATTTTGAAGCTTCAAAAATTGAGGTTCGAAATTTAGAATTCACAAACCGATAAACAAAAATGTACACAGTACATATTATAAACGAACTATAAACTTATTAACCTATAAACAAATTATAAACAAACTAGCTCTACAGTTTTGCCATTAAAAAAAAATTATACATAGTTTTGCCATCACAAAAAAGTTATAAGCTATAGGCATTTACATATCTGAAACCAGTCTCAAATATTCTGTAAAACTTCTGTAAATATTTACTTTTAAATTTGAAAACCTAATATTTTTAGTGAACCATCTGTAAATCATCTAAAATTACTGCTATCACACACAAGCATACATAAATGCTACTACCTTCACATTTTAATCAGTAATTGTAATCAGTATAAAAAGTAACAAAACATCAGCCTCTACAGTGGACTTCAAAATACAAAACAACATAAAGTAAAAAAAATTAAGCTCAATAATGTTCCTTAGACGCATAAAGTTTTCACTAGGTTTCAGTCCATCAAGTTTAAGGAACATCTTCTGAAAAACTTCACAAGTGTATTAGGGTTCCTGGGGTAACTCAGATTCAGAGTATATACTTTGCCCATCAGCAGAGCACAGCACCTTGAGATATCCATTTCATTCAGGATTTCGATGCCCTCAACCACGATGGTTGCCGTCTTGTAGTCAGATCTTGAAGTAGACTGACTGATCATCAATGATGGCAGTTGTCATCACTGGTCAAATTCCAATGCTAACATCAACCGTATTAACAGGTGAAGCCAAATCTTTAGTTAATTGAGAGAATTTATTTGTAAATGAAAATCCTGAACTCATCAACTTATCAAGCCAATAAGTTGACTTACTACAATTTGAAAATTGTTTTAAACTAATAAACACATATATTTATGTTTAAATGACACTAATTTATAAATTGCTGTAATTATTAACGTTATTCTGTCATTACAACTAATTAAAATAATGCTGGCATCATAAAATGTTTTTTAAAGTCAACAATTTTGAATTTTTTATTTATAACAATATATTAAATTATGTAGTTGTAACAGATCCCTTGAATAATTTTTTAGTGAGGAGGAAGCTGGATGTACAAGTAAGCATATTTTTAATAACAATCTGTGGCCAAAATCAGGCAGTGGTAAATTAATATGTGAGCAGTTATAGAGAAAGGAACCAAAATCAACAGTGAAAGAAAACATTAAACCAGGAATGACAACATAAAACAGCACTCAGAATTTAATTTATAAATGTAATGAAAGATCAGTTCAAATATTTACAGTTTTAAAAGTTAAAAACCTAAAAGTCACTACACTGGCTGTGCAAACATGTAATATACACTCACTGGCCACTTTATTAGGTACACCTGTTCAATTGCTTGGTAAAACAAATTGCTAATCAGACAATAACATGGCAGCAACTCAATGCATTGTGGTAAGGACGACGTGCTTAAATTCAAATCGAGCATCAAAATGGGGAGCAAAGGGGATTTAAGTGACTTTAAATGTCGAATAAGAAAATAAGTGAGCGACAGTTGTGTGGACAAAAATGCCTTGTTGATTTCAAGAGGAGAATGGCCCGACTGGTTAGAGATCATAAAAAGGCAACAGTAACTCGTTACAACCAACGTACGCAGAACACCACCCCTGAACGCACAACACGTCAAACCCTGAAGCAGATGGACTACACCAGCAGCGGACCACACTGGGTGCCGCTCCTGTCAGCTAAGAACAGGAAACGGAGGCTACAATTAGCTTACCAAAATTGGCTAATAGAAAACAAATTGCCTGTCTGATGAGTCTCGAATTTTGCTGTGACATTCAGATAGTAGGGTCAGAATTTGCTGTAAAGAACATAAAAGCATGGATCCATCCTGTCTTGTCTCAACAGTTAGGGGGGTTCTTGGCACAGTTTTGGCCCCTTAGTACCAATTGAGCATCGTTTAAACGACACAGCCTACCTGAGTATTGCTGCTGATCATATCCATCCCTTTATGACTACAGTGTACCCATCTTATAATGGCTTCTTCCAGCAAGATGTACCATATCAGACTGGTTTCTTGAACCTGACAATAGTTAGGTTCACTTTACTCCAATAGCCTCCACAGTCATCAGATGTCAATCCAATAGAGCGCCTTTGGGATGTAGTGGAACAGGAGATTTGCATTTCGGATGTGCGACTGACAAATCTACAGTAACTGCAGGATGCTATCATGTCAAAATGGACCAAAATATCTGAGGTTTGTTTCCAACACCTTGTTAAATCTTTGCCATGAAGAATTAGGACAGTTCTGAAGGCAAAAGGGGGTCCAACCTGGTACTAGCAAGGTGTACCTAATAAAGTGGCCGATAAGTATATTCATTATTTAAACTGCCAATATGCCATGAGAGAGTGCTAATCAACAGACCAGATTTTTCAGAGGTTAAAATAGATTTATTTGCACACTTCTCTTCTAAAATCAATTGTTTGTAGGTCTACAGCCAGATGTATCAACATCTGCTGTTAGTAAAATAGCAGACTTTTTTTTTAAGGTTGTTTTAGCATAGCACTAAAGAAATAGCCAAACACAAAACAAAATCACAAAAATAATACATGAAAACATAAATATTAATAAAAAATTGCTTGAAAAACTTATCAAACACTTCAAATTATCACAAGATAAAAACTAAACCTGGCATCTGGCCAACTAATATCAAAAAGACAATAAGATACACATAAGTACAGATAACTTAACAGTTAAAAAAGCAAAACTAAAAAGTAAAGTTTATAAATACACTGCTTGGCAGGTTTTGTGTTGAACCCACGTGCAGTTTTATTAAATATTAAAGTGCCAAAACAACAAAAAACAAACTTGACTTAACTACACAAATTTAACTTAACGAACATAACTAGAGTAAACATAAACATGAACTTACTGAACAGTGGTACAGGGAACATCCACAATACAAGACAAAGAACAAAGAAAACAAAAGGCTATAATTACTAAACAAAAGGGTACACATGACAGAACTAAATCCACAAGAGAAGAAAAAACTATTAAAACATAAAACATGGACAAGTGAAATACAAGACATGATTACATGGAGAACAAGGAAGTAAGCGATAGAACATAAACATGATTCTAAAAACATTAACAAGAACATGAAACATAAACACACCAAACCCGACGTTTACATCAAGCAATCTCAAAGTACAAAACAATCAAAAATCAGTTAATTAGCAAAAAGGTAATCAGAGGCAAAGTCAGAGCACAAAACAGGAATCAAAGCAGGGCTAATCTCAGGACACAGAGAAAAATGAGTATATACATTTTGGTGTGCAAGTGATTGAAGTGCAGCATAATAGTCCATAAGATTTCATCAGGCGTCCAAAGCCTATTAACAAGGAAGTCAATAAAGTTTAAGGTGTTGGGGGACAACACCTTGTCTGGAAAACAGATTTCTAAATATGGTAAAAAAAAAAAAAAAAAAAAAAAAAAAAAAAAATATATATATATATATATATATATATATATATATATATATATATATATATATATATATATATATATATATATATGCTTTTTGAAATTCTAATTTAAACATATCAATGTGTGCAGATTGCTACAGATGCGTTTTGATAGTCGAACTTGTCTGTAACAGTTTTGCTCTGAACAAAGGACTGAGAAATAGTGACGTTTTTGTGGGCTAGCTGGCCCTGTGAGGCGATTTTAAAATCTGATTGGTTAAAGAAACAGTCCCATTGCTCTATGGCAAGCACTACTGATTCTGAAGGCCCTGGGCAGATTAGATTACCATGGCAGCACATAGAGGCTGAAATCTGATTAGACAAAAAATCTAACATCCACATACTGGAAGCAGTGCAGCCAACAGAACTTTTGAGAAATAAATTAATACAATTTTATGGAACAAATATTAGAATTTAGGTTGTAAATGTAGGTCATTGCTTCTAATAGTGTTTAGACCAGCAAAGAAAGCCTTGCTGTCCCTGACTGCCCACTACTGGTATATACAGCATAACCCTTATACAGTCTGTGTTTGTGCTGTCTGTAGGATTGCAAGTATATCTAAGCTCTTTCCCACTCTGATGCTCTACCGGCTATGGGAGGATGGTAAAGTGAGCTCATTAGATGACCCACTGGAAAAGTATATAGCGAATTTTACAATCAAAAATCCACTGGGAAAGAGCAAAATTTCAGAGCTGAAATATGTGAAGGATGGTCTGATCTTCCTCGATAGCAGTGAGGCTCAGCTTCACTCTTCCTCAGTTACTCTGCGTAGAATGGCCAGTCATCTCTCTGGTAAGTTACTTAACTGCTCTATCTTACTGCATCAGCAGTTCAAAACACAACAATAAAGTCTTGCGACAACCACCCAACAGCTACTTTTCACCTTGCCTGTTAGAATTGTGCACTGCCTGATTACATTTAAAAAAAAATTTCTTAGCTGTAGATGCTGACCTCACAAGAGCTGATAACCTCCTTTTATTTTCTGGCTACTGTTCAGTTTTTATGATACTACAAGAAATATTCTTTAATCACTCTGGAAAATTGCAGAATCCATTATATGATTGTCTTAATGTAAAAGGAAAACAAATATTAGTTTAACATTTAAAGAAAGATATCACTAATTTTCCTTTCACCTATGATCCCTGCACGGGATGGTAATAGCAACATGTTCTTGGCTAGCTATGTTCATAGATGACTTATGCCTATACAATTTGCTGGTCATAAATGCCACACCATGTGAAGATCAGCATGCAAAGCAAAAAGACCAAAAATCATTCATGCTAAGATGACTAAGCCAAAAGAACTATATAAACATATTACTCTGGGACTTTATCATCAGCATAGTTTTCCTTATCGCATTTTAGAATAATTCAGAAAGGAGTGTACTAGGGTTGAAAACAGAGACTGAAAGTTTGTTTTGAAGAAACCAGGTGTAAGTTAAAAGTCGTTCATTTACTATAGGTTGTTACCCCATGGTTGTAAACAGTGGCCAAAGAAGAGATTAGCAAATATCTTTGTTTTTATGTTCACATTTTTTGTACTCTAAAATATTGTACAGTACAATCACTCAAGCATCTTTGGATTGGTTTGTAGCTTTGTAGTAATTTTACTTTGAATTTTATATATCCAGCTAGCTGAAGCCAGAAGAGGGAGTGCAGAAACCAGGGTTGAGTTGCAGTAGTTCAATTACTAAAGGACAATTGATTGCCTATGACTGCACCAAGGTTGTGAACAGTGGCTAAAGAGAGATTAGCAAATTGTCCAATAGGATTACAAAACGCTGAATTGGGAAAATCTTCTGGGAAGACGAGCAGTTCAGTTTGGCAGGGATTGAGTTGCAGCTGGTCAGTTGCTATCAATGATAATATGTTTACCAGAGACCCAAACACAATTAGTAGTTTCTGATAAAATGGACACAATGGAGTCTCGACATATCAATATGAAAACCCATGTGTTACCCAAGTAACAATTTCTGCTTTATGAAAAATATTCTTTGTAAAGATTACAAATGCATTTTATAATTCATACTCTTGATTCTTTTTCCTTTTTTCTTCAAAGTGATTGAGGAGCAAGTTGAGCAATATTACTATTAACTGTTGTCCTATATTGTGTTAACCAATTTTTCTTAGGGTGGCATTATCACTAAGGCTTTCACAATTATTAAATAACCGTATGATCGCAATTGCTTGACATAACCCAGGTTGTTGTATCCAATCGCAGATATGCCGCACTCTTATTAGGCACCAGGGGGAGCTGTAGTACCCTACTTCCAATCAGAGTATGTACATGGATTGTAGTAATTTTTTGAAAGTCATTGTTGTGGTTCTTCTGGCACTCTGAGTGCGCTTTACTAATGCCCTTTCACAAGCTAAAAGAGAAATACCATCTTAAGGCACCAACACTACAAATCTAATTACACATAATTCTGCTGAATTCTATCCCATCAGCTGCTAATAGCAAAGGCTTTCATCATTTCATCATTTAATATGGTAAAAAAAAAAAAACAACATTTAAAGCAGTATAAATTGCCAGGAATACATACATTTCCAAAATGGCAATCCTGAATTTTTACAATAAAGTAAAGAAAGATTTTAGCAAAAAACTGAAACATATTCCTTTTGATTCTGCTACTACCAGCTCAAACATAACATGCATTGCCTTACAGCTGATTAGACTGTTGAGTCAAAATGTCTAGAGATGAGGTGCATCCCAGAAACCCATACAGCTGATAATTTAGCAGAAACTCTTAAGTGTATTTTATAAGATTGGGCATTAGATATGGTTGGCCATGGCCATGCTTTGGCCATTATCTTCTTTCAGCTGCCACAAATGCTATAGCAAGTGAGAACAAGCGCAAAGCTCTATCTGTTGTGTGTGTGTCTGTCTAATTAAAATTTTTTGAAACAATTTTGTATTCTTAAGCTAGCAACAAAACTATAAAGCTATACTAAATTTGTCATGTTTTTTCTAAGCTGCTTCTACCTGATGTAGTTCAAAGCAAAAAAGTTCTGGAACAACAATTTGCAATCAGGCATGACCCGATTGATGACAGAAAACATGGCTACATGTGTTTGTCTCTTAAGCCCACTGAAACCATTGGCTGATTTCACTAATATTTTATCAGGGAAAAAGGATGTGGCAGTGTATTCATTAAAGCGACTTCTGAAAATTAAGAAAAAAAACTTTTCACAAACAGAAATTCTTTCCAGTATCTTATTAGATGTATTTAGTTTTAATAATTTATTGCTTGCCAAACACAAGTTACTTCCTTTTTTCACTTTTAAATCAAAAAATAAAATATAAGATTGTTGTTTGTATACTCTGTTACAGTATAATCAGGTGGTGTGTAAAAATTATTCTTAGTAACAGTGACAGTAACAGAATTGACAATTTTACAACTTTTTAGGCAATAAGTCTACTTGGTGGACATGTCATTAATGCAATCATGTCGCATAGTAAAGTCAAGTCAAGACAAGTCACCTTTATTTATATAGCTCTTTTAACAATCAGGAATGTTTCAAAGCAGCTTTACAGAAAAACCTCAGAAACAACAATATTAAACATTCATTAGAACAGTCAATTTGATTGATATCCCCAACTAAGGGGACGGCGGCAAGGAACCAAAGCCCCATCGGTGACAAAATGGAGAAAAAAAACCTTGGAAGAACCAGGCTCAGTCAGGGGGCCAGTTAAACCAGTAGGTTACCCGTGCTGCAGCAAAGTTTCTGTGGTCTTGTCCGGCTGGCCGCTTAGAAGACAAGAGAAACTGCCTTATTGTCTCCAGGTGATGGTGGCGACGGTGAGCTCGGAATAACAAAGAACAGACATACAGTATGTTAGCGCAGATGCAATTCGACTTGTGATAAACAAATATATTATGTGTTATTGGTGGTGTTCCCGGTTCCGGTTGACCTGACTATTGCAGCCTGATAGACCTTCAACGGATTTTAATAATAAAAATGTATGTATTATGTGTAGGCCAGGTTAAAGAGATGTGTTTTTACTCTAGATTTAAACTGGCAGAGTGTGTCTGCCTCCCGAACAGTGCAAGGTAAATTAGTCCAAAGTTTAGAAGGATCTGCCGCCTGCAGTTGATTTTGTTATTATAGATATAATCAAATTGCCTGAGTCCTGAGAGCGCAGTGGACGTGGAGGACTATAATAGGATAGGAGCTTACTCAGGTACCGAGGTGCTAAACTATTTAGGGCTTTATAAGTAATTAATAAGATTTTAAAATCTATTCGATATTTAATAGGGAGCAAGTGCAGTGTTGACAGAACCGGGCTAATATGATCATATTTTTTGGTTCTAGTAAGAACTCTAGCTGCTGCGTTTTGGACCAGCTGGAGTTTGTTTATTAGGCATGCAGAACAACCACCCAGTAAAGCGTTACAATAGTCTAATCTTGAGATCATGAACGCATGAACAAAAATTTCTGCATTTTGACCTCGAGAGCATAGGTCATAGTTTAGATATATTTTTAAGATGATACAATGCATTTTTACAAATGCTGGAAATGTGGCTCTCAAAGGAAAGATTACTGTCAAAAAGCATACGTAAGTTTCTAACTAACGATGAGAGGTTGAAAGAGCAGCTATCAAGTGTTAGGCAGTGATTTAGATTATTAGAGGCAGAGACTTTATTGCCGATAATTAACACCTCTGTTTTTTTAGGATTCAGCAATAAGAAATTATTTGTCATCCAGTTTTTTATATCAGCTATACATTCAGTTAGTTTTTTAAATTGGTAAGTTTCGCCAGGTTGCGAAGAAATGTATAGCTGAGTGTATAGCAGTGAAAGCTAACCCCATGTTTCCTAATAATATCTTTCAAGGGTAACATGTAAAGTGTAAACGGTCCTAGAACTGAGCCTTGGGGTACTCCATACATTACTTGCGAGCGATATGATACCTCTTCGTTCACTGCTACAAAGGCAGAATAAATCTACTACCTCACTGGAAACAAAAAATCAGCCTGAGCCTTTTTCCATTAAATACCTGTTGTGGAAATTTGTCTAATTACATCCTTACTATTCCTCTGATTTCCACCCATCAAAAAAACCTTTCACAAGGCATTTTTTTTATCACAAATAGCATTATTAGTGAAAGAAAATATTATATATTGTATCATTTTGTACAGGAAATGCCAGACTGGAGACAGAAGTCAATTTTGAGCCCTTTGTGATTATTATGAAGAGGTGCAAAAACTGGGAGATGGAGTATGAGAAATGAAGAATGAGATGGGTAGAGATTATCAGATCCGAATCAGGACCAGATAATGACTGTGTAAAAGGAGTGGTGAGCTGGTTAGTGAAGGAGCCTGCTGTGACTGTGACAAACATTATATAGGGTTCACCCATAATAAAAATAACATTTTATTTATATAGGGTTTTTCCAACACTTACGTTTGCTTTACACATCCACAAAAACAAAACAAAAACATCAATACACGAAAACAGAACAGAGCTGAGAGTAATATACAGAGACGACTTACACGGTTAGAGAGGAACAAAGAAAATATGGATTAATATACATAACAGGGTACAATATACAGACTAAGAACTAAAGAGAAATACTTAGAGAAAAACTGTGTTTTTACAAAAAAAGAGATTTGTAAATAAGTAAAGTTATTGTCGAATGTTTAGGGGAAGAGCATTCCACAATCTGGGCGCCGCAACATTGAATAACCTAGCTTTCATAGTCACCAGACGGAATTTAGGGGGGACTAACAATTCCTCACTAGAGGACCTTAAGGAGCAGACAGGAAGATAAGGCAGAAGCAAGTCAGATAGATATACAGGACCAAATTATGAAGTGCTTTATAAGTGAGATTTAGTATCTAAAATGTATGTGAGGGTAATAAAGGATATTGGGTAATGTGGTCAGTCTTTCTTTTGTGGGTGATTAAGTGAGCTGCAGAGTTTAGAATTAGCTGACAGGCCATAAAGAAGTGAATTATCTCAATCTAGATAAGAAGTGACTAAGGCATGTTGCTAACTAAAAGAGTTTCGGATAAGAGATATATTTTGTAGGTGGAAAAAAGCCACTTTACCAATGTGATCATTAAATAAATGAGTGGTATCAGTGAGGATTGTGGACTTTAGTAGAGGGCATAATCAGATCACCTTCCAGATCCATCAGCTGACCAGAAAGCTTAGATACACTGGCTTTAGTCAAGCACAGTTATCTCAGTTTTGTCAGAGTTAAATTTAAGATAATTTGCCTCCAGCCTAAGCTTGAGTTTCTTTATACAATCACTTAATGCAGGCAGAGAAAACGTTGAGGTGGAAAAGACGCTAAAACAAATCTGCATGTTGTCCGCATAACAGTGGCAGTTAAACCCATAGTGCTCGATTATTTGTCTAATTGGTAGCATATAATTGGTGAAGAGGAGAGGGCCCAAAACAGAACCTTAAGGTACACCAGAACTGATGGATTTGGTAGATGATTTGTAATTCATATATATAACAAATTGTTGGCTCCTGGTCTGGTAGGTGGAAAACCATTCAAGGATTGTGCCAGAAATTACAGAAAGTAAATGCAAGTTTGTGCACAGAGTCAATACTCAGGCCATGGCGCCCTCTGGGGGT